>JAPZEB010000012.1:30224899-30238800 GCA_029783705.1 Chaetodon striatus | reverse complement strand
ACCTTTCTTTTTTTTAAAAAAAAAACATTTTTAAAAAAAAAAAAAAAAAAAAAGCTTTGTTCCCACAGTCTGGTGAAGTCAATTAAGCGCCAACTTAACTCCACCCAGAAAAGAGGTGTGATTAGGCAGACTAAATGGAAACACGTGTAGGTGTGCAGGACAATTGATGGAGTACATACTGGTGTTCACGTTAGTGGAAAATGTTTCCGGAACACCGAATCAGGCATTTTTTGAGTATCACAGTACTGTGAGTTACAGGCTGTGGCTGATTTGGCTGTTACAGCATGTACAGTGCTATTGTTGAAAACCTTGAAACCTGTTGCAAAGAGGTTGTGGACGAATGCCCAGCAACTCAATGGGGGGGGGGTCTCACTTACAAAACTGACAGACATGGTGCATCATTAGTGTGTGTGTGTGTGTGTGTGTGTGTCTGCACGAGCGCGTGTGTGCGTGCATGCCAGTGTGTGTTGCTGTGCTGCTCGGGAGTGCTAGCAGGCCAACTGAAGAGAGAAGGAAAAGCAGCACTGCTCTGCACCATATGCCAAATATGAGCCTGCCTGCCAAGTTGTGGGGGATACTGGCAAGTGCTAGCAAGGCTGAATTCTTGACAGAGGGAGATGAATAATTGAACATGTGCGGAGCGAAGTTCTGTTGGGATGGAGTGGGGTGCCTTTATACGTGGAGAAGGGGAATGGAGACAGTCGGACTGTCTACGAGCAAAACTCTCATTTAGATAGTGATGTGTTGGCTTTTTGTAAACAAGTCAAAAAGTTTCTGAGAATTCAAGATAAACTTGAATAGATTTATGGCGAGACATGAGTGGGAAAAAATAGAACAACTTATTGGCATTTATGCATTTTGAAACCAACAAGTTTCCACAGAGGCCAAAAGCTGTCGTAAGTCCTACAAGTTTTGAATTGAGAAAATAAATGTACATACTGAAAATAAGGAGTTTGACAAAAAAAATCAGTGTAACCTCGTCAGTTTAGTGGGGACATTTTTTTCAACTGATGTTTGCATTTTATATTCAGTAATAACTTAGCATACACTCCAATCAAGATCATGCTCCACATCTAAGGCCTCACACCAGACTCTCATAGCATTAGTCAAACCCAATCTCCTGTCAGTACATAGATAGAAAACATTGATAGAAATATATGGAATATATGTTTAGTCTGTACAGCATAGCCACTTTACAAGTTCTACATTACTGAATGATTTCAACTCAAGAAAGGGGCTTAAAAAGGCAGATGAGAAGAGAAAAATGTTGTTTGGCACGGCTCCATTCAGCAGAGCTGGTGTGAGAAACTATTCATGACAGCTTTTAATTGGTGATTACATGTAGGGTATGAGACATTTGCCCATATGTTCCATATGTTGCAGGTTCCCCTTTGATTTGGTGTAATCGTTTTAGAAAGTGCGTCATCAATCAGCACATCACCCTCTTCAGCAAATCTTTATGTCTCTCCTGACAAGATACTGTAGAATCATCATTGCGCTTTGAGTAAAAGAAAAACTAAAGGCTAAGAGTCTGCAGCCAGCAGATGTGTGAGGCTGCACTTAGGCACAGCAGTGCTTTGAGCTAAATGCTAATGACAGTATGCTAATATGTTCAGGATGACAATGCCAACAAGCTGATTTTTAGCAAGTGGTCTATAATGTTTAGTGTTTTCACCATCTTAGTTTAGCATGTTAGCATGCCAATGTTTGCTAATTAGCACTAAACACATAGCACAGCTGAGACTGATGTGAATGTGAATGGTAGAGGAAATAAAGCTGTGACCTAATGATGGTGCTTGGTGAGCAGATATGTTGCCACAGTTATGACAGTTGATCCTGAGGGGAATCAATGCATGCATTAAATGTAATGGCAGGCCATCCAGTCCGGTCGAGACATTTCATTCAAAGCCACAAAGGTCAACCTGCTAGTGGCGCTTGGTCTGACGGATTCATCCTCCAAGTACCATGAATGTCTGTCCAATATTTAATGTCAATCCAGTAAACAGTTATTGAGATATTAAAGTCTGAAGTAAAGCCAGGCCACTAGTGAGGCTAAAACTGGGACAATTAGATTATTCTCAGCATTTCTCGCCAAACTTTTGTGAGACAGCAAAGACTAATATACAACATTATCATTTTGCTCTTGAAAAACTAAAGTACTCCTGTGAGAGGGAAGGCCTGGAGCCACCAGAGAACTTTTCATAACACTTTTATTTTATACATTTTTTTTATCACTGGGATGCTGGAGTTCATGATAAAGTATGATGTCCTGAAACCTAGAGTTCCGAAACCAAGTGTACTTGATCGGAGTTGGTATTTTTCTAAGTTTCAGTCAGCTTTAAGGCTTTCTGGATTAAAAATCTAAGCAATAAATGCAAAAATGAGCCATGGCGATTGCTTCTGATCAAATATGACGAAGCAACTCAGCTGGAGGACATGAGAAGGGCAGGCAACCAGGAGAGGAGACGTCAAGAGTCTCCACGGCTGCCTCTCCTCTTACTGTCACCCAGCTGCAGTGCCACGGTCTGAATAAATACCGCCCACGACGATGTACACAAGGGTGTGCAATATGCATATGCAATATCCCGCAATTCTCTTGTGTTTCATTGAGTGAGCACAAGAGCAATATAGACATCACAACAAGCGTTTGAAGATAATGATGAATCCCACTGCTTGAGGCAATGACAAGAAGTATAAGAGAGAAAACAAACTGTATTCTGGTTAAATGGTGCTGCCTGGATAATAGACAGAGACAAATGTGAGCGACTACGCAGTTGTGACAGCAAATTTTCTCCAATAGTAGCCCTCCTTTCTGTATACTGTATGTCACTGTCCGGCTATTGCCTGTGACTTTCCATTAATCCTCAGAAATTGATCTGTTTTGCTCTCTTGTTTAACGGTGACTTTAGTATTGCAATGCCACTTTTACCGAAGCCTATTATGTTCTAATCATCATCCTCTCTCTCTCCGCTCCCCTTGCCCTTTTTCTCCCCCTCTCTTTCTCTCTCGCTGACAGATACCACCCTGTCCAGTGAACGTGGTAAGTACCGCCGCCGCACACACTCCCTTGATTTAGAGCCATCTGTGCATGGACTGGCGACAGCGGATTGGCTGTTTGCGTTGATGTGGAAGGAACCATTCTCAAATGTTCAGTCTCAGTGGGGGAGTGCTGAGCCACAAACATCATTTGCATCACCAGGAAGCTATTTTCCCCCTCCATCACATTGCATGTCACGGCAAATGTTGAAATGAGGAGAAAAACATCAAGCAGAGGCAATTATGAAAGCAGCATCCACAGACCCATGTGGCCAATCAGAATTTGAATTTAGCATATTTTCCCTGCATGCATTTTGCCTCAACCTACTTAGTCAATTTACCCCCTTTTTACTCCAATAGTATTCAATAAAGAGCCAATAAGTGGTATCTTTTTCACTTTGTCTCATTCCAGCTTTAGTAGAGCACATCTCCATGTAGTCTAAATAGAGAGTAGATGGATTCCCCCACTGAGGCAACTTCTCTTTTCATCCTATTTTGAATTTGGCTCCCCTCTGTTGTGCTGTTATTAATGGCTTCCCGTGCTTGGAGGAGCACTTTAATCACTTCATCAAACAGGTTGAAAGAGAGAGTCCATCTGCAGCTTTGGCTTTGTTTATATCTTAGGTTTATTTTGTGTGTGTGTGTGTGTACGCTCTGGCCAGACATCTGGTTTGCCCTGTAAGCAGCGTGAGAGCACCTGTGTCAGCTACTCTTCTTTTCTAACACTGCTTTGTGTGTTGATAGATGTTCCCACTGTACATGTTATCACTAGAGTTTCAGTATGGCACTGAGACAAGACGTGATCCCGCTGAACTCGCTCTCAGCTCCATGAGGGATGATGCTGTGGGGCGAAATTGTCGAGCTAAATTGGTGTGGTGGCATCATACGGTGTAGACAAAACACCACATGCTGTGTGTCTGGTCTTTGAAACCTCAAAGTGGCGAGAGGAAAGAGAAGTGTAAAGTTGTGGTTCGGATCAAGCAACTTGAGGTTTATTTCCGCGTGCCTGGTTAACCCCCATTTGCTGGCAGAGGAGACGGTGATCCGCGGCACGGAGAAGCTCGTGTGATCAATTTTTCATTGCCAAGCTAGCGAGAGTATGGCACTTTTTTCAAATCCACAAAGAGCAGGGAATAAGAAGTCACAATAGGCAAAGATTTGTATTCACCGTGAGTGTTATCCTTGATTTTGACCTCATCTCTGCCTTTCTTAACCGCTCTCGCATTAAAACGCACGCATGAGTTCTCTCTTCTCCCACACCTCCTTTCCTGTTCTGTGCTGCTAAGTAGTCACATAATGTGAATAATGTTCCACAATGAAAGGCGGAAAAAAAGAGGAAGGAAGTAATGAATGGATTAAAAAGCAGGTGAGAGAGTGAACGGGGAAGTGTCAGGGCAAGGTCTGTGTGCCCTTGGTCCCACAATGAAACCAGCCATCCAGCTCATCCGTCACCAGAGCATACATCATTCACGCCACTCATATCCTGTTTTCATACATGCGCACAACATACAGTAAACATACAGTGTATGCCTGCAATGTACATACTGGTGCTCTCTCCCTGTGTCTTCCTGTGCTTAACAAGCTCCTCTCTGCCCCCTCTGCAGCGATGGGGTGTGTTTGGAGTCTTCTGATAGGCCTCCTCAATGTGAAGTGGCTGTCGGCGCATCCTCTCCTAGCTTAATTGGCTGTACCTGAGGCAGGAGGGCAAGGTGTAATTGCGATAAGAGAAAACGCTGTGCTTGGCTGGTTTTAGGGCCCTTATCTATAGTCTCCGGATTGATTATGGTTTTTCTGCCAGCCGTGCAAATTGTTCAACCCCATCAACTGCACTGGAAACCACCTTAACTCTGTCTTGGCCAAACCGCAGTGCACATAGGCAGACTGTGCATGTGCTGCCGATTAGGTTACGATATTCTGACCACTAGCTTTAAATTGATGTGACTAATCTTTACTGGTTGTGTTTTCATGCTTTCCTTTTTTTCCTTTTTTTTTTTTTTTTGCTGAAGGCAACAGGGATTTTATTAGAGACAGTACAGTTGAGCATCTGGTGTACCATATGAATGTCTTTTTATGGTCAAATTAACAAGGCTATACTGTATCTCCCTGCAGTTACTTTCATCTCAGTGATACAATTTCAGAAATCAGCATTCATCTCAATGCCAAAACATATTAAAGCAATAGTTTGCTTAGTTGCTTTCTTGCTGAGAGTTAGATTAAATGGTTGATACCATTCTAATGTCTGTGCACAATCTACATACAGCCACTTAGCTTAGCTTAGCATAGAGATTAGAGATAGTAAGAAACAGCTAGCAAGGCTCAGTCCGAAGTTAATACAATCAATGAATCAGCAGTTCTCATGAATAAACATATTGCATCTTGAGTGTTTTATCCCATAGACTTCATGTAAAGATGGACAGCACGTCTCCACTTACTCCCACTGTACAAAAATATATCCAAATATAGCCAAAATATCTTGGTTATGGCCACAGTTACGATCTCTGTGGAATTGAGTTCCCTCCCATATAGCCATCCAACCAATCATGAGCAGCACTATTAATTGCAGGCAAAACAAGTTGGCACACACAGCTGTCAATCATCGCGTCAACCCCCCCTTTTTAAAACATCAAATAACTAATAAATCCAAACTTATCAGAAAAATGAACACTTGAATATACATCAGTGTGCCAGGAACTACCTAAAAAGGCAGAAATCATCTTTGGGAAAAAAAACTGACATGTGATGTTTTAGTTTGGCCAATGTCCAATTCACTAATATTGAGGGGATGGGGTTTATGCCTTACACTGCAGCCAGCCATCAGGGGCAATTGTAATGTTTTTGCTTTACTTCTGGAGAGCTGTCATGCCATCTATCTTTATTATGCAGTCCATGTTTAATATGTACAAAAACCAGCAAGACTCCAGGAAGTCACTGCACCCCAGCCAAGAAATAAAGTAAGACTAACCCCTAGTAAAACTGCAGTTTCTTATTTTTGCACGGTGTTGCCACGGATTAAACAACTAACGTAAAACATGTTGATGATTAAGATTCAAAATTGCTGGTAAACTGATGTCTGCGTCCAGTCCTTATGCTGTGCAAAATTAAGAGGCTGCTGGCCCTCAGTTACTTATTTAGTGTACAGTACAAACATGAGAGGTGAAGAGAGGTATCAGCCTTCCCATCTAGTCATTTACAACAAAAGCCAAAAAGGGCATTTCCCAAAAACTGAATTACTGCTCTAACTCGAGATTATATTCTGTAATCTTCCACATGTAAAGTTAATACCTCTGCACCAGATGCAGCTACTAAAATGCTTCATGTACAGTCCTTCTCTGTGTCTGTGTTTCCCCCACCTCTTCCTCTCTTTCCCTGGTTTTGAGTAGTGGTTGGGGCTGAAAGAGCAGCTAATGGGCTGTGAAATGTCTCCAAAGCTAGAGCAACAACAGAAGCTAATGTTTCAAAGCCCCTCTGAAACAACACGAGCGGCGAAGAACCCTGACAGTGCAAAGAGAAGAAAAGGGAGTTGGTGGTGGTGGGGGGGTGGCATCCCTGGTTTCCTCTAATGTGTCAGAGAGGCCATTTCTGTCAGCCTAATTGTAGTGAAGCTTTCCTAGTGGCCTTGGTGAAACGGCGTAATTGCCTTCTGGAATGGATCAGACTGCACTGGCTGCAGTCTGTAGGGTTTCCTTTTCCCATGTAACTCAAGATCCTGAACGCAGCTCAACAGTGCTCTGACATTTGCTGTTTCAATCTTTCTAGCTGCACAGCACAATGCTTAGCAGGGCAAATTCAAGGCTCAGGAATATTGACAGGGCAGCTTGATATATTACAGTTGGTAAATTTAACAGGACAAGTTGATTTACCTGCATGGAACCTGAGAGCTATCGCTCTAAGTGAACAGAGGGATGTAGTTTCACAGTTGCGTTATTGGTACTAATTTGAACATGTGTTCATTTAAAGAGTCTACTTAATAATCTAAACATTTATGTGTTCTATTACACTAAAGGAGTAATGCAAAAAAAAAAAAAAAAAGAGAGATCCTAGGTGGGGATGTTAGCATTAAATGTCTTTGCCAAGGCGGAGCTGGAATGGAATGCAGTTCTTGATCATTTGCAAGCATTTTTCTCTAAAATGTGGTGAAGCGTGCGACCCCTTCTGCTTCTCTTCCCCCTCAGTACCAATTAAAGCTGTTTTTCTGCAGCAGATCTTGAGCTGATGAAGACAGCCACTAAGAGCTCTTGAAGTAAAGTCGCACAGGACCTGTATGGCAGATGGTTTGTGCAAGAGTATGTGCAAAGAGAGAAAGAAGCAAAGAAGGAAACAAACAAGCATAAAAATGGCAGCCTGTCTCCAGCGAGGAGCTCCTATTTTCTACCCAATTTAAGACTTACCATTTCCAAATTTTCAAACTTTTCCTCAAAAAGTGCTGTCAAACCTGCGGGAGACCAGGGGAAACATAAGATCTTGTTCTGTGGAGAATTTTTGCACACAATCTTCCAAAAACTATTGAGACAACTCAAGTATTTCTCAGCGAAAAAAAAAAAGTGCTGGGAGCTGCTTGATCTCGTGGCTTTGACCAGCTCTCCCAGCTGAATGGAAACAAGCTTTGCCCCAGCCTTTTGCTACAAAGGCTGAGACGGCAGAGAGTCAAGGCACAGAGGACAGTGCCTAATGGCTACAAGTCCGGCTCTCCCTAGCGGATAACATGTTTCAAAAGGATAAGGCTTGATCAGTATTTTTTTGGAGAAAAAGCCTCTTTTTGTGATGCAGATGAGAGCAGACAGGAAACTTGCTGGAACCAATGGGGTCTGAGGCTTTGTGCAGAGGTTCAGAGCAGATCATACACCGTACAAGCTTCTCTTCTTGGTCGCACCACTTTGCTGTGCAGTGTGTTTTTAGTTTACAGCACCTGTGGTCGCTTGCCAACTTCCGTCATTATAAAGCATCAGAAAAACCAAACATCTTCTTTGTTGTCAAGCTTCTGGAGTCCTGTCTGCTTGGGTAGCTGCTTACATCTCTATACTGCGGTTTTATTATATCAGCAATGGTGTATACTTGACCAATTAGTTCACACTTCATTTTAACACTCGAAGTGGGACTAATGAAACTTGGGTTTAATTATACCAACATTATGTGATATTATGAGGAACAGGAAACAGCAAAGCACACTTTAGTATCTCTCTCTTCCATCATCACCTCCCGCTATGGGAGCCTTTTCTCTCTCCAGCTCTCCCTCCAGCCCTTTACTGTATATATCTCTTCTCCGCTTGGTACTTTCAGGCACATCCTTCCCCTCTCCCAGCGACGAGGCTGGATGGCACAGCAGCATTAAGGGCCTGTGAGACAAGGCTGGTCTGGGCAAATCCCTACACAAATTAGAGTGTAGAGACCATTATTAAAGGCAATTGCCACTGCGTGCTACCAACAGTTAAATTACAATGTCTCTTGAACAAAAAGGCGAGCAGTTTTTATTACCCCCTTTTTTCCCTCCATGCCAGAGCTGTGCGCTGGAGCAAGTGTAGCTTTGGAACTGTGTCATCCTTCAAGATCTGGGGTGGAATTATAATGTACTACGGAGCTGACATTCGCATGAGGCCTGGCCCTCAAAGAGGCATGCTCATGATTGGCACCCGGGTTTGCACAAAGAGCATTAAGTTTCTTCGTTTTGAAAAAAAAAAAAAAAAGCCTGATATTTTTCCACACATTTCACCTCAGATGCTCAGTTTCTCAGAGGCGCACGAAATACTCAAGTTTGCTTTCATGTGAAGTATACTGAGGCGATTTCTGTGGCTGGCTTTTAACTCCTGCATTTGCTTCTTTTCTCTGTCAAATGGGTATTTTAGCGGGAACGATTTGCCTGTCAATCACAACTACCTCTCAGTGTTCCTTACACGCACAGATTACTTTGCTACTGTGAGGATGCGCTGGATTCTCAGTGTGCACGCAAATGAGCATGCACTTATGGATGTGGGTGTGTGTGTGTGTATGGGAGGTGGGTGTGTACATGTGTGTATGCATGTCAGACATTTCATAAGTACTAATCTGCCACTTCTATAAGATTACTGCTGGAGCTCTACTTCATGCGGCGCATGTCAACATCCCAGCTGACAGAACCTGCTGAGTTCCTGTTTCCTTGACGTTTATTCTAACTGCACTTCCCTCTATGTTACCAAATGACTTTAATCGACCCTAACTTAACACATTAATATCATTTAAACTCTCTCTGACTCACTTCTCCACTGCTGCACTGAATTTTTCCCATTTAGGGGCAAATTTGGTATGTGGAGCACATCCAGTCTCACTGGGCCTTTTTCCATTAACGACATAATACTGTTGTGTAATTATTGCTCATCTGCACTTGAAAGCAGATACCACTAAAAGCTGAAGAACTCACTAATGATGTTGCTACAGTTAAGTACAGTCCAGTTATTATGTTAACACGTCAACATGAACAATTCTTTTGTATGGTTTTAAACACCAGAGAGCAGCTTCACCATAATGATGGTATAATTGTAATTGTAATCATAAATTTAGCTACAATCCCAAAAAAGTGCTATGGGGACTTTTAGTTTCTGTCTGTATCACATGAGTCTGTACTAAATGTTTAGTTAATATACATCCACTGTCTTTTGTTGTAATAGTTAGGCCACAAAACACAGGAAGTTCCTTTTTTTATCTTGAGGGCTTAGACACTGAAATAGCTCCAGGACTACACTGTAATGCAATGCAAAGTATTACCACTCATTTTAAGGGAGAGAGAGAGAGAGAGGAAGAACTGTGAAACACGCTGTAAAGTATTCTCCCTGGAAAAGAAAAATGAAACGAACGAGTGTTTTCTGTGAAGTATGAAGAGGCGTATTTTTCTCACCTATGACAAACTCTAATTTCCTCTGCTCCCCAGTCACGCAACTGTCAGAATCACTTTCCTGCAACAGTTTTCTCCCCCGTCATCCCAAAAAGCACATTCACCATCCACTTGTGAGTCAGGCATGCAGGGCAGCATATGGCCATTGTGAACAGGAGAATTAGAGATAATAATGTGTCACCGTGGATCTGCAGTTTTTCATATCTTTCTTTTTAAATTACACTAAATTTGACTGTCTGCTGAGGTGTTTATACAGTGGATGCTTCATAGAGTGAGCAATTTCTTGATGAATATTTGAAAGTTGTCCTTTTATTTTAGCCACTTAGGCAGAGCTATCTGCCTCCTCCACATGTGCATCTACTACTGTGAGTGATTTTCTGCATATTCCAGGATGTGTTTTGACAGTCTCCAGCACCTTTTCCATTCAGCTATGCTTTGTATGTGACCAGAGTAAATTTAGCTTCATGTTAAATATTTGATGTTGTCATTCTGATGCCACACAAACATGCTAACGGTGTGGCTCTATGTATGGCAATGTCAGTCAGTCGGTCTGTCCTTTGATCCACCTCTTTGGTCTGGAACAGGGGTGTCAAACATACAGCCCAGGTGCCAGAACCAGCCCGCCACAGGGTCTAATCCAGCCCACTGGATGACCTTGCACACCTATAGTGATACACTTGAGCAAGTTAAGCATTGAGTAGCTTTCTTCATGTAAAATGCTGCTTCAGATGCTTTTTTCTTTTACTTTAGTTTGGTGTTACGATGTCGGGATTACTACACAGGAGAGGAAATGTACAGAAAAATGTACACGTAATGACAGTAAGAAGTAGACTGTGGAAAGACTGACAAAGTTGTTTAAATTGCATTTATTCTTTTGAATACAACACAGGCTGGATTAGCATTTCTTAATTGTACCTCTTCAAACAAAAAAAGGGAAAAATCTGAAGGTGGTCCGGCCCGCCTGCGATCAAATCGGACTGTATGTGGCCCGTGAACTAAAACGTTAAGTTTGACACCTCTGGTCTAGGCTGAAATATCACAACAACTATTGGTTGCATTGCCATTAAATTTTGCACAGATATTCTTGTTCCCCAAAGGGTGAGCCTTAATGACATTTGTGATCCCCTGACTTTTCCTATTGCGCCAACATCTGGTCAAATGCTGGTACAACAGGGTTATGACCAGACATCTACTAAGCTTATGACATTCTCATCAGCTTCAGCCACACTTTGTGTTTCATTAGCAAATTAATTAACAAATGTTATCATGCTAACACGCTTAACTGAGATAATGAGCGTGGTGAGCATCATACCTGCAGAACATCAGCATGTTTTGCACTGCCATTGTGAGCGTGTTGATGTTAGCATTTAGCTCTGAGCAGCACAGTTCACATATTTAACCTCTTATAATGACTGCTTTTCAATAAACAATGTAAGGCGACACTGCAAAGTAAAGGCCAACATGTGCTGGTGCAGACTGAGTTTTTCATTCAGTAATTAGTTTTTGGTTTTAGTTTTTAGAATAAGTTTTAGTTTTTTGGTAAAGCTCTGGAAAGATTCCTTACGTTAGGCCAGATGTGGGCTGGAAGAGTGAAAAACTAAACATTAAAAAAGAAAAAGGGTTGATAACGTTATCACCAATAACGTATTTCAGGTGTTAAAGTTTTGTAAGCTCAATTTTTCCTGTAAAACAGCTCACATTTGTGACTCCCCCAAAATGACCCTGTCGTTGTCCTTTCCTCATCCTCTATCATCATTTTTGTGCTCTATCGTATCAATGCCCCAATTCATTTTGAATTGATTGAACTGTTCCGCACCACTGATGTTTTTCATTTTAGGGCCGGGGGAAAGACAGCATATTGCTGGCTCAACCTTTCCAAACAGCACCTGTACAAACTGTTTTTCTTCACCCCACTCTTACAGCTCCATCACTCTCGCTCTCGCCCACTCTGTAGATTAGCCCTGCACTGTGCTAGTGGAAGAATGAGGCCAGCTAAAATCAAACATTAATCAGCTGCTGTTTTATAAGACAGAGGGAGCGCCTGCACTCCCTGGGTCCCCCTCCTTCTTGCCCTTAGCCTGCCCTACCACCGAATGTTAATGTGACTGCCATTACTCATTTATGAGCTGCCCGCTGCTCGCTGCCCAGAGCCTGGTGTCCAGGCCGAGGCTGGCAGGGCAGGCTCACTGCTGGTGCACGGCTGTGCCAGGGCATTCAGCGGTGGCAGGGCCAGGTTTGTTTTAAAACAGAACATGGTTGGGTGGGCCGTGCTGTTAAGCGTCTGAAATTGGACTCTGGTGTTATTGGAGAGGTAGGCAGTTGTGAATATGGTGTCATATTTACAGTGGGTGATATATAGAGTAAGAAACACAATTAGAAAACAACACTGTCATCAAAACTGAGAGGATCGCTCTTTCACATAAGACCAAATGCAAGCTGTCCAATTTTTTATTCAGTAAATGGGCAATTTGATATGATGTATTCACATTTGGATGGTTGTAATTGGACATAAATCTTACTAAATTGCCTCCATGGTGAGACTAAGTACCTCGATATGTGCAGACAGGCAGCTTTGAAGAGTTCGAGCTGAGTGGTTGTTCTTGGTATCCAGGACACAGAGCGCAGCAGGAGTCATTCTTATTCTTAGTAGTGACATCAAAAGAAGCAAGTGTGTGCAAGGTGAGGCACACAGACACTCTCTCCTGACAGCGTGTGAAGGGTTGCCATCAGTGTTAGGCTCTGTGGCAGTAATTAATGAAAGAAGGAAGTATGGGCTGTGTACTCGTGTGTCTGGACCTGCTGTATGTGTGCAAATTGGATAAAGATAAAGATCCAGGAACAGAGTAAAAGAAAGGAAGCTGAAGATTGAATGTATTTATGTAGCAGGTCTTTTACCTCTGTGCTGCCGTGAGCTTGTGTGCAGCAGCAACACTAAAGGTGTTGCTTTAAGTGGCTGATGATCCAGCATCCTACAGATTGTCACGCAATCCTGTTTCCCAGATGGCTTTGCTCTTTGCCTCACCTTTCCCCCAATGGTGATACTGCCTTGATAGAACTGAGTGGATGCAGTCCAGTGAAGCCTTCACTGTTTCCATGCATGTTTAATGTCTGTACTAGAATTACCGTGGATGGCACTCTCCAGCACATGTCAACATTTTTGGTGTTGCCGTTACAGCGTTCCCTGCTTCATACAAATGGGTTCCCTCTTGGAACATAACGGGGAGCTTTGAACAGTGTTACACGCTGAATATTTTAAATATAATCAGCCGACAGTGGAGTAACTCAGCCTATAACCGTCACTGTTGCACATGAGGAAAGGGCGCACAAACAGAGTTTCATGTTTATTTTAAGAAAACTCGCCCAAGGAGAATGTCTTCTCCTTCATCTCTCTCTTGCCTATGAAGCCTCATATATTTGTGGCCTTGGGGGGATTCTCAGCATGCAGCAGAAACAGGAAGTGTGTAGCCTGTGGCTAAAAGGTAGATACTTCTCCTGGAGTGTTACACAGTGCACATACACACATGTATACTTCTCTCCTATGGGAGTGCTAATCCCCAAGAGATGAAAGGAGACTCCCACTGCTCTCTGATCCCTGTGTCCTGCTGCGGCGGTTCATTTGGTGCCTGGCGGAGAGAGACAGGTCCAGTTGATGCTCCCACACATGGTGTCCTTGACCGAAGCACAGACGTGACTTAGGCCAAGCCCCATGCTGATCCAGAAAGTTCCCTATTAGAAATCGATGGCCGTTTGACGCCCCTTTCATTCAGGCGCTCTTTGTGGTGTGTCTGTATCACCATGGAGAAAGGAAGAGAAAGGAGGGGCAGATAGAGAAAGAGAGAGAGCGTGTGCCTGTGTGCATACTGACGACCCCTTCACACCTCTGAATCATGGTGTCTCCTCCTGGGAAGCCAGGCGTTAATGCTAGATTAACTATCTCCTCTTCATTATAGGAAACAGAGTCCTCTGCTCAACCTTGGAGCTTTGAAGTGGTGCAAAAGTTCAC
>JAPZEB010000012.1:30152649-30180234 GCA_029783705.1 Chaetodon striatus | reverse complement strand
TAGGTGTGAATGTGAGTGTGAATGGTTGTCTGTCTCTATGTGTCAGTCCTGTGATAGTCTGGCGACCTGTCTAGGGTGTACCCTGCCTCTCGCCCAGTGTCAGCTGGGATAGGCTCCAGCTCCCCCACAACCCTCAAGAGGATAAGCAGTTACGAAGATGGATGGATGGATATTGGGCTATATAAATACAACTGAACTGAACTGAGTTGAATTGAAGGTAGTTTGTGTTTGAAACCACAGTATTGGACAAATTGAAATATAAACCAGATAAAAAGTCAGGGTATCACCAAAGTTATCATAATTAATTCAGAGCGGAACATAAATGTCTGTACCAAATTTCATTGCAGTCAATCCAGTAGGTCTTTTCATTCACAGAAATAGGGTGACAAAATTACTCTGATTCTATTTCTTTGGTTTCATTGCATTCTGCTGCTGGGACACTAGCTTTGGTCCCTGTTTACTTTTGGTCTGCTGGACTTTAGTTTCCAAGACATTTGACCCAAATCCAAAAATGTGATTCTGATTGTGGTGCTAGAGGAAAAAGCAGGGGGTCACCAAAATCAGTAGAATACATCACTCAGAGACCATGAATGTCTGTACAAAATATCTTTGCAGTCCATCCAACAGTTGTTGAGATACTTCAGTTTGGGCCAAAGTGCTGGACAGACACTGGGTGCATTCATGAATCCAATCTGATGCTCTTCATTAAAATGAGAGCACCGCTGTCAGAAGAAACAGAGCGTTCTATTGTTATATGAATTAACAAACCATTAAGTTCATTACACATTCACTCTGCTTGGTGCTCTGCTGCTCTGTTTCCCAGACGAAGTGCCCAGAGGACACTCTGCTGCTCTGAGAGTGTGGTGTTCTGAATAACCAAACAGTGCGCTCCGAATTTACGAACAGTCCAGTTTGTGCTTGAGTGCACTCTGGCACTCAGAGTGAGCATTTCCAAAGGTACCAACTGGCATCTCTAGAGCCATGCAGCTGGCATGGCACCAAGTACTGTATATGTGTCACCACGCTAAGCTAAAATTATACTTTTTGTGTTAATGTAATGTAAATTCACCTGACAAATGTGTGAAGGGCTGTACTAAATATTTTAAGCTTCTCTCATTAATTATTTAAACCCAGTATTTCTGCACAGTTGCAGATAAAGATTAAGCTACACTAATATTATTAGTTTTGTACTGTCTGTAGTATTAGTGGTGGCTGTGTAGGATTGTCTCTGATTCCTGTGATGCAAACATTTCCAATAACTCCAGAGCTTTATAGAGTCCAAAAAGATATATAGAATGCAATCATTTCCAAAATTCACAGCATGTTTTTATCTTACTAAATATTTGCTTCAATCCATATTTGTTGGCATTTAGCCTTTCAAAAACAGCATTTTCACTGCAGTCATAAATATGCTGCCCCGCTTACCACACACAAAGAGAGGTGTGCACCTGCATTAGCAGGGCGGTCTAGCAGCAAGCTAACAGCACCATAAATTGCATTCATTCATTAAAGAAAGGTGATTTGATAAAAGACTAACTCATATACAGGTCTAGTGTGTAGGATTTAGTGGCATCTAGCGGTGAGGTTGGAGAACTGAAACTTCTCTCCTATGCAGTGCGTGACTACAGTGGCCGACACAGACGTGTGAATGGTCCTATCTAGAGCCATGGAAGAGGACCCGCTCCATATGTAGATGTAAAGGGCTCATTCTAAAGAAACAAAAACACAACAACACTTTAGGATTATAAAGTAATGGAAACATAGTTATGAATGTAGAAGAAATATACAATTTCTTCAGACAGATGCCCGCAAGTCCTACACACTAAACCTCTCATCTGATAAATCACTTTATTCATATTTTGTTCAGGGATATATATTTTTTAGGGTGATGACATCATAAAATATAATGACATGTCATTCAAATGGGGGGGGGGCAACCCACTGTGCGACACCATGTTGTGCAGCAGCAAGCAAACACAGTGTCTGTGCTCATTTCGACTTGACTAGCAGACTTCACTACAAACCGATTGGCTGCTGAAACAGGTGACATGCTTTACGTTCTAAAACCAGCCTCTGGCGATTTGGCCAGCGGAATTGCAGGTGACACCATCAGGCAACTTGAGTCGAGTTCAGACCGGCCAGTGTACGCCGCTGCAATGTTTCTTTGCAACGTTCTAAAACAGTTTCGTCTCATTGCGAATCTTTGGTCTGAAGTGGGCTTTAAACATTTATGAACATGTTCATGCAAAATGACAAACAGAATTAAATGTGTGACTGAGTGAAGTAAATATTCAAGGAGAGGCATATCCTCTCCAGCTGAAGTTTTTCTTGTGGGTTTGATCATAGACACGTTTCCAGTGAGAGGTTAACGTAACAGTAAACAACAACTTTTTTCCACTGTGACCAGCAGTGAGTTAGAAAGCCAAACTCTCTGCTTTGATACATAGCATCATAAACTAGTGAAGTCAGTAAGTCAATTAAGAGGAGTGTGTTGTGTGAAGTTTTGTGCAATGACTTCACATGATTTCTGAGATTTGAAGCGTGGCCCATTTTCCTTTTCTAGTTCTGTAAACACACACAGAGGTGAGTAGTTGTTATCTGAGCCCATCCCTTTGTTCTGAAAGTCAATAGTTATTTTAGAAAAGAGGTTATCATAATCGCATCACCTAACCGCAGCCTATCTCTGCGTTATCAACACAGCAATGGAGGATATAAACAGCTCAGGATATCCTCTCCCTCTCAATGGTAATTAAAAGACACACAGCTCAAATAGCAGCTCGTTTTGTGTCGAGACAGATAATGTGTTGGGAGAGGTGTTGTAGTGTAACAAATTGTGTGCTTGGTTCATGTCTACTCGGATGAATTGGCCTCAATGCAGAATATACTGCGGCTTTTTTCTCTTGATATGCTTGCTTTGTTGTATTGCACCGGTGAGAGTGCGTTGATTTGCTTTTAATAACTGGCTTAGTTTCTCACTGTGCTGTTTTAGCAGCTGATATTAGCATACTTGGATCGTGCTCCATGATCAACCAGCTCATTTTAATTTTCCAGTGTACAATACCAAAGCAATTGAAGTGTAGAGCATCTTTGGCCTGAGAGCCCTTTCCGCTGTGTCTATGTACTCAGGCTATCGCACCTCACACAGGTAGGGCCTCTCGTTGAGTGCTCTCCAACTCGTACTGATTTCATGGCACGTTGGTTTGCCTTCTCCACCAGCTTAGAGCCCATCAGTTATGCACCACTGGGTTTGTAGTCGACTGGTTGCCGGCGCGGGTTTTAGTGCTTATTTGATTTGCATTTTTACCGCGCTCTCCCCAGACAGCCTCACCTGTTCAAGGTAGATTACAGAGAAGGCCGGCAGCAGGGTGGAACGTAGGACCCTGGGGTCCACTGGTCGTTGACAAGCAACACCGGCAGAGTTGAATGGTTGCGCTTTTGCTGTGTGCTTTAACTTTGTGATTATTGCCTGATTATGTTGACAATCCGCACTGGAAAGCTGCAGGTCTCAAAGGGCAAATAGCAGTGAAGAGAATTTCAATACTTTTTTATTCAAAGTCAGATTTAAATGTTATTTTTTTTCACTCTAGTTTTTGAGAGAAGACCTCATGGGAGAACATTCTCCTTACTGAAGACAAGCACTGTGATCTCTTTTTTTATCATAGCGAACCAGCAAAGGGAACTGCAGCACTAAAGACATAAAAAAAAATAGCATCAAAAGACCTGAATCAAATATTTTCAGAGCCACACAGAACAGAGGATGGGAAATGAGCACACAATCTTATTGTATTGTTCTGCCTGTTTGTCAGCCTGATAACCTCCAGATGTCAGCTCCAGGGCTCAGGGGCTGCAGGCCTAAAGAATGCCCCAGCAATGTGCAGCCTGCCTGGGAGTAGGGAGCTGCCAGCTGGCCCTGGCTGCCTCTGGGTTTCAGGAGCCCCGGGCGCATCGGCGACACACTAACTGTCTCCTTGTCATGTGTTCACACACATATACACTCTGGGACACGCACAGACAAATACATCCGCACATATGTTCATGCATTATTTTTACACATTTGTGTGTGCGCACACATGCCTACATCACGGCCAGCACACATGATTTCCCATATGTGCACACAGGCATGACTGAACACACCACACATGCACATGCTGTATTCATACACACACAGTCAGACACATACAAAAAAATCCCCAAACCCTAATAAGCACTAGCTTCCTGGCAGCCCATGGAGAGCTTTTTCCAGTTTTTCTTTCTTTCCTTTGTAATTCTGGTATTGTCACAATGCCAACAGCCTGTCATCTGCCATGCTGTTTGAAAGTGACAGTCACATGCAGCCACTATGCTGATATCATCCGCAAGCAGACTTACAATAAAGGACGTCTCCCTTTCATTGTCTCGCTCCGTGTCTGTCTCTCTGCCTGACCGTCTCTCTTCTTCAATTCTGTTTTGGCAACATTTCCAAAGGAATGTTGGGGCCCGACCAATCGGATGCTTCAACCTTGTTATCGTCAGGCCCGATGAGCTACCTACGTCAGTGGGCTGATTGGCATTTTGAGCAACTATTCATTCATTGTGTTTTTCTGTAGATAGCCAGGAAAGGCAGATAAGGACTTTATCTTGGTAGCAGCACACTGGACTGAGCGTAGATGAGGAGCGGTGCTGTGGTATCATATATGTTATAACTGTCCATATGCGCCAACACAGAGACAGTCCTGATGATTCATCGTCATCTGCCACAGAGAGTGTTGTTTATCCTCTGTTTGCATGTTTGTTTTTTTTAAACATGATGTTTGTTTCCCTTGTTTGTTTCAAATGAGCATCTGCAAATATACACACAGACACACATTCACAGACAGGGACTAATTTCACCTGCCGTCCGTGGAGGGAGCTGGCAGCACCCGGCCTCCCCTGCGCCAGTTGGTACCTGTGAGTGTTTTGGATGAGTGAAGCTGGAACGAGAGTTATCTTATCTGTGAAACACATCTGGTCCCCTAGTTCCTCTTTCTGTCCTCTAACCATCCGTCCGGTCAGTTGCCCCGCTCCCTCTACGCTGCGCTCCTGCCCAGCTAAACCCTCAGCTATCCAGAGGTCTGCGCTGAGTGTGTGGTCCAATCCTCTGAGCTGTGAATGTGTGAAGAGTTAAAACAAAAGATGAAATTATACACTGCGTTTGCTCAGGTGTTAGCTTACAGTCCTCCTCTATCACGGGCAAAGCAGGTGTATATTGATACGATGAACTGCCGGCCTCGAGTTTGGTATGGCAACGTGTCCGAGGTTGCTCGTGTGCACACGTCGGCCGTGTGACTGCGTTGTGTGTGTTCCAGGTGGGATGAGCGGGAGGATTTCCACTGTGCTTCAGGTGACAGCGGCACACTGCCAGTGAGTGTGTGTGTGTGTGTGTGTGTGTGTGTGTGTACACAGGGCGCAGTGACAACAATAGGATTAGGTGGATTACAGCAATACAACCATCTTACACAGGAGGACACCATAGAGGATTGAGGAAAAAAACACTCAGTCTTTTACACACCCTTCTAACCCTCATTTCAGCGGGCAAGATGAGAAAGAACACAATCTTCTCTCTGCAGCTGTAGCTGGAGGGAGTCATTGCAGGAGGCCTGTATATACCCCCATACATTCCTAAAAAGGAGTTGCCCATAATACTGTGTTCCTGGATGATTTCAAAGGTACCTCAACATCAAAAATAAGAAATAGTACACACATTCAAAAACATAAGCTTTGGATTCTAGACTGAGGAAAATAACAGTAATCTAAAAAGTCTACACACTGTGTTTTCAATGTTTTTTTTTTTTTTTAATTAAAAAATATATTTCACCCAATATTTTGAGTTGCTGGTCTTCTAAGTGTTTGGTGCATGGACAAAACTGCAGGGCGGGCTCCTGTTTCTCTCCCCCTTGTTATTACACTGGTATTCTATCAATACCTGTTTTATCTAATGATAGGCTTCTGTCAGGGCAAAGTGCCACATTGTTTTCTGTCTTCAGCAGGGACGGAGAGGACAGGGACGGGCAAGAATAATATTGTGCTTGAAGAATCTGTGCAGGGATGCAGACAAAGCCCAAGCACCTCGGTGGACAAAAACCAAGCCATTTAGCCTCGCTTTTTAGGTCTCGCTTTCTTAGCCGAGGGCTTGGGCAGGCTAAGAGTGTCTCGCCAAGGGCCTCATGAAATGTGATGCAGCAGCATTCACAAAAATGTTTATTTATATTTCCTTGTGTTTGCCGCTCTGTCACTCTTCCCACTCTTTCAAAATGGGCTTATTGTCAGCGTGACACCCAGTATTTTACTTTCAATTTTAGCAGAGGGGAAAACTTGTCATTTCACAGCACTTTATAGATTCATCTTCCAACCTGTCGTGGCAAAATAGCATTCGTCAAATGATAACAAGTTATTCAATGTGAGATGTGGCATAATATGATATGTTTGGGCTTTTCTTTTCATGGTGGCATTGAAGAAATGCTGTCAAGAGTGTGGGACTCCCAACCCAGAGTTATCAAGTTTCCTCGGAAACATCAGAGGAGCTCCTCGGCCAATGGGCTGAGGCGACAGAAGAGAGACTGGGTCATCCCTCCTATCAATGTGCCTGAAAACTCCCGAGGACCCTTCCCTCACATGCTTGTCAGAGTGAGTGACATTTTGTATAATTTCAGCAAATACCACACATCTCCTCCTGATGTCGCATGTCTTTGGTGCACTGCAAAACTTTTATATACAGTAACTTGTCTTTCCAGAGAAAAAGCTTAGCTACATAGACAACTCAATATATTGTTTCTAAGCACTTACTGAGGTCAGGCAGAGAAGAGAGGGGGAATATACAGTAATATCTCTTACAATCATCATGAGGCCAACAGACGCAACATTGTGGTATTTTCTATCAAGCACACCCAGCAGGCTAAGAACGCTGCTCTTGTCTCCGATTTAAGTCATGATGCCAGGTGATTTGTCTGCTGTGCCTCTGGGCGCCACAGACAGGCATACGGGGAGAAAAAATCCTTGCCTGGAAAGCACACAAATACGCACTTCATGCTCGGTCTCAGAAGAATAGATCTAAGGATTACTCAGGAGTATTCTCTCTCAATGGCGTTCCTACACCTGTTAATATAGCTGGTGAACTGTTTTTCACACCTCAGTACATCTCTCTGTAGATTACAGCACATCTGAAATCAGCACATCATGACATCTATATTGTTATGGGGTTGGGGAACACTTTTTGAGATCAATATTTGTGAAAGAATGGTTTTGATT
Organism: Chaetodon striatus; assembly: GCA_029783705.1. NCBI lineage: Eukaryota > Metazoa > Chordata > Actinopteri > Chaetodontiformes > Chaetodontidae > Chaetodon > Chaetodon striatus. Next base: position 30,172,971 of record JAPZEB010000012.1, on the reverse strand, counting down.
GAGTTAGATTTTTGACAGACATGGCATTTTAACATATTTTTTATTTAAACTGGGGTAGGTAGAAATCTGAAAAGGGCAGAAAATACCCTTTTCCTTTATCTCTACCCTCCCTGTCCCAAGCCCCTCCCACCAGATGACCACGGGCATATGTAAGCGCTTTATGTAATAACCCAGTGTTTCCCATACATTTATTTATTTAATCTCATGTCATTGTGAAGTTGCACACAGCTCATGCGCTCAGTCCCTCCATGCCCTGTTCTCTCTCTCTGTTTATCAGACCACACATGGGACAACAATTAGCTCGCTAGCCACCACATGATCCCTCTGTCTCACTCCCCGCCGCTGTGGACTGCTTCCATGGTAGGAGAGCTGGCAGCAGCTTGGGAGATGGACCCTTGGTTGGCAGCTGAAGCAGCTTGAATTCAGCTAGTGCAAATCCCCAGCCCCGGGTGTCACAGCAGGCTGGTGGCCAGTGGCAGTGCTGGGTCTAACCTGTTGGCTGATCCCACAGGGTGTCGGGGCTGTCTGGTTCCCCTGGAGCTGGGGTTTACGCTGGTTTGATTTGAGTTGCTGTAAGTGCTGACTGGGGGTCTGTCTCCAGACCTCCCGCCTGCTCTCCTCCTGGCAAGGTGATCTGCATAGGCGGGGAGTGAGGCGGAAGACATACTATAATTCGTGCCTCTAGCTAACCATAGCTATATAATCGTGAACTTGAAGCTGCAGCTATGAGCCTTTGGCTCTGGTTAGCAGAGGGCTAAACTATTAGCAGCGTTTTCTGTCCGTTTCTGAATTGCTTTGCCAATATTAACATGTTTTTTTTTTTTTCATTTTTTAACAGACTGTCTCTGTTTTTTAAAAGTGCGTCTTAGTTTTTGGGTTTGCAGTGGGGGCAGTTGTTGCCAGTGCTGGAATATCAATTCTCTCTGCAGGATCCTTCACCGTTGACTCAGGCTTTCACTGAGGGGTTTTGTGCGTGCATCTGTGTTAATAGGACTACCAGTAGGAACTCCTTCTCCCTGAAATTACCTGTAATTGGCCAAAGTCTCCTGCCACGTCCTAGATTTTCCAAGGCTTAAAATCAGAGCCAAGAGGAGGTGCAAAAGTCTAGTTTTCTCTTAGTACAGCTCAATTACAGTATGCTCAAAGTCTGTTATGGGATTTTAGCCCAATGAAGGCAAAATTAAATCTCTAATTTGTTATGATGAAGGTAATGATTGTGCACATTTCAGTTTTCCAGTAGAGGCACCGTTGCCTTACAGTAATTAAATTACAAAACAAAAGCAAGATCTAATACTTAAAATCTAATGCACTTTAGATTTTCAGATTTCTAATGGCATTTTGAAGTATAAAGAGAGAGGAAACACAGGAAGAGAGAGGAGATGATGACAGGCAACAAAAGTTCATGGCCAGAGTCCCAGCGGGAACGTAACTTACATGATAAGCGTCTTATCCACTCAGCCACCAGGGGCCAGGTGCATGTAGATTTATGACTTAATGAAATATGCATACACACTCTTTCGTCAGATTTATAAAGCCGTGCATAAGCATAGATCTCTTTTTATGAATTTTACTCATTATGAAATTTGAGTGATGGAAAATGTTTCCACTCCCATAGTAAGACATAGATACACCTTTAATTGACTGCTTGAATATGAATACCTCTGTCTGCTCTGCCAGTCCCTCAATGAAAAGGACGGCAAAGAAAAAGCACAGTTTCACAGAATCGCATTGACGAGGTCCTCAAATAGCGCCAGAGCTGCACGACTGTACTTTAAAGAACACATAATCATAGTCATCAAACGTTGGGAAGGTAGTTAATAGCTTTCAATCATTCCCTCTGACCTGTGCAGTGAATTATAAAAGTACAGGACATAAAGAAAATACGGCTATAGACCGAGTTTAAATGTTCATGCCGCTCCTTTACTGTAAGAGTGTCACTGTTTAGAGACAGTAGACCGGTGCAGATAAGATGACTGTTTAGGGAAGCACTGAGATTTCCAGAGGCTCAGTGAAGTGAACATGTCGTCAGCTTAGACGCTGTGAAACCTGTCTGTCATGTCAGGTACCTATGACAGTGAGCCATGAGAGACAGAACACCTGTAGGTGAATGAGAGCTAAGGGGAGGATGTGTTATTATTCCTGCTACTAAACAGGGAAGTTAGTCTTGGGATGTGGGAGGCTAGTGAGCGGCTAGTGCAGAGCTTATGACAGGGTATTTCATTGATTTGGTGTTGGCTGTGTCTCACAGTAGCCTGTGTTCAGGTCCCATCCTCTGCTTATTGAGAGACATCAAATTATCACACAAGCAAATGCCAATTCAGAATATAAATAAAAAGAATAACACAATTCAGTATACAAGTCATTAAAATGAACATTAATAATAAGCATTTGACAACTTCAATTTAAATTTGCAAGTGTAGACTGGAAAAAAAATTAATTCCTAGTGAAATTGACTTTTAACTTAAAAGCATCATGTTGTATATTGAATTTGGGCTCTCATCGTATTTTTCTATTCTTCCACCACACAGAGCTGCCTCTAGAAAAAGGCATGTAGAACTGGTCTGAAGTATGCAGTAGCATGAGAAATGCATATTACGACTATGACTTCTTTTGTTAATACCAGTTTGACAGTAACCACGGTTTCTGTGTGCCGTTTATACATCTGGCCCCAGGATTTAATTTTGCCTTGTAGCTCAGCTAGCATTCATAGCTCTGTCATTGTCACAATACTAATAATAAAAAGAAGTTTAACTGAATGTCTATGGAGCAAGTTCTTTACTACAACCTGTAGATAATGACAAATATTAGAAATAAGGAGAATCTTAAACTTCCCGTGGAGGCATCTTTCGTTCAGCTCTGTGCTGCTACTCTAAACTCTCACCACTTGATGCCTCTTATCAGACACCCAGACAGACGTGCAGCTTTCTGCTGGCATTTCTTACACACACACACACACACACACGCACACACATATACAGTCCATACACACATACACACATAAAGTCCCTTACGCCCATTTGTACAGCGAGGCTTACACTCTCGGATTACGGAAATCGCCTTTCACCAATGTGTCGGCAAGAGGGTAGATTTTCCACCAAAGCATGGAAACACTCACCCTCACACAAAACACATACAGTGGGGCCGTGGAGTGTCAGGGGAGGCACCAAATTGTGCTGCCCTGCTGGAGAAACGGACCCTCTTTTATCCCCTTTTCACATGTCGGGTGTTAGATGGATGGATTAAACCTCAAGGGCTTCCCTTTGTGTGTGTGGTCATGTGGGCATTGAGGTTGGCGTGGTTTGAGTGTGTGTGTGTGTGTGTGTGTGTGGGTGTGCAACATGTGCACGTGAGAAGACGTCTTCCATCTTGCTTCCAGCTATACTGTATGTGAACACAATATAGGTGTGTCTCAGCCCCTCAGCCATAGCTGAAAGCAGTGCACCATGGGGGATGTGACTCATGCTGTCCCTGGCTCTCTCCGCAACATAACTCTCCATTCTGACAGGCAGCCGAGGAGAGGAGCAATAGGGATTTCGTGCTTTATCTTGCTGGTCTCAGAAGTGGCCAAGAACAACCTTTTAAAGCTTATGCACTTGATTTCAGGACACAGCAGCTCTCCTGTGCCGCAGAAACTCTTTGAGTTTTCTTTCACCTGTGCTTCTACACTTGAGCCTTCACACAGTCGGGTTCAACTAGGTTTAAAAAGACCAATTAACCCTCGGGGTGTAATTACGGCTTTGCAAGCATCAAATGATGCAAATGACATGCCCAAAAAGGTGTGTGGCGGAGCAGGTGCTGGTTTTTCTCTTTGATTCAGTGGGAGTGGAGAAAGAGCTGCTAGCATGACAAGGAGTACAATGAGAGGCTAATGTAGCTCTGCTGCTGTAAGATATGTGATTAATCCCGGGCAAATCCAATTCCATATACAAAGGAAAGTTCTCTCTGATTTAATTATAAATAATAATTCATATGATCGTAAAGCTTTTCATTTATTTCTTTACTGTCATTATGTAATATTTATGGTGCTATTGAGGTTATGTTCCACTGCATTCTGACATTACCACCATCATCATCACAGCTCTTATAGCTCAGATGGTAATATTCTGCTTCAGCTTCTGAAAGCTACTTTCACTTCCTTGAAACAAAGAAAAAACGCCCTTTCCCCCTCTCTGTCTCTCTTTCTCTCTCTCTCTCTCACGCACGCACACACCCCAACACTGTAAAAGAGCGCCATTCCACTGCTGGCCATTTTCACCTTGACATGTGCAATTCAGTCATGACGAACCACAAGTGGTGCAGCTTTGATGCCATTGATTTACCATTGTGCTCAAATGGAATATGCTTCCGAGCTTTCGCTGTCATATTATTTGACATGACAGATGTAAGTGCAGTGGAAATGGAGAGGTTGAAAAACAGCCAGAGTTAAATGGATACTGAGGTATAGATGGCGACCCCTTTTCAGAAACTGAAAAGCAGCGAGGGTGGGAGATGGAAAAGGGAGAAAGGGGGACAGGCTGAGATTGGAAAAAAAAAGAAAGAAAGAAAAGAAAAGATAGAAAGTCTTTGGGGAGTGCTGTAAATCTGCAGGGTGAGGGAGGCCAACATTAGTTTCAGGCCATTTGTGGCATTCTCATCTCAACCGTCTCCTGCAGCACCTACACTGGGGCCAATGAGGCAAAACTGATGGAAAGCAGTCTGAATATGGGAGAGAAAAGACCCTCCTTTCATTTAACCAGGCCTCAAACACTGGCTCTGACCCATGGTTAGGACGGGGAAACAAATAATGTGAGCCGGAAATAATTGAGCACATTGTGGACGGTTATTTTAATATGATGTGCCACACACAGCCAGTGGAAAGACCAAAGACAAAAGTTTGTGCTTGCTGTTTCTTCTCCTCACTGCATGACTCTATGGCCTTTCCACGGAGCTAAATGAAACCGTAATGATATCTGTAATATGTAGCCTTTATCATACATTCACATTCTTGCAGAAATATGAAGGTCTTAAGGTGAATAGGTGAACCAGCATATTAAAGTGCGCCATCTCAGTATGATTTGGTTTACCTCATTATTTTGAATAGCCTATTATGGTAGTGCTCATGGGTAATATAATAGGGTACAGTGTAGTGTTGAATGTGTCACAGTCAGAATGACTGGGGGCTCCTCATTTAGAGGGATTTCATCAAAAGCAAACAGAAGCACACAAACAAAAACAAAGTTCGCCCACCACTCGAGTTAACTTTCCACACTTTGGCAGAAGGAAACTTGACGCTGACTGTAGAGACAGAAGGAATACATGGCTTCTTGTTGGTTTTTTAATGCAGTTTGCTGTGCTAAAATATATCATACATATATATAAATGTGTTTGTGTGTGTGGGAGCAAGTTAGCTCAATGATATTGTAATGTCTGTACTGCTGTTTGCTCAGTACCCAAAATGAAAACACGGTGGTTTATTTACAACCTCATATTGCACAGTGTAATTCATTACAGCTCATAATGAGCTTGTAATATGCTTTTTGGATCCGCTTGTTTTGTCTGCAGTTTTATTGCATCCCTCGTGCACTGAAAAACACTGTATCCATTGTGTCTAGTTTGTGTAAGTGAGTGCGCATATGTACATGTGTGTGTGTGGGTGTGTTTCCACCATCATATGGGTGTATAATGTAGTAGGACAAAATGTGTATCAATGTACTACATAATTCAAGACCGTATTTATTTAAATGAACACTTAATAGAATTCTTTGCCCACAAAAATGTGAGTGAAAATTAGTAATTAGTTACAGTAACTAGTTACTTCCCTCAAATTGAATTACTTTATTAATATGCTGCATATACATTTATTTAGTTAGTAGGGAAAGTAACTATTCTGCTTCAGTTCTCTTATTAAGGCACATAGCTATATTACTTTAGTGTTGCTATGGAGCAGTGTTTTAAATGGAAAGTAAGTATTGAACCAATATGACACAATGGATATGTTGTGATAGCCTGATTTATTGTAGCCTGGACAGGCCTTCAAATCAAATGAAAAAGTCAGTTAAAAAGTCAGTAAATTCAAAAATAACAACTGTTTGTCAGACATTTGACAGTAATTTCTTATTTCTAATAAAAATGAATAAATACAAGTAATTTACATAAACATAAACACACTGAGGTTTATCCTTTAACCTTAACAGTGATTCAAACCCTGCTCATAGGCTGTAACTCACCAATATAGGCCTAATTCGTCTTTGATCTCAAGGAGGGAAGCTCAAATTGCCTAAACTGTGCAGCGATCTGTGCAGTGACACTCTAAGGGCTCATTTATGCTCAACGATAAATTCGTTAATGGGGATGGACAGAGCCTCTTGTCTGTATTCTGCATACATTTCATCCATGTTTGTAAGCATTTTTTAAGACCTTACGAACATGGACAAAATGGAGCAGTACCACCGGAGATCATGGAGGCAGTGTAGCGTAGCTCAAGCGAAATACGACCACAGGAGATGACAAAGACATTTAAATAATGGTGGAACGGAACAAATCTGTAATATAGTGAAAAGAATTCTCTGTCCGCATCTCGGAGTGTATATAATGGCCGCACAGACCACTGCCATCTTCACCGGTGTTTGATGGTGCAGCAAACCAAGCAAAGAACAAAAGCTGAGGAGTATGCAGCAGGTCCAGATGAGAGAGTGACTGATTAGAGAGGTGGTCCTTTTATGCCTTCTGGGAGCCCCACTCAGATGGGCAGGTACAATCAAGCAACCCTCCCAGCTCCACCTACCAGCCAACTCTCATCATCTGCAAACACAAACAGCAGAGTAAGATAACTGACAGGCAGAGTGGGTGGGGTTGTCACACATTGGATCATAACCGGGATAAAAAAGTAACAAGTAAGGAGCCCATTTAAATTTCAGTAATTGTAATTATGTTGTTTATTTGAAAAAGTAATAGCTTATATGTCTGGGGTCCGCTGAAGTAGAGGTGGCATTACAGTAATGGCTGGGACAGGGGGGGCTCCATTTACCTGCGGCACAGGGGGAAGCCGAACACTGTTCACACTGAGATGATGACACAGAGCTGGTAGAAAATCGGCAAAGTTTCCCTTTAAGCACTCTCTATGAGGAAAGTGCTGACAGGAGTTGTCAGCTTACCGCAGGTTTACAGGACTTTATCCTCACCAAGGGTAAATACTGGAATATGGCAACGTTCTGACGTTAATGTCAGAACTTAGCTACAAGGTATCTGCATGTTTTCTCAACAGTGTGAAAATCTCAAAACATGAGGAGTTTGACTCTGCAACAGCAAAATGTAGGGTTTAATTGGGTTCAGACTCTTTAAATGTTGCAGTGATTTGATCTTGTGGTAGTTTCTGTATTCATCACCACTCTAACAGAGCGCTGTTTTCTCAGTAGCATGTGTCACATTATTGCTATGCCGCAGCAGTGAGCTCTGTTGCATATTGTTTATTTTATGTCATTTATGAATTATTCACAAATAATTCAAACACATTATATGTCTGAAGGTGAGGTCAAAAACTCTTCTCTACAAAACCACACCAATCTTCATGAATGAGCCATATGGCATGAGCCAAGTCATTTTCAATGTCTATTGACAGCAAGTAAAGATTATCATTCAATTAACCGTAACCATTTCAATACCTCAGAATGACTCCGATAATTCAGTCTCTAATTCCTTATTACATACTGAAGCAGTTAATACCCATAGAGCCAATAAGCATTGGTTCATACAATTGGTTACTCATTTCATCTCAACTCAGCTTCTTTCGTCAGGTCTATGTGCCGCCTCTGTGTGCGATAGACAGTCAGAGTCAGCTTCTGGCTTCAACCAGCAGACAGTTTGTTGACATGTCTCATCCTGGTTTAAATAAGGACACCCCTCACTCGCTCCCTTTTCTCCTGACACAATCCTCAGAGTGCGCCCCAGAGTCGTCCCTGTTGCTGAGTCATCCACAATAAAAACAAGTTCTCCAGGAATAAAGTTTCTTTAATCTTGTTCCACATATTTGACTTTTCCACGATCTCAAAGTGCAGTCTAACCTTTCTCCTGCAGAACAGATCTGCCAAATACTCAACCCGACTCTGCCTCCTTCTAGAGTACATGTCCTCTGGTTGGTAGATCAGGAAGCATGAGGCAGTTTTCAGCTCCAGCATATGAACGCAAGACTTTTCATGTCATTTGCTGCTGTTGTGATTGATCATTGTTTTTTTGCTTCCACTTCACATAGAGCTTTTTATTATTCAGGACTTATTTTTGTAGGAGAGTAATTTGGTAAATAATGTCACGTTTGATCCAAAGTTGATGCGCTGGTAGAGATCTCTGCCACAACACACAGCACACTGTGTATTAGGGTTGTTCTTAATGACTAAAGAAAACAGTAAAAATTGAGAGCAATCTAATATAAAAGGTAAAACATTGTTCAAAAGTATATTGCATGTGTAATAAAAGCCATTTAAAATCATTAGTCACATTTTCGAGTAACAACATTGTATTGCTGCTAAAATGTTTGCTACTTTGTACCTTGCATTATAAACATGACACAGTATACCACAAAACTTGACAGGAATTTGCAGAATAAAAGTTAACAAGAATATTTATTGAAAATAATATTCGTCAGGAAAATAAATCTTTTGGAAATGTGCCTAAATATTACAGTAGCATTTTTCCTGGTTGAACACATTCACTTAAAATAATAGTGTTTCCATGGTCATGAAATTCCTGGAAGATATGAAATTAGAAAGACTGTTTACCAGGCCTGGAAATGGTTTGGAATTATAGGGGTGTTTTGGAAAAGTTTTTAATGTACATTGCATTGGCTAAATATGTTCATAAAAACATGTCTAAAGTTATGTGAAATACCTTCCTAGTATTACTTATTTAAAATCTAGTGCTGCGCTGCTTGTTTATTGAAACGTCTCAGGTATCACATGATACACATAGACCATACCGTCATCGCCACACCCGTGCCCCCTTTTGGGTCACCAGTTCAGATAGATAGTGGAAGACTGATGGAACATGACAGCGATAAACCGTACTTTATTAAGATATAGCCAATGGTCAGGTTCTGGCAAACAATTATTAGACACAGAAACTTGTCAAAATTATAATTCAAACATACATCAAATTGCATTGACATCTATATGATCTTTGGATTTCTATTTCCCAAAACAGGGCATGGCCTTGAAGTTTTGCAAAATACTCAGATTTGCTGGTGTGGTCTAGTTGCATATGTAGCTAGCTGGTGGCGGATGAGTAAAGTTAGCAAGTGCTAGCAGTTTGCTTATCCACAAACACCTGGGAAATGCATGTGTAATGATGTGTGGCTGTATCAAAATATAGGCTTACTTATTTTAAACTCCTTAAATTAAGTCATGGAAATGGTGTAAAATATTTTGAAGAAGTTTTTAAAATTCATTGGTAAAATGTGTTGAAACCCTTATAATAATTTTTATAATAAATTTACCAACTAGTATTCCTGGTGTGCACCAGTGGAAAGAAACGTCTAATCAGCTAGTTTACTAATGGCACACATCCTGTCTGTCTGTGAATCTTTAGGCTGAGCTTCTCAGTGATTTAACATAGAAAATTGCCGCGTACATCATCAGTTCAGTCTGCATCTCCCACTGGTGTTAATGTTTGATTTAATCTCATTTATTGTTAATAGTAAAATGTGTTACTTTGTATGTATAAATAATTTAGTCTGCACAGTAAGACTTGTTTCCTTAAATCCAAACAGAGCTGCTGCTGAAACAAAGCATTAAAGCTGCACTAATAAATATTTATATTAACAATGGAATAAACGATTGTAATAGTAACAGAGAATTATAACCCAACTCTGCAGTTCCCCCCAGCTCAACAGAATGTTTTGGTGTTTTTAAGCTGTTTGTTTTTGGTTGTATGGCCCACAACTTTAATGCTTTCACTTCCAGCTCTCTCATTAACTTCCTTTCCAGCAGCAGCCTTCAGAAAAATCCCACTACACCACCTGCACAGCACCAAAAAGCTGTCAGACAGAGTTGGCAACTATGGTGAACACAATGGGTAGCAATTTGGTGTATTGCAAATATATTCAGATATTATACATTTATAATGGAAAGGACCAGGTGTGTTATATAAATTAGCCCTGGGCCTTTGCTGTTAATGGATGTGCAGGTCAGTGCAGTCTTGCATACAGCGCCTTGTGAGAATTTTCCCATAAACACACCTCTCTGTCAGCGTGAATGGGTTTGTGCATGTTGTCTTTCATTTGCCGGTTGTGTCTGTGAGGGTGTGTATCTGTGTATTTGTGTGTGTCTCTATGTATTGTCTGTGTATTTGAGCTGAGTGTGTCTGTTTGTCATTCTCAGCATCCCCAGTCGGACAATTAGAAGGTGACAGTGCCATTAGAGCCGGCCCAGTAGTACAAAGGCTGAGTGCTGTTGTGAGTGACACAGAGCTCAGCCTCTCACTAAATAACTGTCAGTCTGCCCTCGTCCACTCTGACCCCTCTGGCAGCCTCCCTCTGAGCCACTCGAACTCCCCTCTGGACTCTCATTGGCAGCCTTAGCAGCTCCCTGAGCCAAGCATGGCCCTCCTTTCAAGCCTGGCCTCTAACTGATTGGTTGGACCCCTCTAGCCTTAGGCATGCCAGAAGGGCTTTCAACTGGCCTCAGGGTGCTGCTGATTGGCCAGGCTGTCAGGGCCGCATGTCCCCTATGGGAGCGTGTGGCAGCAGCATCGGGTTGAAGGATGCAATTTGACAATGGCGGTAGGTGGAGTGGGAAAGTGCAAGAGCAGCAGAAAGCTCCCCGCTGCCCCCCTCCCTCTATCTATAACTCTGTCTATCTATATCTATCTCTTTATGCTGCTGTCTTTCCCTTTAGTCAGCCCTCCAGCTGCCAACCATGTCTTCACTGTAATTATCTTGTGGGACATTTCTCTGTGCATGGAAGACCTGTGGTTTACCTATCGTCCTTGTATTGGAAAGCTTTGGGTAGAGCAGGAGAATGGTGCTATTTAACGAGTTGAGACTCTCCGGGGGTCTGCGGTCTGTTTGGGGCGGGTAAGACAAGAATGGCGGCCTCTGCCTCCTCCATTCCCATCGCCTTTATAAAGGAGACAGAATGGCTGTATTTGCTCTATTCTTCTCCCCTCGCTGTGAATCAGGGGAATTAATGCCATTGTTAATGCAGAGAGACCGCTGGTACATTTCAACAGGATTCTCGCCTCTCGCAGAGCTCATCTAAATTGCCTGGCTAATGCTGTAATTGGGTTTGTGAGTCACTTCTTAACTTCCATTAATATTTGTTCTCTTTCTAATTGCCCCTTTTTCCGATCCTACATTTCATTCCTCCGTCTGGTTAATGGTATGAGTTGGAGGCAGTGACGTGCGTGTGCGCGCGCGTATACGCTTGAGAAAGCATCTAATCTATTTTTGAGCAGATACAAAATGTGAAAGCGGTGGGACTTCTTTCTCTTTTCTGGGTAACGACGAATGACATACAGGATGGAGTTGGAGGGTATTTCAGTTGAAGAGAGAGACGACAGGAAGGTTTGCGGTCAAAAATTTTCAGGACAACCTCCAGATATCTGTGATCCATATGAGCTTAGGATGAAAAACATCTTTCCTCTAAAGACTTTGTATCTGTTCTTTAAAAGAGAACCAGGCTCTTTCATTTGAAGGTTATTTATGCTGCCGGCATTCAGAATGCTTTCTGGTGTTCATTAAAAGAGATGTTTCTTGACGATGCCTTGGCTTCCTTAGATGTTTCCTTCTAAGCTTCCTCTTCTTTTCACACTCACCTATAACTGGATTGTCTTTTCCTCTTATACATAACATTAAAACAGCTCCACTAGAGGGGAGAAAAACATCCTCCCCAAAAGGTTTCAGCTTTGTTCCCTTAAATTGTCACGAAAAAAAAAAGTCTCACTCTATTATCTTTAAATCCAAATCCACTTCACAGAAGCATTACCTTAGGAAACCTTAGGAACTCAAAGGATTCAATTCAATTGACCGTGTTAGAAAGTGGAGAAGAATGGCTGAATAAAAGTGTCAGTACCAGAGCAGACAAACCTTCCTCAGGTGGCGACTCTGGATCGTTTGTATTGATGGGGCTCTTGCTGCTTCCCTCCCACTGGGAGCGTTGGGAGGGGGGGAGCGCAGGAGAGTGAGAGACAGAAGGAGACAGACAAACTGATATGGCAGCACAAACACAGACAGAATGGGAGTGCACACCAAATGAAAAGGAAGGTGTATAAGACAAAAAAAAGCATATATTTCAGAGCTGCATGAAGCTTGGTTCATTTCCCATTCAGTTTCCGATCCATTCTGTTCGTTATGAGTATCAGTTATAACTGTGTGCGACGGTGGCTGTCAGTGGCTCTCACTTGAGAGATATTAAACCTGAGCTCTCTGCAGCTTCTCTCTCGCAGACCTCCTATGTGACTATTTTTAAAACCATCCGCACCATTCCCTTCTCATGATGCCACTAAATGACAGGTTTTACCCCTCTTTATCGCCACAGTCTCGCACGTAAGGTTGTTATTGTATTTTGTAGGAGGGAAAGTTTGAAGGCTGGCAAAAACTTGAGGTCCCACATTTCCCATAATTGGAAATTTTGTTTCCATTTTGTCAGCCCATCTCTCTCTCTCTCTTTCTTTCATCCTCTGCTTCACATTTCCTCCTCTGTCATTTTGTTGGATGTTTGTGTGGATGGCCTATCAGATTATTTGAATTCCTCTCCCCCATCAAAAGCAGGGCACATCAGCTTTGAAGAGTGACAAGCACACAGCAGGAGGGATCAAAGCAATGCAAAACTGAAATTTAAGAGGAAGTTAAAAAGCATGTAGTTTTGCCATTTCCCTCATGTTCAACAAAGAGAAAACAGATACTGTATAACAGCAGGGAAAGATGAGACATTATCAAACAGCGATTTTCAAGGATGCTTGTGCCGTTTGCAGATGCACAGATGCTTTTGATAATGCTGTTTAATATAACAGTTCACCCATTTGCAGTGACTCATGTTAGCAGCCATTCCAGTATTGCCACGAAGTGCAAAGGTTTATTGTCAGATGTGAATATTTTAAATCCAGTGATGACACTGGAGTCAGACTGCTCAAGATAGGAACATCGGTAGTCTTTTCCAGCATGACAGTGTCATTTTTTTCCTTTAAAACCACTCACTGAGGTGCCAGACCTGCTGTGAAAAAACTGAAACCGTATTTTAAAACCATTAAGTAGCTTGCCAGCAATTCCCCAAGTCAACAGGCAGCAGCGTAAAAAGGAGCAGTAAAGCAAATAAAAATTAGACGTATGAGTTTGCAGCTGAAATTAGTGGAAATTCACACTACTTGAGGGAAATCTGAGTCATTTCAAGAGGGAAGAGTAAGAGCATCAGAGAGTAAATTAGATTTGATTATCTCTAAAACCCTGTTTAAAAATGTCAAAAATTGATTGTTTTCTGCTTACACAGAATCCACATGATCAGGTGCTTCCACAGAATACTTCCAACGAATCCTCACTCTGAACCCTTTGCGTCATTATTTAAATATTGGATGATAAAAATTCAGAATCATGTTTTCATCCCTGTTTAATAACCATATTTTTTGCTTACGTGCTCATGTGCCAACATAAACAGGCAGTTCAGCGTGGGAGATGGAGTCTAAAAGCAGAGCAGGCTTGTGAGTATATGAGCCATCCAGTCAGTAAGTAGTCTCTATTAAAGGCATCCAGATATTTGGCAGACGCTGTCTTAATTACAGTTGACAGCTATGACAGTTAAAGCGTGACTGATAGGCCGTCAGAAGGGCTCAGTCATAGCCTGTCTGTGCCCTGAGTGCTTGGCATCACTTCCTCCCACAATGCACCTCAGCACAGAAATGCCATTAATTCAGCTTTATTGCATATTAACCATCCCTCAAACTTACATACCTCAAACCAAACTGCTCTAATTTCTGTGTAGTAGGCGTTTTCCATATTTGGCTAGTGGCACCATCACTGACATCTACTGTGTCACCCAGTTATATAAATAGCTGACTTGCTGCTTGTCTTACTCAATTTACTCTGTCGTATACATATAACAGTATTGCATATATCAAGCATGTCTTTAGTGGGTTAGGATGAATAACAAAAACACAATTATTAGAGCACTAGCCCAACAAGTAGATTAAATGTAACACTGGGGTTGACAAAAAGAAAGACATATTTTAAAAAAAAAAAGAATCAACTTAAAGAATATTTAAACTAATGTCCAGTTTCGTATTGATAATATGAGATACACTCCATAAATTAAAGGGAAATTGTAGTGTTTTTCAGCCTGGGTCTTTCTAATTAAATGTGTCTATTCTGACTATGGGGCATGCTAACCGTGCCATTGTTAGCCCCATTATTAAGACACTGCAAAACAACACAGATTTGGACAAGAAGCATGAGCCTCCTACTACCCGGGTCACACTGCCTGCGTGAGCAGTGCATGAAGGCTACCTCACTGAACTGCCGCAGCTCACATGCATGCAGTGTTCACACACACATTGTTGCTGCTGCAGTGCTGCTGTGGCACTGCTTGCTGCTATGAGTACTGTGTTTTCACAACTAAAGCCAATTCTCCACTAATTTATGGAGCCTTGTAAGCCACTACATTGTCAACAACACTGTCGTGTTGACAAATAAAGATATTCTGTCCACAGAAATGTTGTCAAAGGCTTTTATTTTGAAACTGTAGTAAAAGGGAGTACAATTTTGACATGAATATAAAAAGACTGTCAATGCTGAAAACTGTGCACATCACAAATAAAAAATAGGCAAGACTCCAAATCTCTAGATGTTGCACAGCTGAGCAGCAGCCGCACCACACCTTAGCCGTGGTGCTCACATGGGCAGTGTGGCTGCTCTAACCTGATAACATGGACACTGAAAAAAAAAAAACAAGAGGTGCTGCGCTGCACACGCGATGGTCATGCAGGCAGTGTGGCCGAGATGATAAACTCTAAATCATCAATCAATCAAATGCCTGTTTACAGAAAGTAAACATGGGACTAAATTCTCTGAATTAGCTGCTGGACACATGGAGACATAAATAGGACCAGAGCAAATTGCTGACTAACCCAACTGGCTGCCTATGTTTCTGCACATGGTGTTATTTTACATGTGAGGATGTGTGTCACTATCACTTAAGTGCTACATCTACATCTTCAACTCATTAAGGCTAGTAAAACAGTAGGAAGATATGTAATTGCTAAATATCCAGCAGGCTATTATGAGCATGCTTTAGAAGGCTTGCTTTGCTAGCACTGATATAAGTTAGCTATGTGGGTAATCCAGTGGGTAAAATCCAGTGGGTTTACTATGAGAACAGGGCAGACAATGTTACGAATTTGACACTTTTGATACGCTCTCACAGCACAAGTCCATTTCCTCATGCTATAAAAATACTATTTATAGCTTATAACGTTGTGGCATGAAAAGAGGACACTGACAGCACACCGACAGACAAGACAGAGCAGCTCAGTGCCAAAGCAGCAATGTAAAACGGTGCCATCAAGTGAGCTGTCATTTTGATTTTGATGCACGCCTAATTGTGCTGTTACGGTACCAGAGCGGCTAAGAGGGACGGAGAGAAAATCACACTACAGCCATAATTTCTCACATTTTTCATATAGGCTACCAAATAAAACTGTCACCAAAGAAGTCCTAATTTGATAAAATAGTTTCAATGATAGGTTTGCTGACAAGGGCAGTGGATTTCCCCTCAAAATGTTCCTGACTATGATCATAAACAATTTGAAGTAATTTCACTGCACATTACTGTACAGGGAAAGTCAGCTCAAATGATACTGTAACATTGAAAGATCATTCTTAAAGTCATGATAAATTAAATAAATAAATATTTTTCTTCAGAGGTTTGCTGAAATTTTCAATGTAATCAGGTTGAGGATGGCCCTGACTTTGACCATGTAAAATCTAAATTTAATTTGTCACTCCAAACTGAGTTTTGAAATTGAAAAGTTGGCAACCCTGTCAGTAACTTTCAGTAAGTTAATTTCAATTTTTTTAAAAAAGTTCTCTTAAGTCTGCATTTCCCAGAGGTGGCAATAGTGACCCATAGTAAAAAACAGACACAATTAAATGTTAAAAATACCAGAGATCTCCTTTAAGTGCTTTACCCTTTTGTTTATGGTTATGCAGTATGAAGCCTTTTCAAACTAATTCAGCAGGTGCTACAGAAGCTAAAGACAAAGCAACTATTTATATTCACAGATTTGAACTTTGTAAAGCAGATTTAAATGGACAGGACCTAGTTTAATCATTTGTTGTTTATTTGCAGTCCTGAAACTTCTAATGTATCCACACACTAAAGTAATGTGTATATTTTTTTGGCATCTAGTGGTGAAGAATGCCAATCACAATAACCTAAAACTTCTCCCATGTGCCAAGCATGAATTCACAGTTAGGATTTCTTCAGTGTTCATTGTTCAGGAGATTTATACTGGGAGCTAAATTATCCGCAAAGGTCTCTTCTTCTTCAAAACAAACAGACCAGGTGATTAAAACCAGTAATAAAATCTGAATAAACCAGTTAAAAAAAAACAATGTTTCTCTGAATCTATTCGGCTGGTTGCAGTGGGGCTGCTAACTACAGTGGCCAACACAAAAATGCAAATGGTCCTGTCTAGAGCCAGTGTTTAGTTTGTCCGTTGTGGGCTACTGTAGAAACACAGTGCTGCAACACGTGGACTCCATGGACAAGCACCCTCTCCCTGTGTAGATGTAATACATTCATTCTAATGTAATGAAAACACTATAATTTATATTTATAGGTCATTATACACTAAGGAAAACACACTTATTACATCATATATCCCTCTAAATCCTACACACTGGACCTTTAAAAGGCAAATTCAATTGCCCCCATTTTGCATGCATATGTGACATTTACATATCTTTAACCTACATTAAAGGAATTGTTTTCCTCAAGCATTTGATCAATTGGCAAAAAAAGTGGCAACAACAAGCAGCACTGCCCTCTTGATAATGGAGCAGCTGAGTGTTCATAGAGCCGCTCACTGTGTTGGATAGATCTGTGGTATTGAATGATCCCCTGGTCTCCTGGTGTGGCTCTTGAGCCTGCGTAACCTGTGGGGGGTGTTTGATGTGCCCCAGAGGCAAAGTGAGGTGACTGAGCCCATAAAGAGCTATAAAATAAAAAGAGAGAGAGGATGTGTGTGAATCCAAAGGACCACAATACAGGCCTGAACCATTAAGCGTGGACGAGACATAAAAGAGGCTATCAAAGAGTGTAAACTACAGATTCCCATTATTGTGTGACATTAGCCCATAGCACACAGTAACCCTTAATGATCCCACGGGTGCCTGCAGCACACTGTCCTTTAATGACTTCCTGGTTGAATGATTGTTGTTTCCTGGAAGCAAAATACTGCCAGCCAAAGACAACCGCGGCTCCACATGTGCTTGTCCTTTGCATAGCAGAATTCGGCTTTGTTCATTTTGAAATAAGTCAGACATATGAAACGCAGAGTACCATCAAATAAACACCAAATTAGCTCCTGTTTATGTAGGCATCAAACTATTTATGCAGAAAGGGTGATCATACAGGGTTGGATCAATTAAAGGAGATTTGGACAGACTGAAACTTCACACTGTGCTAATTAGGCAGCCAGCCGCTATGCTCAATGAATGGAAATGTATTCCTTTCCGTTCCTTTCCCTCTATCTGTTTGTGTGCCTTGCGTCACCCCGAGGAGTTTAACAGAGCACTAATTCTTCATCTAATTTCCCCTAACTCCCCATTGCGTTCGCTCCCTGTGTCTCTCTGCCTCCATCCCTCTCCATCTTTCTTCTCACGCTGATAGCTTGTCCCACAGGATCCCAGTAGTTGTCAGTAATCAAGGAAATCACTCTCAAAGAGCTACAAATAGGTCACTTATCTGATGTCTGGTCTGATCTGACGGAGACAGACAGCCAGTTAAGTCCCCTTGCATCTGCCTCTCTTTGCTATTTTTAGCGTGATTAGTAGCCATTCTATCTGCCAGGACGTACTGAAGTAAGCAGGAGAATGAAAGATAGCAATGGATACAGAGAGAGGAAGAGGAGGATAGAAATCCCAGCTTTCATCATTAGCATTCCATTCAAATGGCTCAATTGAGCAGTTGTCACTCATGGGATTCCCAGGACTCCGAGAAGCCGTGCTTCTTCATTTATTCAATTTATTGATATAAAGACTCTTCATTAAGAGACACGGGCAAATGTGACATGTGGTCTCAGGTGGCCTTGATGTGGAATTTTAAACAGGCGTGGAAGCAGAGGCCGCGTGACGTGTGAGAGCTCCTTTGTCTCCTCTCGGGGCTATTCCACCAGTGTGGCAGCTACACACAGTCTGCTTTGAAGTCCAAGTGAAGAGACGGATCGCGTGCAAACTCACACACACAAATACATACAATCAGACACGCAACCGTGCACCGGTCAGGATGCAGGTGAAAATTTCATATGTGTGTTTCCCACATGACGGCCTTGTTAATTATTGAACTGAGCTGGTCCTTTTGATCCTCGCTTTGGTGTGCTCACAGAGAATTTCTTACCTGTTACCTCTTACCAAGCTGCCTCTTATGCACCAAAGAAATACTGTACATGCAAAAATAGATCCAGGGTGTTGTTTTTGTTTGGTTTTTGTTTGCCATCTCCCACAACTTGAGCAGATGGGACTCTTTGTGGTGTGGCTCAGTTCATTTTGAACAGTGAGGCCTTAACATGTTTGTCTCCTTCACTGGTAACACAGAGAAGTTCTCAGGCATGTTCTCATGACCAAAATGCATAATCTGTCTCCTCTGCACCACTTTATTGGTCTGATGACACTGAGGATGAGGGTGAATGATCAAATTATGTTATTATTTTTGCCATCATTTCATCTGGCTTTGATTGGCAGATGGTGGGCGTCATGAACGTAATTAGCCTTACAGTATCATTGTCATGCTACACTGATTACATGTATATCACATACTGCAGAACAGCCTGAGTGCACTGATTGATAGGAGTAATATAATGCTGTACATTACACCTGAACCTGCAGGGCTCACATATGGATCCAGCGTGAGAAGTGAGCCCAGGAAATGAAAATTGCAGGTTGTGAAAGCTCACAGCGGAGTGCTATACTGTGGGTGTGGGAGGACCACGTTGGAAATTAAGAGAGAGGGTATCATGTTCAAACAGAGAGATGTTTTATGCAGAAGCTGCCGTCACCGCTGAACGGATGAAGTAATTTCATTTTCATGCATGATCTGCAGCCCCACAGACCAGGCAAATTGCATAGGAGGGGAAGAGAAAGATAGAGAGAGAGAAAAAGAACCAAGCCTTCCTTTTTCTCCATTTGACTCTGTGATTATTCCCTCTGACTTGTAACCATAGTGATGGTTCAGTCCCAATAAAAAAGAGTCAACGTAGTGTTCAGAATCTTAGGTCGAGTTCAGAGGAAAGATGATATAAGGATGTAGCACTTGAAGACAGATCAAACTGTTCCAGGATCCATAAATCCATGAAATCAATCCATATTATGGGCTTTAAAGAGTCATTGACCGCTGTAATGTGATTAAATGACTCCTGTGTATCTGTGTAATTACTGAACCTGAACACAGCAGTGAATCAGATTACAGCTTTGTACACTGGATACTGGATTGTAATGTAGTATGTTGAACACAGTGATTCCCAACCACAAAGGGTTCACAAGATGAATCACTGAGGTCGGGAGACAATTTCCGAGGTAGGAAATACAATATAGATATGTAATATTCATTTCTTTTAACTGTCTGACTTTATTCAGATTTCTATCTGGTTAAAATACTGCTGCATTTTACATCTTCAGACCTGAAAAATCATTCAGATTAAACAGTCTGAGCTAAATGAATCACCTTCAATAACTCCTAAAATGAACTGCTCACAACACATACCAGTAAAGCACAGTTTGAGGTACACATTGACTTACTATAAGGGGTGACAATAAAGAAAAGACTGGGAACACACAAGAGAATAAACACACAAGTTTTGAAAATAAGAAGTTTGTGACCCAGCCACCATGATGAAAACAGTCGAGCCAAAATGAAGCACGCCCATTGGTCGGAGAAACTGTCATCTTACAGCTAAACAGTACACTAAAACAGTGGTTCCCAACTGGTCCGGCCATGGGGTCCAGATTTCTCCCTAGTCATTAGGTCAAGGTCCACACAGTTTAATAGATTCAGTGTCATACATTTGGTTGGCCATGTCGTCAAGCTAATTAGTCACTCACTCTACAGCAGGAAACGGTACTTCAAAATAAAAGCTCGGTGCCAGGAATTC
>JAPZEB010000012.1:30122846-30135936 GCA_029783705.1 Chaetodon striatus | reverse complement strand
GTCAAGGTGGAAAGAAATCAACTCAATCATTTAGGATTTTACTAAAAGAGAAGGAAATCACCTGTTGATTTAGTGTATATAGATCCCAGGATATTTTTTGTATTTGGGAGCTGTTTAAATGTGTATTTTGTTGAACTATAATGTTCTACACAGAATCAGAGTTACTGTTTGTTTACAAACTAAAGAAATGAGAGATAATTTTGTTTAGTTTTTACTGAATTTTTGAAGGCAAACTGTAAAACTAGATCACTTTTGTTATTGCAAAAATACTGAAATACTGTGCCACCAGAATATGAAGATAAACCACAGGAAAGGTCAAAACCAAGTTGATGGACTTGTTCTACGAAAATGACTCAGCAGCGCCTCTCTTTGCAGTCATTGTCTCAAACATGCCCCGCATTAGATAAACGCTTGTGATTGGCCCATCAGATCTCAAGTGGCTGGATATCCGTCCAGAGCAGAAGGTGACCAGACACATCTGCCAGTGCACATGAAACAGGAGTTTGCAGTTCTGTCTGGTTCCCAGGCACCTTTGGAAATGCTTCAATTGCCAATCAGCTACTATTGTCCGTGCAGAAAATGAACTGCAATGAGAAGGAACCCTGGTCATCTGAAATAATTCCTCCCATTTAGTTGCTGTATTGCCTTTCTGTGTGACAGACCAAAATGACTAGACTTGCCCTTCACACTGCTTCCGCCCCCGCTGTGTCCCTGAATAAGACTGAGCAGGTAGAGATCCTCAGGCATGGCCATCATGCCGTTAATTGTGGTCAAGGTAAAAAGGTGCATCTCATCTGGCCTTTGCTCCGACTTATGAATGCTGCCTTTCTCTGATCTCCTTCAGTGTCTTTTTTAAATGGTTTGACTGTGTCCTTGTGTCCTCAGAGAGGAGAGGGTTCCATTAGAGTGTGTGGACACTGTCCCCTTCATCACTTCCCCCAAGATTCACCGGTTTTCCACCTTTTCTCTCCCCCCTCCTTACCTCTCAACCTCTACTTCTCCTTCTCCCTCTCTATCTACTGTACCGCAGCCACTCTTTCAACCTCTATCTTCCTTCCACTGATGAGAGTTATTATCCTCTTACACAACGTCCATCCCCTGCCCTCTCACTCCCAGACTTCCCCTTATACTTTTGCTTTTAGTGGTCTTTATAAACCCTCTCACCTCTATTCTCGTCTTCACTATCTTTTTCTGCTTTGCAATTTCCTCCTCCTCTGCTTCCTATCTTTGCATCTGTGCGCGTCTATCACCCTGTTACCACTCTATCTGTCTATCTCTATCCATTTTCCCCTTCTCCCTCCATCTTCCCTCTAATTGGGAGGCAGATGTTGACTCTGGCTGACTAATGTTTCGGCAGCAGATAGACCTCACCGGTGATCTCAGGTCACGTGAGCAAAAACGGCCAACAATATGCACCGCCTGCCACCAGTTAAATTTTCAGCTCCAGCGATTTTGGCGGAAAAGCAATTAGGATTTGGAATTAGTGTTCAAATTAAAGAGGAATTAAACAGGCTCAGAGATTAACCCTTTCAGGCATGGCTGCCCCTCTTTGGATCTAAAAGCGCACCATCATCATATCACTGAATCCTCCTCATTGAAATGAAAGGTGGCAGCGCTGACATGTGATTCAAACATCACGTCCTCTCCCTCCCTACGGGACTGGAATGGTTGATTATATATTGACGCTGTCCTCGGTGGAATAGCTGTAATTGTTTTTCTTCTTCCTGTCTCGGACTCTTTTCTTTTCCTCGCTGGACAAAGTGACAAATCCTGCTTTGAAACTTAATGACGTTTGAAATAGACTTCGAGGCCACAATTATCCTGTCCATACAGGCTGTCACAGGAATGATGGTGCCATCTAGACCCAATTATGGGAGAGGAGACACCTGTAACCGCTCAGACCCACAAGGGAGCGCCGGATCTGCTATGAGTCCAGCTGCAGCTCTCCTGCTTCGGCTGAGACATTTACATTAACAAAGCAAAACTTACTTTCTGCTGTACGCTAAAACAAACAAGCAGTTTTTTCATCTCTAATTTTTGTTGCTTTTGATGTGATAATTGAACATTGTTGGTTTCGCGCCTGCTCAGCGTGGCACCCACCACCCACCGCCATGCCCACTGAGGTAACCAGAGCACTTATGCATTAGCTGCTGAGATGCTTTTTGGTGCCCACTTACCTGACAACATTGGTATGTTGGGGTTTTTTTTATCTAAAATTTTTATCAAAATTATATGCTTCCATTTAATTTAGACAAGAAATTACAACACGGAGGCGTTATAATTGCCGCTCTCTCCTTTTCTCTGCTTCCCCATTGGCTTTTTATACTTGAGCTCCCAGATGTCCTTGTCTCCCTCCCTTTAAGTTTTTCTCTGCTTACACTGTCTTCTCATTCGAGCATGTTAGTGCTCCAGCCGTCTCTTCTCTCTGCCGTCCCCCTCCTGTGAGCTGACAGTCTTTTTCTGTCTGCAGCAGCAGCAGCCTGTAAATGGCTGCCTGATGGAAAGTGACATTTTCACAGAACCCTGCGAGAGAGGCGAGGTGATCTCTCCTCTTTCCAGGACAAAGTGCTCCTAATTGCCTGGTCGCATTTGTGAGCCCAGCTGACAAACTCGTGCAAATCAATAATTCTGCTCGGGGAAGATGCGGGCACACGGGGCCTCTCACCCTGATACGTGCTGTGAGGACACACGCACGCACATGCATACAGATGCACGCATGTATCTGTACGTAAATGCAGACATACATACGCTCTTTACCCACACACTCACATGCACACACTCCCCCCCTCCTCACCACCTCTGTGCTGTCTGCCTTAAATGGCAGTGTTTATCCGTGATTCTAAGACAAATAGGGAGAGAGCATCGGAGCATTAAGGGCAGCCACGGTGCCGCTGAAGGCTGAAATAATGGATGGTGGAAATGGCAGAAGACCCAGCGCTGCTCATTACTAAATGGACTCTGCAGAGGTGGAAACTTTGCCCCACTAGCTTGCTATATACAGATGACAAAACAGCACAGCTTAAAATAGGGGCTTATTTAACAGATTTTGTTTGTGTTATTGTACTCTGCTCTGTAATAGCTCGCACTCTAAAAGTTGCTTGCCAAAGAACAGAGGATGTCACAGCAATTTGCAAAGTCTGATTGACTTGTTTCTAGTTTATAAATGGGTTTGTTGTCGTCTGAGTTTTCTCTTAGCCCTCCTCCTTCTCTTTGATATTTTCTGCAACTTTATTAACAGTAGTAGGAGACCTTCATTATACCATATGTATTTTAAAAATGTATGCGTGGAAAGGACCTTGAAAAGCACATCTTTGTATTTTAATTAATGCTGCCTGCTGTTTTTCTTCTTTTTTTCTTCTTTTTTTCTTTGCTTTTTTCCCTAACATGACCTCATGTAGTGCAGTGTGCACTAATGTACATCCTCTAATTTTCCAATTATCCTACCTCACTCTGAGTCTCTCTGGCTAACTAACTTTCTCTCCGCAGGCTCTTCCGTGATGCAGGTGACAGCCACCGACTCAGACGACTCCACCACGGCTAACGGCATGGTGCGCTACCGCATCCTCTCGCAGACACCCCACAGCCCCATCCCCAACATGTTCACCATCAACAGCGAGACTGGAGACATAGTGACAGTGGCAGCCGGCCTGGACAGAGAGGTCAGTGTGAGCTGTATGCAGTGTGTCCCTGTTACTCTCACCGTTTTTGTGTCTCATTTGTGTTCACCCAGCCAATTCAGTGAATTTAAGTCGTACTATTACTCTTTTGGCCTTCACTGGTTTGGCTGATACATCCAGGGGTTAAAGTTAGCCAGAGCCAGCCAGCAGAGCTCAGCTTCCTTCAGTACAAATTGCAACAACATCTGGTGCTGGTACAGGAAATCTCAATCACTGCGATTAAATGTGTCTTAATTATTTTTTTCTTATTGGATGGTTAGTATAGAAGCAGGAAATAAGGGGGGAGAAAGAAGCAGCATGTGCAACAAAGCCTCTGGTAGTGAGATTTTTTTACTTTTGAACAGAGCGAGGCTTCTTTCTGATATTTATGCTAAGCTAAGCTAAATTTAGGCCTCAATGTTGGCATTTTGGCCATCGTCATCTTGGTTATTTTGGGCCAGAAGTGACCATATTTGAACAACAGGGTGAAGCAGTGAAGGAGCGAGGTGTGAATCTGACCCACGGACCAGCTCAAAGTAATAAAATGTGACTTCATCCTTTGTACAGTTGGCATAAAGGGTGAAATTAGCTGTATAGACCAAAGTCGGGTTGTAAACCTGTTTACTTCTCTGTTGGGCATTTTAACATGGGGGTCTATGGGGATTGACTCACTTTTGGAGACAGCCTCAGGTGGCTGTTTGAGGAACTGCAGTTTTTTGCAGTTCAGCGATGACTTCATTTTTCAGCCACAGAGGTTGCTGCATGCGCCAGCTTCATACTGAATAGACAGAAATGAGAAGTTCATAATATTTTATCTAACTCCGGGCAAGAGAGCAGAAAAGCCTGTTTTCAGAAATGTTGAATTGTTTCTTGAACCACCCAGCCACCAGGATGCCCGAAGTCACGCTCATTTTGACTAATAATGTGGTTTATATGTCTCCTTGAGGAAATTAATGTTTTTCATCCTGTTGTTAGGACACACACTCATACACACTAACTAACTAGACTAACTCTGGTAGCCTATTTCTCTGGTAGCCTATTTGTGTAGTGCTCTACAGCAGCTTGTGTGTCCAGTAACAGGGAAGCGTCAAATTAATCAAATGCGGGTTAGCCACAATACAGGTCAGTCACCATAATAGATGCTTTCCAAGTCTTGGTTTTAATGACTTTTTCTGGTCTGTCCATTTTGGCTATTGTTTAACCCAAAGTTAATTACAATTCTCAAAATAAATACATAGTTTCCCTAAATATTTGTCAAATAATTATCACAGTTTTAATGTTTTCAGCATCCATTTACCACCAGCTTGCTTTTTCTGGATGCACAATGTCATGACATAAGGGCCTGCAAATTCCAGGGCTCCCTGCCTTAAAAATACCAATTTCATCCCTGGATTAAACAAAACCTAAAAAAATTCTGGATCACTCTTAGCTGCTTTCGCCCTTTTAAAAAATGTCAAACAAAACAAGCAAAAAATGAATTTATTCGTTCCAGTAATTTGCCTGTTTCTTATCGTTGTGTTAATATAATTGACGAGCTAATATGTAATGTTTTCCCCAGTGCGTAGAGCAGGGCGGATATAATGGCCACGCAAATCCAGCACCTCTCTGCTGAGGAGGTCGCGGGAGCTTTCTCTTCATTGTCGTCTTTTGTCTCATCCACTGATGGTGTGTGTGTCTGTTGCTTTCTGTGCTTGTTTGCCAACCCACACACCACCACCACAACGCACATCGTCTCTGCTCCATCTTCCACCTTATTCTGCTAATGAGCGAGGTCACGCAGGGGCGACTTTTGTTTATCCCGAGATGCATCAGGTGACTGTTGGCAGTCGTTCTGCAGCCTTTCTCTCTCTCGCACACATGCAAACCTTCTCATATCTCTCTGTGTTGCAAGATTTAAAGAAGAAATACAACTGGCAAAATCAGGGAAACATTCAAATTCATATGCTGCCATTATGAGGATAATCTCATCCTCGTAACTTAGTTGGCTGGTTTTACTACAGACATTAAAGCACCGTTGAGTGTGTCTCATAATGTTTATATTCTGAGAAGTCCCGCTGGTCCCTCTCAGCACTAAACCCGGCCAGGCAACACTTTGGAAATTAAAGCAGAATTTTACCAACAGTAAGGCAAGCGTATTTGGAGAATAATTACGGATGAAATCTCAAGAACAAAACCAGGTTTTGATAACAGAAGAACACAATACATCAATGCTCATTCCTTATCCAATTTTTGTACAGAGCTGGCATGGCATGACAGCGTCATACATTGGTGGGACAATATAAATGAGTCTGGTGAATGCGAGCCAGCTCTGTCCCTGTTTCCAGCTTGGCCCAGGCGGCAGCAGTAGCAGCTGATGTGAGTGAGAGAAAGCTCATTAATCTGGACACATCAAGCCAGGCTCAGTCCCACCTGCCTCTGATCCTCCCACTAAAACTGGGACACACCTGGGAGTTCACCCACCTGCTGTCAAGGTCATCAACACAAACACACAAACACGCTCAGACACATGGGCACGTGTTTGCATACACACTCCCATGCAGTTTGTTGTTTAGATGAAGACAAGCTCACACAAAGTGAAGAGTAACAGCAGCTAGCGATCCAATGTGTCAAACTGGATCCATGCAACCAGGGTGGTGTATACACATGCTGCTACACAAAAACATGAATACGCATGCTCACTGTATGGGCACAGAATACCCTATAGACACCCTTTGCAGTACATACTTTATATTCTCCATCTCCTCTCCCATGTCTCATACTTTAGCTCATCCTCGTCCACCATGCCGCTGCCTAATTAGAATATTCATGTGCTAATTAAGGGGTGAAGCAGGTTCTCTCGTGTTGAGGAGACCAGGGGGTACATGGAGGTTAGCCTGGTATCACTTACCTCTGACACTGCTGAATACCAATTATTCTCCCAAACTCACCACCCGCAACCCCTCTCCTCCCCTGACCTCACATGCTTCCAAGTGCTCCTGCCCACAGGCTAACAAGCTGAGATAAGGCGTATACATGTGTGTTTGACTCCATACACCCCAAAGTATAACATGGTTATTTGTATGTGGGTTTAGGTTTTGTATTTGGGATGTAAAGCATTGAAGGGACTTGGGACAAAATTATGATTAGAATTAAGATTGCAGAAGGTGATTGCATAGTCTGGGTTATGGATGGACAATATATTGATATTATATTGACTGGATATCATCTTCTTGTGATAAAGTAAGTGTTTTAGTTTCTTTTTCTGGTTTTAAAGGCTATATTACAGTAAGATTAACCTTTCTCTGAACCTACCAAACTGTTATAGCTGTTCTCACATAGTCATAATATACACTATTGGGCGTATCTTTCTGAGGTTTCTACTTTTTTTTCCCCCGTTAAAGGGGTTTTTAGGGGAGTTTTTCCTTATCTGCCGTGAGGATCCAAAGGACAGAGGGATGTCGTATGGTGTAAAGCCCTCTGAGGCAAATTGTGATTTGTGATATTGGGCTTTATAAATAAAATTGAATTGAATTGAATCTGTTTTTCATACTTTTATGCCCCCCTGAAATTAAACCAGGATATACAGTATACACTTGTATTTGTGCTGTGGCACAACCTATGCCACCACAACCCCCAACCAGCGAGTTTGCCACGTTCAGCAAGCTTTCGTAGCTTTTATAATTTAATGAGCAATATAAACTCACAGCGTGTCAAGAATAGTAACAATCTCACAACCATTTTCCTTCTTAAACAGACAAATACAACTTCTTTTCCACTCACAGTTGCCATGTTCCTCAGCTCAGCCGCCGATTTCAACAGTAGCAACTGACCTCTGGTGGCGCATGATGTGTACTACATACAATACGTCATCAATATAGCATTTATGTATACGTTTGATAGAAAGAGGAGCGCCTGTATTTTTGGCATATTGAAAATCATACTAACAGGTTTTCAAATATCCTGGTGTACCACAACACCATGATAGCACCCAGGCCTACTATCCTTGTTACTGATAACTTTTCTGAAAGGAAATAAAAATACCAAAAATCTTATTGTGTTCATATTTTGTGAGCACCAAGCACCAAGAGTCAGCCCTAAAATATCATTGCAATATCAGTATGGAGGTATTTGGTCGAAAATACTGTGATATTAGTTTTTCTCCATATTGCCCAGCCCTGGGTTTAGACAGGATTGTGTGTGTTTATTTGTATCTTTGCTCTACTGAAAATAGACTTGTCTGTCAGTCCACCATGAAAGAAATACATTTCTAATGAAGTGTGACTCTGGTGCAGCAGGTAGCAGAGTGGGAGATGTCAGGATGCCACAGCTGGCATACATGTTCTCCCTTTGTGCCCTCTCTCCATGGCTTCGGTTCCACTGGCAGGCAGAGCTGTTGTCTTTCATTACCCCAGGCTGTCTCAATCTCCCCTGAGCCCTGGATTGGAACGGTCTGGCGTGGCATGGTGTGGTGTGGCCCGGCGCCAGGCTGTCCACCAGGCCGATGCCAGCTCTACGTTGGACTGTCTCGCCGACGATTAGGACATCGCCTGGACTGCCTCAAGGACATGAGTGCCCACAGCCTGGCTCTTTTATGATCTACAGAGCCCAATTGGGGATACAGGCTGAGAGCAGGCATCCTAAATGGGTCTGGGACTTTATTGTCTCAGGTACCCTGAGTTATGTTAACTTGCTGCCGTGCACCAAAGCTCCAGGAGCCAGACAGCAAAGACATCTGAGAGTTGTGAGCAGGCTGCTGAATGGAGAATATTGATGCATGTAGGTGGATGTTGACTGCTTGTGGCCAACATTCAATCAAGAAAATATCCACTCAATATCCACCTTATCATGTGCACTTAGCTAGTATTGAATTGGACCTTGTTGTGTCTTCAGAAAAGCCTGAATTGTTGCACTTATGCCCCTCCAGTTTTAAACCATGTTTTTCCGCCCTCTCTTGTAGATAATGCTTTTCTATTCTGGTCTAGGTCAGACATTCGCTTTGAAAACCTTTCAGATAAATATTCACCACCAAAGCAACATTTTTATAGATATATTAAAGTTTTGTCTGTTCCGTTCTTTTGTCTGCTTTTCCCCTTGATGACTTTTTGACACCAGTTTGTTCTTTGAAGGGCTTTATCTCTTTTTGTTTACAATAGAATTTACATAATACATCCACAAATGTTGAACCCTATAACAGCCTTGAGGGAGGATGATTAATACCAAGTGACCTAGGTAATATTTCCCATTGTTCCTGCACAACACATTTTATCATGCAGTGCAAAACCATGCAGTGCACCTACACCAATGCCAGGGTTTCCCCTTACATGTGATCAGTGTCAGTGTCAGTGTTGGGAGTGAATTTGTAACGTATCCCATTAGATTACTCAATCTAAGTAATGTATTTTGAATACTTGGGATTACTTAAGCAATGCTTCAAAATGGTCTTGCTGAACTCATTTGTCTGAGTCTTGTATTTTCATGCCAAAAAACACACAACAGCTTCCTGGCTGTGCAGCTCCTCTGCCATTGTCATGTAGCAGGTGCACTGCACACACTTTCTTTTTTTTTTTTTAATCTGGTAATGAGAAATTTGTGCCACGTGAATTAACACTGTCTCCTAACAGCAAGCGAGGGTTGCTCTCTGTCCACACTGTATCCATTAAATATGCACTATATTGCATTATATAAACATCCACGTCGGCTAAACATCGGCTGTGCACTGAACTTGAGATGTAACCACTTAAAAGATGGCCATATACCTGGTATCTTTCTATGTTTTTACTTGTTAAACAAAAAACACACATTTTATATTGTACATCGTTATTAGCGATGGAGATCTCCCTTCAGCCAGCTTATTTTGATTTTTGTAGTTAAATGAGGACATATTGTGTAGATGATTCCTCATGTCACTTTCATAAATCAGCTGTTCTTTGTCCATGGCTGAGCCTTTAAAGAGTGCAGCTGAAATAAATAGAAACAAGGCATACAACTAAAGTTCAGCTCAAAGTGCTGTGTCGCTCATGGCAAGTTAAGACATCCCAATCGAAAACAATACAGTCGAACTGATGCTTGCTGGCATCACTTTCAGTTAGGTCAGTTAGGAGCAAATAAAACAAAAACAAATAAAGTAATCTATATTTAAAGACTGTAACTGTATTTAGAATACCACAAATTAATCTGCAATTGTAGCAAAATACAGTCACTCCTAGTTTGTAGTTTAAATATATACTTAGTTACTTATTATTCCATTACTTCCCAACCCTGGTCTGCATCTCCCTGCAGAATTTATACACATATTTTGACTTTGTGCACCCAACAGTGAGTACTGGACAAAGATTTTTTACACTTTGTCAGATATTACTAGAGAAATGGTTGCACCAAACACATTCACAGCATTATTCATAATCACCGCCATTCCTGCTCTTTCTGTATTTCAATCAGTGGAGACTCGTTCTGAGAGAGGAGCATATTTATTTACACGTGCACATGAAAATGTGAAAAGTCTTTACCGATGAGACCCCATCACGATGCCATCTACTCCATGGGGGTGTTAAAGATGTTGCAGATTAGGGATCCCCCCTTATGAAGTCTAGATGCTGGTGGTGGTAATGGTGGTGATGAGATGGGATGAAGAGGGAGCTGAAGATCTGGATGTGAAGAAGAATGGGCTTTTGATGAGCTTGTCTTGAGCTCGGGAAAAGGTGACTGGAGGTGAATGGGGTGGAGGAGGGCATGGCGATTGTGGCTAAAATGACAGCTGACAGGAGCAGAGAGGGGAACAGATTTAAAGTTTGGCAGCAGCGACATGAATGGCTGAGGGAGATTGTGGCAAAGTTTAACGGGAGCAAACACCCATAGTCAGCTGACTGGTCGAAGTGGTGGGAGTGAGATAGAGAGAGAACTGTGAATGGATATAGCATAAAGAAAGTCTTCCTGATTGAACTTGCGCTGAGCTTCATTTAATATAGCGTATGCTTTGAAACCATGCATAATTATTCACACAGTGCAGCTGGCATGCAACCAGCTTCTGGTCTGTGTAGCAGGTAAAAAAAACCCATGCCCCATGTATTTCATCCCTAACTGGGTCTTTCTGCTTTTTGGTGCTGAGCAGGTAGTGTACTGTGGGTTTTTTTTATTTGAAAACACTATGAGAGCACTGAGAATAAACCAGAACAGTAAATTTCAGAGGCAGACAGGTAAACAATGAGCTGAAACTCACTTTAAAGCTCTGTAAAACCGAGGGGAGCTGCAGATTCAGGTGACGATTCTCTGTAGGTTTATAACTAAGAGTGACCACTTTCACCGTGTCATTGATACATTGATTAATTGTTGCAGCTTTAAACAGACAGAGGGGGAACACACACACACACACACACACACACACTGCCTCAGCAGTCTTGTGATCGTCTGTAACTAAGCTGGAAAAACACACATGTAACAACCACGAGCAGCCCAATACTTGCATCCAGTCAATATGCGAAAACTGTCAACTTAATCTGATCATCTGTGTGAAATCATAACAGATTAAGACGAGAGATTGATTCAGTATTTCATGGGATATCATGTTAAGTCAAGCTTAACGAAGTTCAATCAGGGAGACTTGTCTTCATGCTCACTTTATTTAGTTACATTCTCTCTGTCTTTCTCTTCCAACTCAATCAGCCGACTGAGGGCGTTCTCGCTTTCACTCAAACCAATCAGATTTTGCCACGACCTCTGTGAGCCAATCATCTCGTTGCTGTCAGATTTTAAAGCTGTTCTTTTCTCTGCTGCTGTCAGCTGTCATTTCAATGTCAGATCCTAGCATCCCTTTCACCTCCAGTTCTCATCACCCATGGAATTCCCACTCACATCCCTACAGGTCTTCAGCGATGCTCCTCACCCCTTCAGCACCACAAGCAGTGTCTAGACTCCGTCAGGGGGATACTCCTGTTCAGCCCCATGCATCACCACCCCCTTAAAATTATGACATTGTGATGGGCTCTTACCGCCTGTCATATTTCTTCAACTTCTCTATTTTTCACAATGTCAAATAAATAAATAAAGTGAATTACTCTTTAAGCCTGTTTTCAATTAAATCTGTCTTTAAAGTATATATGTTTTACAAATTATGGGATTTTAGTATAAATTAAGAAGGACTTTGTAAGTAATAACTGTGAAAAACAGATCAGCAGTGGCCTTCATTCAGATGATGTTCAGCGCTCTTTTATGCAGAGCAGCTAATCAAGAAGCTGCAGCGAGAGCCTCTAAACAAAGAGACAAAACCAAAATCAAGGTCTGCTTGCATTTCTTTGGCGTTTCAAAGTGTACGGTGCTTTATCTCTTAATGACTTGCACCTGGTGAACAACTGGTGTTTTGTGTGTTTTGAATAGCAATTACGGGGAGTATCAAAGGAGCTATTATATAATAAGGATTTTCCCATAACAATCAAGTTCTCTGTATTGTTTTCCCCTGAGACGTTCGCACATTCATACACACTTGTGTGGTCGTAATAGCGAGGCACTGACCCTTATGCTGAACAAGACCTGATTCTTATTCTAACTCTGACCTTCTCCACCAGACTGCATGTCTAATTGTCAAATTCAAGTCCCATTATGCAAAACACAAAAACATTTGATCGCTTTCCCAAACATTTAAAAAGACAAAGTCAGCATCCTCTGCCTAAATTACAAGATCTCAACTTTCTTGTGTTTCCTGTGTGTTCGTCCTTATTCTTGTTAGAGAGAGTGAGTGACTTCGAGAATCTCTGCAGGTGGCGGAGCTGTTTGGGGACGATGAGCGATGGTGTGTCTTGGGCCCATCTTTAATTCAGACGTCTCATGGTTCTGTGGTGGAGAGAAAACAAGAGACTTAAGATACAAGATTGATGCCCAAGTGGGAGGTGTGCACAGCCAGTGTGAGTCACACAGCTGAGGCATCATGCAACAAAACAAGCGGTAGATTTGCAGTTCATATGTCATGCCATATCGATTGGCTGAGCTGTCTAGTTTGGTTGTTTTATTCATAAATCACATGAGACGCTGCCTTTTTTATGTGTTTGGCTGTACTGTGTTGTTGCTGATATATGCAGAAAATGCAGCTGGAATTAAGATTTGAGCATTTGTTATGTGAAGGACACTTTATAAATACAAACACAGCTGGATAAACCCACAAAAGGGCCCTGGGGCAGAGATGAGCCCCAGCTGACACCTCCTCCTCTCACCTTCTGCATGTTGTGTCAATTTGAAGGAGTTGTCAAGTAAACTACACTCAAACACATGGCAGCTTAATTTGGTAAAGTAAAGTATCTAACTCCCAGGTTTACTTCCACAGTATGCAGAACCATAAATATGGCAGTAGTGTTTCCCACACAGGCTCCACCCACGAGCTCTGAGACTGTACATTGAGATGATGTCACAGATTTTTGAAATTTTTTTTTTTTTGCTCATTGAAAGTTGTACAAATATAAACCCTCCAT
>JAPZEB010000012.1:30108125-30118299 GCA_029783705.1 Chaetodon striatus | reverse complement strand
ATTGCTGGTTGCTGGGGAGATGTCATGCATACGCTCATCCATTCATTAATTCGTATGACTCACTCTGTCATTATCACGACAAAAATATTTATTTGCTGAAAGAGTCATGTGTCCAGGTTTGTTGCAGCCTTTGATACACCAGTCACCGTGTGTGTTTTCTGTTTCTTCTTACAGAAAGTGTCTCAGTATACCATCATCGTCCAGGCCACTGACATGGAGGGCAACTTGAACTTTGGCTTGTCCAACACAGCCACAGCTCTTATCAGCATCACCGACATTAACGACAATCCCCCGGAGCTGACAGTCAGAACAGTGAGTCCTAAACTTTGTTTTTCCTCATCAAAATCATCAGCCTCCTCCTTGTTCACTTATTTAGTTACTGTCATAACCATTTATTTAACAGCTGCTTCTCCTCAGGACTTGACCCTGGATCTGTGATTTTAACAATGGTTTAGTTAGTTGCTATGTAGAGATGAAATGATTACTGGTTTCATGATAAACTGCAGTGAATTTCCCAATGGTTAGTATTATGTTGTCAAATTTTAATCGTCATTAAAACCATGTTTGATTCCGGTACTTTGAAAAACCCACAGTGAATACTGTGCAGCATCGACAAACATTAGCAACAGTCTCCTGGACGCAGGCACAGCAAGGGTTTGTTTCACTTTCCCATTGTTAACTGAGTGGACGTGCAACAACCCAGTGATGCGACTGGTCCCTTGTCCTTATCTATAGTAACACAGACACTCTAGCAAGCTGTAATGTTGAATTAAAAGTATTATTTATGTTAATGCTGCTAATTTTATTTGTGGTTTTAAATATAAAACTTAAATAAATGATTTCAGTTTGTGTATCCGTATATTTTAAGCTCATTTTGACAATATAATGATCATTTTGGTGACTATAATCATGATATTAAATTTTTAAACCTTTTTATGTCTATTGCCAATATGCTGCCCCACTGTCCCACAGAGCCATTATGCTTCATACAGCACATAATGTTATATTATTCTCAGGCAGAACAGGTTACACAGGCCTCCACGGGAAAATCTTCTCTCAGATATTATTAGAAAATGTGTTATCTGGTCCCTGTCAAAGACAACAATCATGCAATAGTAGCTCAACTGAAATATGTTTTCAGAGAATATTGAGATGAAGGGAATGCAAATATAACAGCTGACAAAGATGTAGGATAAGAACAGTTATATTAAGAATATAAAAAAACAGGGAGACAGATAAAGAAACACTGTGCAAGAACAACATACAGAGAGGCAGAAAAGGGTACAGCAACTGAAAGTGAGATCGAGATCAGTTTTGCCGACGGGAGGTGTACGCTTCCCTCCTTTCCTCTCTGTGCTTTCCCTGCCAGCGGGGCCTCTGATGGCCAGGGTTTGTCTACAGGCATCTGGCCCTGGTCCCTGATACCTCCACACTGGTTTGACAGGAAGCCACGCTGGCCCGCTTTCCTATGGCAGTGTTTGCAATTAGGTGATGAGTTGTTCATTTTTGAGAGTCAGGGTTGAAAGGTTATTGATGAGGGAACAGTGACTGAAAGCAGAAGCTCTTTTACGCTGAGTGTGAATGCCGTGCACGTATGCATTCATGGCCCATGTATAGCTTGTGCTCTGTGCTATCAGATTGGTCATACAACACAATCAAATGTTGACCGCAGCCTGACAGACCTACAGGATTGTAGCTGCTTGGATTTCTGAGATTCCAGAGAGAGACAGATGCTGTCTGCAGCCGAGCTCAGAGGCAGAGCGAGCAGTGTGTCAGCGTCACACACTGTGATCCCTGTCTCCTCGGCGGGGCCCGTCGTCAGCGTGCATGCCAGTACAGTTCCAGCCGCATGCTCTGATAAGAGCTCCCCAGCTGTCAGGGGTAGAGCTCACCGAAAAAGGCTGCCGCTCCGCTCAGAACTGCTCTGCCCCCCCGTCTTTGGCGCTGGCTTCGTCACTGCTCTTCACCGGGGAGGAGCGTTGGACCAGAGTCCTTGTGCTAGCCAGCAAATGGACATGCTGCGCTTCAATAGACACAAAAAAACACATTCTACATTGTCCTTGACATATACAGTACACAGTGATGTATGGTCACACACGCTGTGATAAATGTTTGCCATCTCTTCAGGGCCTTATTACTTGTCCTGCAACCCTCCTGAGTAATTGACTGTAGATTTGCTTGAGCTTGTCAGTAAAGGAGCAGTTGACCACATTTTGGTGCATGACTCAGAGGTGGTAATGAGTGAAAATGAATGAAAATGTGTTGTTGCTGCGTGTCCTTCACGTAGACGCAAACAGCCACGCACTCTCACATGAACATCCACAGCAAAGAAATTGTTCTCCACCAGATGCCATTTCTGCTGCTTTGTCAATCCCTTCTTTTTGTTTTGCTTCCCACACAAGCAACTAGACTCGGAGCAGTTCAGTAATTATTTGTGCATGACAGACGCGAGAAGAATTCATTGCTCTCTATGGGAGGCATAGAGAGAAAACATAAGCGCGCTAATTAAGTGAAATTGCTTGCGGGGGCGTAAACCAAGCTGATATATAGCATCTAATTTAAAAAAAAAAAAAAAGCCAAATGTTTTATTCATTTCACCACATGGGCCTTAACGCGCAATGTTAGTGCTATGTTCGTCATTATGTGATAAACAAAAAGACAATGGTACTTGCCACAATCTATCTAATCAGAGTATCTAATCAAGTGCATCACAGCCCTGCTAAAGTGTACCCAGTGGTTTTTCATTCACCGAGCAGTGATGAGGAGCAGGAGAGTTGCTTGGAAGACTTGTGGAGTTGAAAGCTTAAGCTCCCAGACACACACACAGGCTTACAGATCTGAATAGAGCGCTACAGTATTTGTGTTTTACCTGTAGAGCTGCAGCTTTTAAATAGCTGAAAGAGTTGGCGTGCCAGAGATTATTCACCACTTTCCCCTGCTTCCCACTCCTTGACTTTGATTTGTGTTTACAAAAAAAGAGCAGACCGCTAGGAAAAACAGCTTGATATGTCCGTATAACATGAAAAATGAGAGTGAGGGTAGACGCCTGTTGCCAGTAGCTGCATCTTTATTGCACTATAGTGAAGACATAACAGCCATCTTAAGTGGACCGATGGCAGTCTGATATTAGTAGGAGTCTGTTTTGGGACATTTATTTGTATGTAATGCTGTCATTACCATTTGGTGTTGTTCTCAACACCCCATGAAGGAAAGGAAGAGCTCATTTAGTCTGTTTGAACCATAGCTCTGCTGTCTAAAGTGGAGCGTTTTCATTTGCTGAGTCAGTTTTTAGTAAGAATACCGCAGATTTCCCCTGCAGGGCAGCGCACCTTGATGCAGATTTATTTTCTAAAATGATTTGAGGTCTGCTCTGTACCCCTGCTGAGTTTCCTCGGCTGGACTCCAGCTCAAATCTCTGAAGGCTACTCGTGTTTATAGACAGTTTCAAATATGAAAAGCAATAATTAGCAGTGATCAGGTACAAGTGACCCTGTATTAGATGGGTTTTGTGTAGTGCTGACCCTCATACGTTTGTGATCTATCAACATGTCAGAGTTTCATAAAATAAGACCCTGGCATAACTTGACAGTGATGATACTTGTGCTTTCAATGGTGAAGTTATGAAAGTCATTTTCTTCCCAGGGTCAACAACCATTGGTGGTAGTATGACTATACTGAATCACTATAGTCCCTGACTGAATCAGTCCCTCACTGGGGACTGAAAGTATCGTCCGCTCAGCTTATGGATGTCTTAAGAGAACCAGATTCAGCGGCAGAGCTTCGATAATTCCTATGAAAGTTGCACAGTGGCACATGAAGCCAAAAACAATAGCCGCATATAAAATGAGTGGCCTATAGGGCAAGCGCACTAGAGACTTCCGCTGGCTGAGCCGGTTTAGCACTCTGCTAACTTTCATGGGGATAAAATGATTCAATCCAAACAGATCAAATTCTAACTGGTTAGGACACTGAAATAAAATGTACTCACTGATGTACAGAAGTCTCATTCGCCATGAAAGTCAATGGACAAAAGTCTTTTTGGGCTACAGGGCATCACTAGATGGTGTAATTCAGCTGTTTGACCACTACAAGAATTGACGTCAATCTCCTGGCTCAAAGCGTATTATTAATCAATCACAAAAAATACAAAAACAATCGTAACGTCATGATTATTGCAAAGGATCAGCTGCTGAGCCATAAAACTTAGAAACAGCGTTTGTATGGATTAGTTTTGTACTGAACCGAAGGCATAAGCTTGAATTAGAATCAGACTGAACGTACTACTACACTACACTAATGAGCGTTGCTGTGTAAATGGTGACGCATTCACTCACTGATGTGCATCTGAAATGCATTTAAACTTTAGTTAATTAAAGAAGCGAACACACAACATCACTGGTGACTACAAATCTTTATACTAAACTGAATTAAACACTTTAAGAAATTGATTTGTGATTTACACCTCCATTTGTTTTAGCATCACCATTATACCTCAGAGGTATAATATACTGTGAGTGTTGGTTACTGTTTGTAAAACACAACAATCAAACCTGGCCCCTCCAATATACACTGTGAGCTACTCTGCTATTGTAGGAACGTTGGCTTTGTTGTAATGTAAAAGCCAATACTTGAACAAGCTAACTAAGCTAACTGCCAGCACCTACCTGTCCAACAGAGAACAGGCCAAGTCTGCATCTCCCTTTATCCCCATCCTCTTCTTCAGTGTTCACCAGCGAAATCGAAAGTGAAAACCAACCCCAGATTCACTCTTGTTTTAGAGTGAACTCTGATAGCTTGTGGTTTCGCTGTGCTGTATTCGCATTTTTTTCACTATGTCTGCAATTTTAATAGCTTCGTGTTGCTTAGGGTCTGATACCTGGTCTCTGCCTTTTTATTAAATCCCAACCTCACCTCACCTGTAATTGGCTGGGGTGTAGGCACCGCTGCCCAAAGGTTGCAAAAACACAAATGTCTTGAACACAGCAAAATAAGAACATGCAAGCAGTGGACAGAGGCTCTGACACTGCCACACACTTGTAGTGACTCATTAGCGATGATTTAGAGGAATTACTTTTTTAATGAGTCAATACACTGTTAGGAAAATCCTTTTAAGTATACCTTTAACTGAAGTAATTTTCGGCCATAGCATCCTCACCTAAAGTTGCTAAACATTTCACACTGTTGCCACGTTTTTTTTTTTCTCCAATAAAGTTCTCCTCTTTGAATGTTTAAATAGGCGTAGCACATAAAGTTTGTGTATAAAACCCTGTACAGCCAGAATCTGTAATACTGTCAACAACTTTTTGTGAGATAGCAACTCAAATTAAAGTTTAATGATTCTTTTTATTCTTGTCTCATTTCAATTTTACATTCACTGGCAAAGTAGGCGGAGATTTTGTTTAATGATTAACTACAACTGAATCTTATTTGCCCTGCTCCTTTCCCCCCTTATTAGTAACCACAGAATCCTTCAGAAACTGGAATTCTGTGTCTCTAGTGGCTTATCAATGGGTCCACATTGCATTTTAGTGAGAGTGGCCATTTTGGAAGCGTCCTCCTCTACAGTCAGCGCCATTGTGTATGCCTATGAGAGTGCATATTCCATTTGGCCGTCTGACAGCGCAGCCCAACAAGCTTGGAAGGTTTGTGCTGGTGTTTGTTGCTAAAGCTCGGGGTGAAAATGAAATGGAGGAGCCCACACACAAGAGACCGAGAGTGCATATTTAATTTGCTCTGTGCTTATCAGCGTGGTCGTACTGCAGGGGATAGGAGAAAAAAGGGGGCAAGGAGGGAGGGAGGGGGAGAAGAGGGAGGGAGGAATCTGGGCGGTTTGGACGCTGCTTCAATCCCACGATTATGAAGCCATTAAAGTGAACAGCAGCTGGCAGACACACCCCATAAACAAGTTAACGCTTCACAAGAGGAAACACGGATTATCGTCTGACAATGAGAGCTTTTAGTGGGGATGTGTGTGTGTGTACCTTCGAGTGCCCATCCCTCTGTAGCCAGATAAATCCCCATGGAGAAGGACATGTATCCTATTGCGCTGTAAATTCTTCTTTAGGCTCTGCAGCTGTAACCAAGTTTCCTCCAGAGTTAGTTCAGAGGGGAGTTGTTTCAGATTGCAATATAATGAAGATCATTAGCCAAAGATTATTCCTACCGCTGCCTTAATTACAGTACTTATCTAATTGCTTATTAAGACCTAGATTTGGTGAATGCACAGAATCTAAATTAAATGGGTAAACGCTTAATTGGACAAATCCATTAGTTCAAATAATAGTTTCATATGAGCAGACATGGTGTAGAATAAGGGACAGCATTAACATAATGGAAGATATGATTCTCTATTATCCGCATTTAAACAAATATGTCTCCTTCTGTCTTCCTCTCCTATCTTCTCTAATTTCTCCCCCATTTATTTTTCTACCATTTTCAGTGTAATGAGTGTTTTTGGCTTGGACCTAAAAGCAGTTTGTTTTCATAATAACAGTTATGGAAAATGCTAAAAGATTGATGATGACACCAGCAAATGTTAAGAATCTCAATAAATCAACTTATTAACATGCATTAGTCGACCACTGGAGCCAACATCAGCATAATGTTATCTCTCCCATCCTCCCTGCTGTCACCCCTCCCTCCCCTCTCCTTTACTCCCTCCTGCTCTTGTAGTTTTCAGGGGAGGTGCCAGAGAACAAGGTGAACGTGGTGGTGACCAACCTGACAGTGGTGGACAGGGATCAGCCCCACAGTCCCAACTGGAATGCCGTCTACCGCATCGTCAGCGGAGACCCGTCTGGACACTTCACCATCCGTACCAACCCCATCACCAATGAGGGCATGCTGACAGTGGTCAAGGTGAAAATGAAGCTGTACATTTGGCTTCCCTACACACACCCTGACGTCTGCTACTTAGCTTTGTTCTCCATTATTATTCAGCACTGCATCTTGTATGTTTCCACCTGCTCTGAAGTGCCAGATGTTGATGGCTGAGTACTTTGGTCTCACATTGTTTTCACTGAATTATATGTCATTTCTCAAATTGGAACTCAGTTAGAGCTAATCTTGCAATCAGCTACACTCACTTCCCTCCCATCTCTCTCTCCCTTCTCTCCCACCTCCTCGGTTCTTCTCCAGCCGGTTGATTTTGAGATGAATCGTGCCTTCATGCTGACTGTGGTGGTTTCCAACCAAGCCCACCTGGCTAGCGGCATCCAGTCCTCGCTTCAGTCCACAGCGGGAGTCACCATTTCGGTTCAGGATG
The DNA here is from genome assembly GCA_029783705.1 of Chaetodon striatus. Lineage (NCBI taxonomy): Eukaryota > Metazoa > Chordata > Actinopteri > Chaetodontiformes > Chaetodontidae > Chaetodon > Chaetodon striatus. The sequence continues at coordinate 30,111,035 of JAPZEB010000012.1, read as the reverse complement.
TGAACGAGCCGCCCGTCTTCCCCGTCAACCCTAAGATGATACGCTTTGAAGAGGGTGTGCCAGCAGGGACCACTCTCACTGTGTTTGCCGCTCAGGATCCTGACCACTTCATCCACCAGATTGTCAGGTACTTTGAAGCACACCATATTATGAAGGTTTTTACTTATGCATTTCCACTGCATGGTACTTCACGCCTCCACTCAACTTGACTTGCTTTTGGTTTGCCATTAGCAAAAGCTGTGGATAGTACGTGGTACTTTTTTTGAAACTAGCACAGTCATGGTTTCAAGTGAGCTGAGCCAATACTAGAAGGTGGAGTTAAATCACTGCAGACCACTGATTGGTCAGAGAGACTCGACGAGAATCGATAGTCAAGCTAATAGCAGAAAAACCACATAGCAGACTATGTTATACAAGTGACAAAGTGCACATGTTCCTCTGTTTGCCTGCCACTTAAGGGATTCAGCAAATGTCACGTTGAAGATGATGCTGAGGCAGTTTCACATAGTGTTGCTATGGCGATCACCTGAGAATTGCCTACACGGAGGGGGTACTGTCCACAGTGAAAAATGAAATTGATTAAATGGAGAAAAGGACTTGGTACCAAATATGAGTCAAGTCAAGCCAAGTGGAGTCGAGCCAAACCATGTAGTGGAATTGAGGCATTATTTCCTGTATGTAATAAATCAGTGTCAACTGACACAACATGTACACCTCGACGTCCTGATTAGCATATTATGACAGCACCTTAGCCTGAAATGCCAAAATCCTATTGGAATTATCTTTAAAGATGCATCAATTGATTTTTTTTAGCCTCCTGGGGGAGGTAAAAACAAGCTGTGACATGGCAAACTGGTTAGCAACAGTTGCTTATTTACACATCCAGCAGACACAGAGGAGCATTAGCATTCAGTTGGAGTCATGTTTGTGTCTACCTCATTAACATAGGTCTAATATTCAGCATCTTTTTAGCTCTGTTTTGGTCTCCACCAACTCCTACAGGAATTATTTGGCTTTTAAGCTCCACTATGTTCACCAGCTACTCTCATCATCCTCGCTAAACAACATTAGGGGCACCTGCACTCAGGTGATATTTCTCTGTGGGTTTGTCACTAACAGCAGCCCAACACACTTACATATAATCACTTTTATACTTTGCAATTCATTGTAACATGTCAGATTTTCTTTCTTATCTAGTCTCCAGATGTCTTTATGTAAAGTATAATGTCTTCCATTAAAAATGCATAAAACATTCATGGAAACTAATTACATTAGTGACATGAATGATAAAGCAATAAAGGAAACAAAATTACCTCACGCACAAATTAAAAACACTGTAATTTAATAGGGAAGTAAAGAGAAGTGTCAGTTCATAGAAAATGCATGTTAAAAAAATGTAGAATGAATTGAGTAGCTTCACATTCTTATATATGTGGGTTTTTGGAGCCTTAATATATTATTTGCTCCATGTAATTAAGTCCCCATAGATTATTTATATTTGAGGATGTTGAGATCATTTGCTTTTAATTTATGTGTCCTTGGATTTTTTTATGAAATTTTTAGTTTCTGTCGGTGACATGTCATGTCGGCAATCACTGCTCATGTTACCTTCTGCATTCTCAAGCGTTGTTAAACCACCATCTGTTATGTCATTTCTTTAAATGAAAAATGAGAAGTCTTGGATACACTTGTAGTGAAGGATTCACATCATAGTGTTCCAACATACAGTAGGACTGACGCCCCTCAGAAGGCGACAGACTACTCTATAGCGAGGCATTTCCAATATTTTTTCCACGCTGTCTATACTGGACTTGTATTTCCCTTTCAATCTGTGTGTCACCAGTGTTTAAGCAGTTTCTCTGCAGCTTATCCCTCTTATGTGACATTCTCAACCGACCCTCCGCCCACAGACGGAGCTCCAGTTACCTCCCTGTTGCCAGGCGACTGGTGTGAAGAGGTCATCCCGTAATTACTTGGACACCGTCTGTCTGCCCTCCTTAGATCCCTATCTTCTTCTTCTCTTCCTCCTCATTGATCCCCCGCTCCGTCCTTCCTAACTGGGGTGACACACAGCGGGCATTGTGCCATCCAGGCATCGACCCTGTGTGACAGAAACTCCCACATGCCCACTAAGGTCCAGCGGCACCGTTCCACTCTATAGCCAGCTCCAACGAGAGAGATTGATTTTTCTTAATGTCAGTGAGACGGCCTCTTCCACGGAGGAACCCAGTGGAAATGTTACTGAATTGATAGCGAGGGAGGTAGTGGGAGATGTTCTCATACACTGTACAGAGGAGTGAGCAATATCCACATCTCAGGTTTCTTTCCCTAAAAAGACATGTCATGCAAACTAAGTGGACTGAGCTCCCCTGCCCTTTGAGAGAAGTAACTCCTCTTTTACTCTCTTTTCTCTCATCCCTCCCTCCCTCTCGCTCCCACTGACCCTGTCACTTTCTTCTCTGTCAGTCTGTGTGTCTGTTATTGATGGGAGCTCAGAGCTGCTGTCTTCTCCAAAGCAGCTTGCCAGCAGACGCTCAGCTCATGCTCAGACACCCTCATCTCTGCTGCTGCTGTATTCCCTTTAGGTGACCTCGCTTGAACCCTCGCTGAAGCTCACACAAAAGACAGAGAAATGCAGAGCCGTAGGCTCACAAAACGCACGCGAACATGCACACGAGCACCCACAGAGGATGAGTGAAAGGCCTGTGCGTGAGCAGTGGATGAGATGGGAGAAGAGCCAGCTTCAGTTTTTTTTTTTATATTTCTGAATTTCTTGCTTTTTTCCTCTCTCTGGAGAAGAGAAGATGATGTGAGACGGAGTGCTTTTGCCAGCTGATTTTACTTTTAGATGTGATTTAAGTGGCAGCGTTAGCTAATTTGTGAGTGTGTGTGTGAGTGTGTGTGTGTGTG
>JAPZEB010000012.1:30065637-30076129 GCA_029783705.1 Chaetodon striatus | reverse complement strand
AAAGTAATGAATGAATGTTTGAAATAATAAGCTAAAAGTAATGAATGAATGTTTGAAATAATAAGCTAAAAGTTATGAATGAATGTTTGAAATAGTAAGCTAAAATTAATAAAGGGCTAAAATAGTTAGCTAATACTAATGCATGAATGACTCAAATAGTAAAAAGTAATAGATAAATGTCAAAATAAAGAACCTGGATAAATGAATGAAATAGCAATAGAATGGATATTTGGCTAAGATAAAAAAAAATGGATTAATGGCTGAAATAAAAAGCTAAAAGTAATGGATAAATGGTTAAAATGGTTAACTTTAGCTAAGACAGTTAACTAAGAGTTACGGTCATAAAAGAAACAGACAAATTGCTGATATAGTTAGCAAAGATATTTAGCTAAGAGTAATGGATAAATGGCTGAAGCAGTTAAGCCCCACAACACTGAACAGCATTAAGGGCATGAAGAAAGAAATGTAATGGCTGGATGCATGTTAGCCGATGAACTGTTTGTGTGACCACAGACATAAGAGGTTCTGAAATGGTTAAAGAAAAGACTTGATAAACAGTAGTTTATTATGGGAATTTGGACAAAGTAATTGTTTTTAACCTTTTTCCTGATGCATGCACTTAGTTGCTATGAACCCTGTAAATGCCCTTTTTTGCCAGCGATGACATGACGGTTATTTAGGAAGCCCTCGGCCATGTCCTCTGTTGCTTATAGAAAAATACAATACTGTTTGTTTAAGTGTCTTTTCCGTGGGTGTTTGTTTAATTTGGTAACAACTGTCCCATTTATCAGTCACTGCTATAGCAATTAGCATTGTACCTAACACAATACAATACAACTCTGTGACATCTGTTTTTCCTGTGTTTTTCAATAACCATTATAACGAAGTCTACATGCAGAGACACAGCACAAAAGCAGCATTGTCATTGGGAGGCAGGGAAGGTTTACAAATAAACACTATCTTTAAATTATTGTAACCTTTGTCAAATAAATAAACAGAAAAGATGTTGCACATTGTTTCCTCAACATTTGTTTTTCATATGCCAATTCCTGTCAGCGACAATTAAAGAACACAGGGCCATTTATCTGAGCAAATGGCTGGATGCTCATTTCACAGAGCAGGCTGTGCTCTTGTGGATGCTCCCCAGGGAATCCAAACAACGGTACAAGATTCAACATGGAGAGAAAGAAACCCCTGAACACTTAACAGAGCGGAACCTGACACGTGCAGAGATAAGAAAAACAATGTTCACCAAGGTGATCAAAATCAAGAACAGACACAGATGTGTGGTTAAAGGAGAAATCAATTAACTAAACCAGTAAACAGCGATATGTAGCAGGTAGGACCGAGCATAACCAGCAGCTGCAGCACTGGGAGTAAAGGTTTGTCATATTATGAAGGCTGTCTCGTTGTATTAAATGAAAATGACTGGTAACTTGTTTAAAAGTGATCTGTAATTACAAGAGTCAGCTGACAATGTGTGAGAGTTCATGAGCCAGAACTAACGGGCAGCTTCATTATATTCTTTTCTCCAGGTATGTGAAGAGCACAGATGACTGACAGCAGGTTTCTGTCAGGGTAGTGCAGGCTGTCAGTGAAAGCTCATCACTAAATTAACTTTGTCTGGCGGATACAGTCACTGGAGTAAAGACCTGACTGCTAACGCTAACATTAGCTATTCTGTAATCAGTGTTTTTATACTGACACAGAAAGTGGCTTTTTGAGTGTAACCTGAAGTTAACATTGCTTTCACCAGCATTTTAACTTTGGTGTCTTTTCCTTTTTAAAGATTTTTTGGGGGCTTTTTGCCTTTATTAGGTAGGACAGTCTATGTGTGAAGGGGGGACAGAAAGAGGGGATGACATGCTGAAAGGGACTGCAGGCTGAAATTGAGCACGCCGCTGCTGCAGCAAGGACATTGCCTTCGTATGTGGGACGCCTCCTCTACCCACTAAGCCACCAGGCGCCCCAACTTGGGTGTCTTTTGTTGAAGTGTGAGTATCATGTGCCAGATGGACAACTGTACATAGCAGAGGATGTCAAATATCATCCAGAACTGGCCCGCTAAAGGGTCCAATCCACTCAGTGGATGGCTTGCACACCTAATATTGATGCACTTGTGAAGACTAAGAATAGCCAGGTTAAACAATAAGTAGCCGACTTTATGTAAAATACTGCTTCATAGGCTTTGCTACTCTGACCACAAAACAGTTCTCTGAAATACACTGAATACTTATTGTCATCCAATCTAAAGATATTGTGCAAAATATTGTCAATCAGCAGCTTCAGTATAAAAGAATCTGTATCAGACTTCTATCTTAAAACAATACTAGAAGAGCATAAAGAGGCACTGCAAAAAAGACAGATTATTATTAAATGGTTATACTGGTCCAGCTCACTTCAGTTCAAATTGGTCTGTGTGTGGCCCATGAACTAAAATGAGTTTGACACCCCTGGTATATTGTGACTTTGTGAAAGGGTTTATACTTGACAGCTAGCCCAGGATAAGCACTATATGGGGAATGTACTGTAATTGGTGTTACCTCAGCTGCAGCAGAGGAGGATGGAGAGTCCAGAATCTTCCTCTTCTTCCTGGGGCCGATGGCTGCCAGAGCCGTCAGGTTGGCCTCCCTCTGTCTCATCTGAGCCAGCTCCTGCTGCTGCATCTGGACAACGCACACATTCCAAAGTGAAAATCAAGCATACAGGGAGTGCTTAAACATACAGAAAGAGACACGAGATGCCCGTCCTCCTCCTCCTATATTCCTACCTCTTTTGCCTTCTGTTTCAGACGCAGCTGCTCTGGGTCCTCTTGCCGGGCTCGAGACTGCAAGGCCAAAAGCAAGACACATTAATAACTGATGTTGGCAGAAGAAAGACCAAAGCCCAGGGTGTGTCGGACTACAGATACAGTAAAATTTGGCGGTGTTTGCCCATTATGCATGAATATCTGCGATGGAAAACTTTCTGAGTTTGAAAAGCACAGTCTACATCAGCTACTTTTATTTAAGCCCCCTGAATCGTCCCATTTCCATCAACATTTACATTTAGAGCTACATCATTTCATACTGCACTATAATTGAATAAAAAACTGTTATATATGAATTTATTTATCATTATTCAATCTTAATGTCACATTCCTACATTATAAAATCGCCTCCAGTTCCATTTGATATATCACAAAGTACATTTGTTAGAAACTGTTGGAGTTACATCCTGACAGGCATCCTGAGGTTGAGTCAAAATCAATCGCAAGCGACCTTTTGTCAAACTTTATAGAATATTAATGTGCCTCTGGAGAGAAGAATATCTGCGGGATACCATAACACTAAATGCAGGCCAAACAAACTAGCATTTGTTACACACCTGCTATTATTAATAATGGGCTGCTTTCATTTAAACTTAAAAAACTGCTGTCACAGTATGGCCTTGAAATAATAAAACTGGATGTTTGAAAGTGCTGAATGTCCGTTTAAATCTCTAGGATCTTTAATAGCATGCCTGCTGAATGTAATAAGCCACAGCAACAATGCATGTTTTGATGGTTACATAAGGTATTTATTACAGAAAGGCATTAATCTGTGAAAACATCAAAACCTCTCAGTCTATTATAGGGCTGTTTATTTACACTCTACTTAACAGCAGGTATCTGAGTCCACAGATGTCACTTACCACAAAGCTATCCCATTACCTTTAACTGCAATAATGACTTCTGTGAATGAAATTTCACCAATAGCCTTTGGACCTATTATTGTGGAGACTGTCAGAGACGCTGTACCTTAGCTGCCTTTAGGAGGATCTCTCTCTCCTGTTCCTCCTTCCGTTGTTTCTCTAGCTGGTCCAGCTGCTCAAAGAACTTGAGCTGAGCACGAACATCACTGCTCTGCTCATGATTATCATCCTCCTGCCAACACACAGCAGTACCACAATGTATACCCAGAAAAAAACTAAAAGATTACAGAGATATTATTGCATAAATGGACTCAAAATGCTGTTAGATGTATCCATCATTTGCATGCTAAAAACAGCATTGTAAACACAGTAGACCCTTTAGTGTCTTAGCGTCAGCATTGTTTGTCTGCAAGAATCGGGTTAAGGCTAACTCTAAACCATGAGGGGGGGAACATGTACACTAGTAAAAGTTTATAATGACGCTGTAAACAAACCTTGAAATTGGTGTTTCTCTGCTGGGCCACTTGGGAAACCTTTTCCAGCAGGTTCTGGAGCCGCTGCTGAGTAGCGTGGGAGACAAAGGTCACCACCTCCGCACCCAGGTCCGTCACACCGTACCTCCTACCTGGAAAGGAAAAAGGAGGAAAGGAGGTATGTTAGGGCTTTAGGGGGCAGATGAATGGATGAATGCTGTGTTGTCAGCAACGTTGTGAGTGTCTCACCTATCTCCTGCATTCTTCGCTGCAGAATGGCACAGGAGAGAAAAGCCTCATCCTTACAGGAATGTGTCACCGCTCCCACTAGTCCAGAATTGGTTGCTAGGATATTAGCGCTTTCCTCTGATAGGTTCACTCCAGCCATGGAGGCCACGTCATTGATGTCATCATCATCTCTGTAAACACAGGTATGGCAAAAATGGCATTAAAACCGGGATAAATCACTACAAGCTGTCATTTAATGTCGAGCTATATAACATTTTAAAGTAGTGGGACATGAGATTTTTTATTTTGTAGGGGGTGGTGAAAATGTACCAAAATTAAATGTTTCACCTCCAGGTGATGCTAATGCTTAAACAACATTTATACTAAAAGGGATCTGAATTCTGTCATCGTTCTTACTTGAAAGTGCCACCAGCCTCTTTCAGCTTGTTCTTCTGAGCCAGGGTCAAGGCTGCAGCAGAGACTTGTTTAGAAACAGGTGGCACCTCCGGCCTCACAGGAACTGGCATAGAGTCACAAATCACAATAAATACTACAGGTCACCCACAAAAGGCATGCATGCACAGGCAGTGGCATTATTACATTGACATCCTTACCTGGTTGCAGCTCTTTCAGCTGCACCTGTTGCTGTCCCAGCATGATGCGGCTCGGGGCCTGATTCCTGAGAGTCACCATGGGGGTTGTCGGTAAGGCTACCTGAGATCTCAAGATTGCTCTCTGCTGCTGAGGCTGGATAACCTGCAAGGTTTGAGTTCCAAATGCAGATTATGTAGTAACTACAACAGTGACATGTATGCTTTATTGTGCAATTTGAGGGAAAGGAAATATTTAACATGCATCAAATTTTATATAAATGGCATTCAAAGTTATTGATTTTAGTTAAGCTGACATCTGAGATATGTTTTAGTCAGTTTACCATTGGGGTGGCCTGTCCTGGTTTGCTAATGCCTGGCTGGATCTGAGGCCTGCAGACTGGGGTGGTGAGGCGGGGCGCTGACAGCCCAGCCCCCGCCAGGACCACTGTGGTGGGGATGGGTGAGGTGGAGGGGACTGGACCTGAGGATGGCTGGGAGAGCTGACTCTGCTGGATGAAGGCTGCTGAGTCTGGAGTGAGCTGCCTCAAGGCTGGGAGGCTTCTCTACAGACGATAAACAGGCAACATATTTTGAAGAAACGCACTCAAAGGTGACATTCGCTTGACAATGAGAAATCTATCTGTGAAAATAAGAAAAGAACATAATCTTCCTTACCTTGAGGAAAGGCACAAGGTAAGGTTGGGGTGAGGAGTTGAGCTCTTTGTACAATCTGCTGGTGAATTCCTCAGCTTCCAGTCTGCCCTCCTAGTACAATACACAGACATAGAGAGCTGGGAGTGAGAGCTGTCATATTAACAGGTACAGATGATGCTTCTCTTGGCTGAAGGTTGTCTACTCTTAAAAGTACAGAGTGTACGATTTAAAGGGGGGTTAATGGCATCTAGCAGTGAGGACTGTAGATTGAAACCAGCTGACACTTCTCCCCAGTAGAATTTCTTAGGGTTCATTGTTCAGAACATTTTTACCATGAGCCAAATTATACGCAGAGGTGTCTTCCTCTCCAAAACAAACTGACCAGGTAATTAAAACCAGTAAAAACGCTGAATAAAGCAGTTTCACCTTACAAGTCAGTGTTTCTCCAACCTTATTCTGCATGTTTTAGACAGGCCACTAGCCCAGCACCTGCTAACATGTGCTGTGTTTTTCCCCTACCATTATATTAGGGGGGTGCCTAGCCCCTTGAAAGTCAGGTTAATTTTATTATTATTTTTTATTATTATTATTTCCTATAGAGCAGGTCTATAACTTATTCTTTTATTAAACTAACTAAATAGCCTTATCTTATTTATCTTATTTACACCATGGCTTGTCATTTCTGTCTCTACATGGTCGCGTAGGACTCTGTAGATGAGGACTCGCTCCTTATGTAGACATAAATTGCTCATTCTAAGGTAACGAAAAACACAAGACTATACTAAGACTAAGATTATACACAAAAGAAAACACACTTTCTAAATTCTACACACTGGATCTTTAAAAGGATTTTTGTTTTGTTTTTTTACATTTAAATAAATCACTATATTTTAAAGCTTTCATTTGTCCATATCTTTGTCAAATGACAAACATTATACGGCAGCTGACAGGTTCACGTGTGCCTCCTGTATGCACAGCCCACTCACCAGCAGGTCCTTGACTAGCTCTCTCACACTGGCTGCAGTCTCTATTGGTTGCTTCCCAGTGGATGCCAGCTTGATCAATGTGGACAGGAAGTTCTTACATTTCTTTACATTCTCCATTGTTTCCTGCAAAAAAACAAAACATCCAGGTTATGAACAAATTAAAGTCTCATTTGTGAATAACCATGTTATACTTCGCAGCATGCTTTGCCTTCTTTTATTATACTGTAATTGTCTTCAGCACATGCAGACACCCAGCTCTATCTGATCCCTTGAGCTTAATACAACTCACTTTGCTCACTGTTACTGAGGCAACCGTGGTCCCAGCTGTTTGGCTGACGGTCCTGGGGGTAATTCCTGGTACTGCAGCCCCAACTGAGCTCTGGGAAGACAGACATCATCATCATAATATGCTATTTAGGTTGTTCAGAGATATCAAAAACCCACTTTTCAAGTCATCACAACAGAGTGTGGGATTTAGAGCTGCTTCAAAGTTTATCAAGGGCATCAAAGTTAAGGTTCATAAGAGGAAACAGGTGTGCCTCTGCTGCGTTAAATTTCAGTTGGATGCTCTTCCTCAAAAAAATAACTTCAATGTACTGGTTTCACGACATCAGGAAAGAAGTCAGCACTCCAGTGGTGCAATCATTTTGTGATTGTTTTATTTCTAACTGACAAAACATGTTTCACACATAAAATTCCTTATAAATAACTATAATTCCTTCAAGTCTAGGTTTTAACTCTAGTATAGTAAATCCAGGAAACAAGGTTCAGGATTACCAATAAAACCAGGCAATTGGAAAACATGTTCACACTATAACAACACATCTTCTAGAGAATGAGAGTTTGCATCCTTTTTATGGAGGAAAAATGCACTCATTAGATCCCTCTAGTGTCACATCGACACATAAGCCGGTTTTTATTATGGTGCGCTATAAAACAATATCAAATGATGAATGAGGCATTTTGTTCCATCCTCAGTTTGCAGCTTGCGCAAGTAATGGACACAAAACAACATGCAATAAGCAAAATAAACATACTAAGAAATTATTTGACACAAAGAGACGGGGTTACCTGAAGGATGGGAGGTCTGTGAAGAGTGGTGGTCGTTGTGAGTGACGTTGGGGCTGGACAGCCTTGACGGATGATGGTGCTGGGCGCAACTTGCCTGCTGATGATGGTGTTTCCAGGAGCCTGAGACAAGGCGCAAAGTATGAAATGATGTGAAACACCCAGTTTTATAAAACTAGAAAACATCTGCTGATTACATCTAAATACAGCAATTAAAAGCTGTATGTCTTTTATAATTTTTTCATAAATAGAGACTTATAGTGCAACAAATTAATGTGCAAGCACAATACAGTACTTTCCATATACCTACACATGACATACAAATGTACTTATATTGGGCTCAACAGGTGCTTTCCTGAGCTGTACACAGGAAGGCACGCTGAACATGGGCTATTATATCGACCCTGGCACTAAAGTGAGACATATATTTATATATATATATAAAGCTCTTCCTAGGCAGACTGTGTGATCTTACCTGGCCAGGAGGCACGCTTGTTGGCGCAGCAGGCCGTGGTGCAATGCCTCCCTGTGCCTGGGCCTGCATCTGGGCTAGAGCCTGCTGGGGAATCATCAGCAGCTGTCCACTCTCACTGCGTACAAGCACCATCCCTAAACCATAAATCATTACAGTTTAGTGTTATTTAAGGAATCTGGTACACTACTCTAAGTGGGTCTAAGAGGACACATACTTCATGTATGATGAACAATATTCAATGAGAATAATCATTCAGTGTTTATTTTTACTATCACTGATGAGTAAAAAGTTCTGACTTGACTCACCCGGGGGCAGCTGGATGTTATGTAGGCCTATACTGGGCTGTCCTGGGGAGGTCTGGGGGGCCCTTGGGGCCAGCATCTGAGGCGTCAGGGCTCGGATCCCGCCTGGAACGGCAGCTACCGTCGACGGAATCCGGGGAGCACTGACGGCGCCAGGAGTGACAGCCGGCTGCGGTGCTGACTGTATTATTGTTGTTGGTGGCTCTGCCTTGATTATGTGCGACCCTGCGCTGACAGACACCGAGTTGGACGGCTGGCTGTTGTTTACAAGCGGGGCTTGTATGCCGATACCTGTGTGACCTGTTGTATTGGCAACCACTGCATGGCTCGCATTATTGTTCCCATTCAAAGTTGCACCCGACCCCGCGGTTTGCATAGGCGGCCTGACGAGTGTCACAGTGGGTCCTGTTGCCTGGCTCACTGACTGAGCTGGAGCGACAACACTCTGTGAGTTCACGAGAGGCGTCTGAATTACACTGTTTGACGAGGGGTGCACTATTGCACTCGCCAGCCCTTTAGACATCACTGGTCCACTGTTGACAGCTGTGACAGTTATCGCAGTGCTGCTGCTGTTACCAGTGCCACTTGTCACTGTCGCCCCCCCGAGAGGGGCAGCGCTTCCTGAATTGTGAGAGTTCATAGTTTGGCTCCCATTGAAAGTCTGCACCGAGTATGAGCCTACTTTCCCCTGGTGATTAGGGAGAGAAGTTGCACCATCACTACCAACAAGTGTTTTGCCAGGGTCGTGTCCCGTGGTTGAGTCCGTGCTGGCCGTCGATGCATCCATAGCTGAACCATGGGGACCTCGTTATGATGAGACCCCCTGCACTTCAACTTGTTTAGAAGGAGCACAAACAATCTTAAATGTAATGGGGCGAGACTCTGTCACATCTACTGTTTTTCTCTGTCAGCTCCGGCGCTTGCTTTTCGTGTATACTCGGAGAGACAAAGAGGAAAACAACATTAGTAGTTACAGCGTACCTGCTTTGGCAATCGTCTTGACCAAGTCCCAGCTGGACATTAGCTCGCGCTACCCCCTTGTCCCGGAACTATAGCCATGTAATTACCGGCTGCCTCGTGCCTACCCCAGTGGTTGTTGTGACACAAGAACGACAGTTGTGACTCTACAGACTGTACAGGATGACAAACTACCGCTTTATTCACCTCTGTGTGTAAAAACGGCTCATCCAGCGGGCCAGACCCGACCGCCATCTTCACACTCCTGCGAGCTTGTGAGAAGTGAGGGACTTACCAACTGACATGCGCGTGCGCACAACAACTAAACGTCTCCGTGCAGGGATTTCGGCGAGCTCTGATTGGCTGCTCCACATTCTAAAAGGCGGTACCAATGGCTTCAGCTGTCATTCCAGGGGATGCATGAGACGGAACAACATCGTACCGGAGACGAAATGTTTTCATCAAATGTTACATCGTCGCCGGCCTCTTTAAATCATCACCTTAGCTCTTCCGTCTCAGAATCGTACCGGGTGACTTTCGGTAGAAAAATAACGTGGTTTACAACAAGCCAACAAACCAAATTTCAGAGTTTACTCACTCTTGATGCGCTGTGCAAGATGGCTGCACTGTTTTGGCCAACAAGTGAAGTTGCTGTTGTAAAGAGGCGTTTGAGGGCGCCCCACCCTCCTGTTGGAGAGGAAATATTGTACAGTGCTGTCAGCAGTCATGGGACATTTGTCGTTAGACTCCCACGTGTGCTGACTTCTAGATATAAATGCACAATGCAAACAAAGTCTGTGATTACGTTTGCGTTAATGCACACCATGTAATAAAATATAAACCAAAATGTTGCCTACTGTATGTAATATGTGGAAAAGTTAGACATTTAGAGCCCATAGTCTAGGAAGTGTACATAACCCACTACTTTAGATTAAATCATTTTCTGGTGTTTCATATGTAGGCTATGAGCAATTGGCGCATCCTGGTTCTTTTTTGGTTTGTTTGTTTGTTTTAAATATATATTATATATATATATATATATATATATATATATATATATATAATAACTGGTAAATTTTTAATG
>JAPZEB010000012.1:30043396-30054718 GCA_029783705.1 Chaetodon striatus | reverse complement strand
AGACAACTTGAGGCTAGCTCTAAAACAGAGTCAATCCCCATAGACCCCCGTGCTCAAACACCTAACTATAGCAGACATAAAAATGTTTACAGCCCAGTACAAAAAATGGTTTTGGTCTCTAAGGCTAATTTCAACATTCATGACAACTGTACATGGTGTGATATTTTTTAATTACATTAATTAAGGCCCAAGGTTAAGCATACTGAAGTTCGGGGCCACTTGAATGACAGGCTGTGTAAGGCGTCACTGCAATCAGTGAGTCAGATCCACCCCTCCTATCTCCTTTACTCCAACTTCTCATCCAAATATGGTCACCTCTAAAAAAACAAGATGGCGACAGCTGAAATGCCGAACTCGAGGCCTCAAAATGGCAGTCTACAAACCAACGGGTGACGTCATGGTAGCTGCATCCATTATTTTTACAGTCTATGTTGTAAACACACTCGCCAGGGAAAGTTAAAGTGAAAGCCAACCCCAGATTCACTCTTGTTTATCGTTTCGCCTCACTATATTTGCTTACTTTTCTGTGCTGTGTCTCTCAGATGCCTGCTGCTTACGGTCTGGCACCTGGTTGCTATCTTTTAATAAAGCCCTGATCTCACCTTATTGCTGGGTATACACACTCTTAAATATCCTAACACAGAAAATACAAAGAAAATTAGAAAGTCAAGGCAGAAGGCAGGGTCTCTCTGCAAAGATATACACTACCACACACTTTTAGTGAATCACAACAGATGATTAAGAGGGATTGCTTCAGTATGAGTCTTTTTTTTTTTATCTTTTTTTTTTTAGAAAAATCCTGCATACTATATCTTTAAACATCAAAAAATTAATATCATCCAGTCACTAAAACTAAATTGAAGTAAATTACATTACTCCTTTAAATCAGTGGTTAACTCACCTTGCAGCTCAGTTTAGCTCAGGTACGGTAAGTGTCTTTTAAGAAACATGCTGACCCGTAATCACACAGTGCTCAACACAAGCATGCTGTACACACATGCAATAAATACCTCATGTCATGTTTTACATTCTCTAATCAGGCGAAGACCTTGCAGAACAAGAAAGGCTATACCTCGATCTACAGTGGAGAACATAGACCTACTGTACACGTGCCTCGTAGTCCAAACATCCTTTAAACGAGATTGTTCCAGACTCGTCAATGAAGAAATCCGTATCTAGAGGGTTTGGTTACACAGACTTCATTTCATAGTGAAATGTTGAGTTTGGTGTCCCTGTCTGGTCTCTATCAAAGGCTACCACAGTCAGGAGACGTGAGCCTGTTGGGAAATGACAAAACAAAGAAAGGTGTATTTAATAGACATTGCGAGGAAATAAATTCTTTAGAGACACACTCTTCACTATACTCTTTACCTTGTGTGGTTTCCTCGGCAACAGTGATTTCATACAGATCCCTCTGAAAACGTGGTGGGTTGTCGTTGATGTCCAGTATGTACAGTTCAACTCCTAACTTGGTGTCAATCGACAGATCTGTCTTTCTGGCCTCAAACTTCAGCTGCAGGTTGATACACAGTGTAAAGACAAGAATTTAATTGAATTTTTGGATATTGCAGTTGTAACATGACATGGAGAAAACAAAATTTATACTAAGTATGCAGCACCAGTGTGTCTCCTGCCTGTATGTGGTGTGAGCAAAGACCCTAAAAATAAGTTTATAGTGTTGTGTGAATTTTCAACTTTATTCACCCCCTGATAACAATAACAACAAAGTTCTACATAATAAAAAATGCACTCAGGTGATTCCCTAAGAATGAATGTTTAAACTAACTTTTATCAAGCAACACGTTGACTCAAACACTTGTGAGTATACTGCTAATAAAACCTTCCACTGATGTGTCTCTGCATGATGCCTTGCTTTGGTCAGATTCTCAGCTTGTATTGTGAAACATCTGCAGTAGTAAAAAATAATCAAAATAGTTTACTACCCTGAATCAGTCAATTTGACCAGTGATACAGAGTAATTAGCACTTTCCAGTTTATTCATTCATTCCAATATTTATAACTATATGACAGATTGTGCATCCCCAACTTTACAGCAATATAGATACGAAAATGGTTAACTAGTGTTTATTAGATATTGGTATGTACTGTGTGCTGAGTCTCACCTTTAGTACTGTCTTCTCCTCGTAGTCCACAGGCTTGTGAACAGAAATGGTGCCAGACTCTTTATGGATGGACAGAACTCCCTTTGGCTCCTCATCCACTCCTTCCCCATACAGATCAAAGTATATGCGATAGTTTCGCTCAATTTTTATCTACAACACAACATGAAACCTCTTACGGTTGGCTTTGAGGAGTCTGAGACTTTGTATTTGTCATTTTTTAATTTTCATGATGAGACCATGATGCTGATGATTAAGATAGAGCTGGTAAAGATTGAAAAAAACTACTACTACTAACTACAACTAATTACAGTTTGTATCTTTTTTTTCACAGTTGCTTAACACTAAAATTATAATTATCACACGTTAGTGAAACATGACACTTGAGGGGCAAAACCTCAGCTCAGATTTGCACAAATATGTGCACATTCTCAGCCTCACACGTTTTGAAAAACACACTTCTCTACGTAACATAAAATCTAACATGATGTCACTTTTTGGAAGTTTAATTAAGGCACAAAATATCACAGCTGTGAGCCAACTGAATAACTCTGGGTGTAAAGACATTTACTGTAGGTGCTTATGGTAATAGTATACCTGACTGTAAGCACTACAAAAAGGTAACAGGTGAGTGTATCTCTTCTTGACAGGCTCGTGCGTTTTTTTTAAATCATTCTTTCTTTATTGTCTCCACAAATGTTTTTGCTTTGTTAATGCACTACATTCTATTTATATTATGTCCTCTACTGATTTTTCAGTGCAAAATGTAACCTTTGGAAATGCAGTGATGTATTGACTGACTTAAATATGGAGGGAAATAAATTCATCAGTGTGTAGTACTGGTCTTGTGTGTTGTGTTTGGTCAATATATTCATGTTTACAATATCTCTGGAAAAAAATTTAACACAGACTGTATCATTAGAAAAACACAAAAGTTAAAAGTGTTTTAGATTGAGCCCAGCAGTGTGTAACTGGTTCAAACAGACTGTATTAACCATGTATGTGCCACATTGTAACAAAATTGGGTTTTTTATTCATTGTTGTACACTTTTGAATAAATTGTCATTTTGCAAAAGTTCTGAGGTGTTCCTCTAGTTGTGTGTGTCATTATGTGAATTGTGTTTGGTAAAAATGAGCCCTGTTTTTAAAGTCATGCTGAAACAGCCCCAAAAAGCTGTACAGCACTGATCGTCCTAAGAGCTTTGCATACTAATGGTGATGATTGGTAACTGTATTTATCATATTCAATAGGTCTATCAGTTCATGAAACATGGTACTCAAGTTTTAAGTTAAAAACATACAATTTCCTGGTGAAACTGTTCATTTGCTGACTCATTTCCTTTATTCAGTGGTTTTCTCACCTTGCCCAGCTCATAAGGGAAGGGCCCCGGATGCCCCTCCTCAATGGTAAAGGAGTCAACAATCCACGACCTTCCGTGGCGGCTCAGCAGCTCTGAGCATGTTGCACTTGAGAAATAATAACCCTGAAAGACAAACAGCCAACCAGTCCTGAAGTGCTCAGTCTTCACAATGAAAATCATAGTATGCAAAGTCAGAATGTTTGTTTGAGGCAGGAGCCGATAATTTATGTCATCTGTGCACTTTGGAATGAACTTGATTCATGCTGCATTGTTAGTAAACTAGAAGTGCATACACAGAAAAAATTGGCTACAGCGGGACACTGTACTTTGTATCTTATATAAACTTTTATATGTTGCACTAAGGTCAATTTTACACCACTGACTAGAACATTTCTGAGGGAGGACATGAACGCATTTATTGATGAAGTATTCCCTGGAGAGCCCCTCTGAGGGCGTCTTGCACCTCTCAATCACTGTTTTTTTTTTTGTTTTTTTTGCGTATGTGTAAACAAAATAAACTAAAAATAACTAACCTAAATATTGACCCACACAGAAACATTAACTGAAAGGTCAGCGGCATGATGGAAATACTATGCAAAAAACAAGACAAGTGACTGATTTTTATAGATAACATAATAATAATAATAGAAAATGATCAAAATCTTGCAACCTTGTCAGTAACTTCAAATCATATGGTGTCACACTTTAATATCCAAATAAAGAAAAAGAAGTATTCCTGTTTTAGTCATTCTAAATTTGTTTAGATATTGACATCTATAAAATAAAATAATAATGGCATCAACTTCAAGTCAGTTCAGAAAGATTTTAAGTTATTGTCACTTCTTACCAGGAGGAAGAAGCACAGCATAATGCTTGTTCGGTTCATCCAGCTCCGAGTGTTCGAGTTATGGCTCTCTCTTCCTGGCATCTTACCAAAGGTAGACAAGACCCTGCCCTCTTTTCTTTACACACCCACACACGTGAATGTAATAATGACAGGTTTCTGTGTGTGTGTGTGTGTGTGTGTGTGTGTGTGGTATGTGTGTGTTTTCTGCCACATACAATCTATATCCCTCAACATGTCACTGTTTACTCATTAGGTTTTCTTGAGCATTGAACAATGCTGGCATTGATGGGACTTTTGAAACACTGTCTTATAGTTACTGGGACACAATATACAGCATTTACTGAACTACATGAAATTAAACTAGTAGTTTAACTACATTTCATAGTTACCTGCTGGCAGTTCAACTACATTCATATTCACATAGCAATTTTAAGTAGTTTAATTACCTTTTTCCTTCTTTGTGCAGAAAACTACAAATAATTTTGAGACATAAAAGGAAAGAAAGTTTTGTTTTATTTTGCCTTTCCTTCTCTTCTGTAATTGAAACCCCTTTGTCAGACAGAATTTTTAATATTAAACTTGAATAAACCTAAGCTGACATTCTTTGCACTTTTGTTTGCACTTTCCCATGATCTGCAGGGTTTTTTCATTTTTTGGTTTATGACTTCTAAACAACCGAGCACTTTTCGTAATAATAGTTGAGTGGCATGTGACTTTTTTGTGGAAAATTTTGGTATAATTTTGTATCACATGTACATTGTCAGTTGGATCATTTTTAATAAGTAGTTTAAACTACTTTTTCTGTGCTTTAGTTAACCAAGCTGGATTTCTTTCTGGAGTAGCTTTGCTGTCATTCAGCTAATTCCAGTTTTAAGTGGTGGCTTGCAAAGTTACACTCTCAAAATAGTTTCTGCTGACACTGCAGATTAATAGATAATGTCTTTTTACTTTTTCTATCTTGCTTCTTATGAGGCTGCCCCACAGGTTCAGGTTGTAATGTTCTCAAACTTTCCCTGAAGCATTATTTTATTGCTCTGTGGACACAGCTCAGCACTTATGTACATTACATAACCAGAAACTGTTTTATTGATGAGTAGAAACACATGAACACATTTTCCTCTCTTCCTTTATTGTTAAAACGAAGAAATCGTGTTAGAGCTTTATTTAAAATTTGAGCTATAAAACTGAGAATTTCCATCGGCAGGACAGTGTGTTGCTTTCAAAAACAGTACATTTAATGGAATTAAACTTTCTATTGCCAGATCTACTTAAATAATCCAAGTATCATTTTATTATTTTCAGTTACTGCTCTACTGTCCTGGTTTGTGTTAATACTGTACAAAATTCTACCACTCATCAGCTACAAGAAGTCCTGTGAGCTCAGAAACGGGAACAAATTTGTCTGACAAAACATGCCAAAACATGAATGGAAATGGGTGAGAATTCATAGGAAACCTCCATATTTACACTTCATGGTCCGCAACCCCCGAAACATACACAGAACATACATAAATCAAAAACACAGGTTGAAAGCAGTGATAAGAGCCAGTGTGTGGAAGACAGTCGCAGCTGAGAGGCCTCTCAGTCCACTCTCTCCAACTCCCGAGCTGCAGGTGGAAATCTGTTGTGTAGAAGGTGCATTCTACGAAGACGATGATGATGATGTCTGACTTTTCACCTTCTCTGTCTCTGGAGGTGCGGCTCTTCTCTTGACTGTGCTGGTGTGTGTTTCCTCATCGTCTGACCTGACTTCAGGGGTGTCTCCTCCATTGGGGTTGGTGGTCTGGCTGTCATAGGAGGAGTTTGAAGATGTGGAGGACATGCGGGACTTGGCATCAAGACCCTCGAGGACATGTCGAAAGAGTCCGTTATTGATGACTTCCTCGTTGTTGTTGTTTCCTTGGACTGTGAATCAGATGCAAAAATATTGTTAGGGATGTCAATGTGCATTGTGTGTTAATCTCTGATCTGTTTCATGGTTTTCTTACCTGGCAGCGGGGAGGTCAGCACACCCTCCTCTCCCCCAGAGTTTAAGAAGACATCCAAGGCCTCCTGGTCAGAAATGTCAATCAGCTCCATCTGGTCCAGCAAGTCTATGTTCACCTCCATGGAAGAGATGCTGCCAATTGGAGCTGCAGGAGAGGAGAAGTCATTAAATGATGTGCTTCTGTAAAAAAAAACTGCAATTGTTCATGGCTTTTTAGAAAATAACCCCTCTCCAACTCACGTCTCTTATAGTCCCGGATACAAAGGTGCGCTGAGGACAAGTAGACGTCCACATCGTGCTGGAAGACCTCCTCAAAGAAACGCTGTCGCTCTCTCAACTTGAGCTGCTGTGCTGCGTCCACGTCTGGGAGCCTCTGGCCTCGCTCGCTCTCCGCTGGCAGTCACAACAGGAAGGACAGGAAGTTAGATACCAGCTCAGGTAAAGTTTTACACCTGATACCTGGAGTTTTGAGGAACATAAAAGGCTGCATTCCAATCAAACACAATACAAGATTTCACAGACCAGTTCCTCCACTCTGGAGGTCAGTCACCTGGTGTTTGTATAAAGCCACACACACAGTATTTTGGGACCCAATTACTGTCACACAGGGGTCAAATGCTGATAGCCAGAAGGGGGAGACATTGAGCTGTAACTGAGAGACATTAGGAGGTGGAATCCACTTTTTATGGACTTAAGGAGATGTAATGAAAAGTCACATATATCACAACTAATTTATCATTAATACTTTTTTTTTTCTTTTTCCATTTTCAGGTTTTCTTTTAAAGAACATAGATTATTACATAAGTGCCAGCCAGGCACAAAACGTACACACTTTAAAAATAAATACAAAAATAAACAAAAAGGAGAGAAAAGGGAGGTTTAAATAAACAACTAAGGGAGGAGATATCCAGTGTATTGTTGATATCTTAGTTGCAAACTGTACTGGTTTGTATTTTCCTTTCACTTGTATGGATTATGATTCATCCCACTAACATGCTGGTTTCTCTGATAAAGCAAACTGTTATGAGAACACTCATAAGCCTGCACATTTACTAAATGCCCACAGATCCACAGATTGATTTGCAAAAGCAAGCTGTCAGGTCGTTCACTAAGTTAATCTTGTTTGAGATACCATGCGATCCCATTTTCCCCCTCATCAGCATCATTGTAATAAAGCTGAGTGCAAGTGTGAGTGGAGGGCTGAGCTGCAGCAGTGTGACTGCAGGAGGAGTGAGGAGAGGGGAAATACTGGACTCACTAAATACTGGAAATGTCTGAGACTTTGCATGAGTCATAATGTGTTCAGTAGTGAGCTTTAGAGATTCTGGCATGTGGACAGAACTCATTGAGCTGTTTCCCCCTGTTTCCAGTCTTTGTGCTAATGAAAGCTAAACTGAAGCTTCATATTTAACTTATAGATACATACAGGATGAGACTTGTATCAGTCTTATTGTCCAATTTTCTCCAAGACTGTTATCTATTGCTTTAAATTTGTTATAGAAAAATACAGGTTGCATCTTTCAGTTCATACTCTGAGCATGCACTGACAAATGTTGCAGACTTTTAACTGTTAAAGGTCCAGTGTGTGGGATTTAGTGACATCTAGTGGTGAAGTTGCAGAACTGAAACTGAAACACACACTAAGCATGAAGGAGAACTAGAGTGGCTAAAGTGAAGACGTAGATAGCAGGAATGAGCCGCTAGTAGCAGCCTGAAAGAAACTGTAAAGATGAGCAACTGGGGAGACAGGGAATTTCGCACCCTCCTTGCCCTCGCAAACAAAGAGGCCATTAACCATCAAATGACGGGAACGGTGAAAGATGTCACTGTTTATGTCACATGCTGAGCTACACGTTGTGTTATTTGCTCACGCCCCCCATTGCCCGAATAAGGCACATGCTGTATGAACAAAAGTAGGCAGGCGGCATTTCACTGCACTCCCTGATTTTGTTTTTATGCTGCCAATGCTGAACGAAGACTGATTGGGCTTTCCTGCAAATTTGCATAATTCCTATTTAAAAAGGGCTTGCATTTGATTTTTCGGTCCTGGGCGACTGTAAAATAACACGGCGGATTCCATGAAGGAAGACACACTCTGTATATAGAAAGGAACGGCTCACTCTAAGGTAATGAAAACACGATTAGTATTTTCAGGTGATTATAAACTAGTCAAAACCTAATTATGAATATTAAATACCATTTCTGCAGATATGCCCTAAATCCTACAAACTGGACCTTTAAGTGCATTTTCATTCTGTTTCCCCCTCGACTCTGAATCGATATGTGGCATGAGTCAGAGCAGTGTCTTGAGTTTTGGGAAGCGATTACAACCTGCAGGCAGGGACTGGGCTAATTGGATGAGGCTTTCAACCCATTTCTAAATTGGGAATAATGTGAAGATTATCTGGCCTGTGTTGAGAGCTTCAGTCACAGCAGCTCTATAAATACACCACTGTGTGATGGAGAGTAGAAAGCCACTCAGCTCAGGATGTTTACAATGAGAGGAAAGGATTCCAGGGATTCGCTGTTGTCTCTGACAATATGAAGAGACACCTAACCTGTCTCATAATGAACCACAGTCATAACTTACTAACTGCTGCAGTCAGGTTAAACACTGTAAACCCCACAAAAATGAAGGTGTTGGCTAACAGAAGCAACAGGCTTCCACCCTCAGAGTGCTGCATCAGCGCAGTCCTCCCCACGAGTCGCGTCCGGGCACATGTCTGTGGTGACAGAAGGACACGCGCCTGTCACTGCAGCTCTGCTCTGCCCTGTTTGACAGCCTGCCTCCTGGGTGCAGGGACTTCACTGGCTCTGGGATCAGATAGGCAGACATCTTTGGAGGGAAAAGGAGAAGAGGACGACTCAAACCGCAGGGCCGGCTGACAGCACCTATGGGCATACAGTATGTGTGCATAGACAGAACCTGGATTCCCCATAGACTGAAAACACAAACATTTACATGAAAGCTGACAGGAAAAAGTGATAAGTTGACAATGTATACCCTGACACAGTGTGACTGTATGTGTTTGGTTCAAATCATGGAGCTGAAATAATAGATGAACAATCATCAAAGCATCATTATGTCTTTTTTTGTGTTGCTTACGCTGGTGTTTATTTACTTTAATATAATAAATCACGTTGTGTATAATTCTTTCAATGTCGGTCAGTGACCATAACAAGCTGGTTTGTTTGTTTTAATCAGCAGAATAAATAAAATGATGTGATAAACCAGCATCATATGGCTTTCTCAGGTCTGTCCAGCCTGGTATCACTCCCAGGGCATCAAAAAAAGTACCTTAGACAGAGGCCCTCGGGATCAGATATGGACGCACAATGCACCCTTTAGAGTCAATATGAGACACAGTGGGCTTTCAGCCAACTGCAATGTAAACCTATCTGCATCATTATTACACAGTCAGAGCAACTGGTGCAGTATAAAGAGCAGGAAAATCTGTACAGGGCGTGTGAGAGTGGAGGTGGATGGGTCAAACAAGCACGTGACTTTGACTCAGAAGAATGGTGCTCGTTTCCTGTGTGAAACTTAAAGTCACTGATGAATTATCTGGTCACGGAAGTCAACTCATATGACCAATGTCAACCAAGATCCTATCCTGACCCTAACTAAGTAGTTTTGTTATGTAACCTTAACTGCAAATCCTTTGTGTCAAGACACACATAAAAGGTTGCCCCAGCATCAGTCTAATGATGCCAGGGACTTCTGTTTAAGTGTCAAAATATGAGTAGGGAGGAGATCACGTTGGCCTGTCAGACAAGATCTGACCCTTCTGTGCATCAAACCGTTCCTCTCATTCTCATTCATCCTGATTCTTGTTCATCTCTTAGTTCTCACGGAGAGATGAAGAAGAAAAACTGGAAAAACTGGATCCTATAATTCCCATGATGCTACTCAATAGCATCTTTCATTTGAGTTTCTTGTCAATTAATTCATTAAGACTTTGTGTGCTGTCTATATCTGTATGTTGCCATGTTTAAGTCTGTATGTTCCTGTGTACAGGCTGTGAAAACAAATATCCCTCTATATTGTCCAATTGTCCAAATATCATACAATATGGTTTAAACTCCCAGCCTTAGTTTGCAGCTTTCTGTTATAGATTAGTAGTCTCAAAACCCAAGCTGAGATAATCCTGATGACGTTGTTTTCTTGCACTGTGGAAAGTTCCTCCACAGCCAAAGAGTGCCTTTTAACTTAAATCATTGATTCCTTGATTGTCTTTCTTGAAAGCTTAAAAGAGTTCACCAGTTGAGCATTGCACTTCTATTACTTTGCTAGACTTTCGGCAGATAGCTAAAAAAAAAAGCATCAAAATGAATCCAACAGAACTAGAGATCATTGGTGCTTTCCAATACTCATGCTACCATACTATTTGGTATGTCATAAAAATACCAGGATGCCCTACAGCATCCAGTTGTATTATGCCATATGCAAGCCAGCATGGTTTTCTGGCTATTCTGACCCACAATGCTCTGCGCAGTGGAAGATCCATCACATCGACTGAGCCACAGACAGATGACAGCTCACTGACAGCTAACAGAAGCTACAATGACGGACAACAGTGCATTTAAGAGTAGGTACTACATAGTTTTTGTGTATAATATTAATTATATTATTATATTATTAACTAGTTTTTCATGCTACAGACTGTGATGGATATGTGAGCAAGAGGGTCAAAGTTCAAGGTGCAATGCTGTGATGAAGTAGTGTGTCCGGATTGCATGTATTGCCCATACTACAGCGGCAGTATGTCCTGAGAGTGAAAAGAGTCTAAAAGAATCTTCTTTATTCTTCTTCCCTGTCAAAACCTGGAGCCTACATTACCCACAATGCATCTAGACCACAGACAATTTGGTAGGAGATTCAGGTGTGTATGCTAGTAGCTGCTAGCAGTGGGCAGTGACTTGCGGCATCAGAAACCAATAAAAAAAAGGCATCCTTTAACCTTGGCATGATATGCATGCAGTTGCCGTTATAATTTAACAGTGCCT
>JAPZEB010000012.1:30018313-30030728 GCA_029783705.1 Chaetodon striatus | reverse complement strand
CTAGCAAGCAGGGCGTGGGTGAGGGGGGGGTCATGGTTTATGTTGTCTGCACAACCATGAAAGGCCTTTATTTCTGCAGAGAACTGGCTTTAGTGCTTAATGTTGACCTTTTAACACTTTGCTCTAAAGCAATTACTGACCATTTTCAAAGCATTCAAACAGTTTGGTGTCTCGCTCATTCAGGATGAGACATTATGAGTCTTCCCACTGAGGTGAGAAAAACAGGAAGTATGAAACATCAGGGGCTATTTGCTATCAGAATGCAGATGTACGTGATAGCAAAATTTCTGTTTCGCAATCCCCCTTTTTTTTCTCGCTTTTGTGTGTGTCCACGCTAGTCTAAAGCAATGGTTTCCCGCCCTCACTACGCCAGGCAAAGCGCCAGAGCCATCAGGCAGTCATACGCCTACCATCAGCTGAGGAGTTGCACAGCAGTCTCATTTCTAATTATACACCCAACAACAGAGAGCTACGGAGCAAAGGAGAGAGTGTGTTGGAATATGGAGAGAGGAAGAGGAGTGTGATTACAAATGGAAGAGAGGCTGAGAGTGCTACTCAGCAGCAAACACGGGGTGGCCGAGTTCATATGTGAGAGATTGAGAGAGAGAGAGAAAAGAAAGTAAGAGAGGGAGAGGGAGAGACATCAAATCTGTCTGAGAAAGGTTAACAGGACTGACTGACTGAGTGGAGTGGGAGTGTAAAATGTAAAAAGCGAGTAGGAGGGAAGAGAGAGAGAGAGAGAGGGGGAGGAGGAGAGGAGAGAGGGAGGAGAGCATGTCTGATAGACAGTCTGTTGAGCTTGTCTGGATGCTTCTGATCATTCTGCTCTGTTTTGCCTTTTCACCTGCAGCCTGGGAGGAGGACGCAATCCAGACAGGTGTGGTGCGTGTGTGTGTGTGTGGAGCGACTGTGACCATGAAGGTTTGTGAAGATGGGTCACGCAGAGAGACGGATGGATGGATGCATGGATGGAGGAACGCGTAAGTAAGTCTCCAACATGAAGCTTTTGTGAAGATGAATTTGTCCTGATTTATGGAGCACGGTCTTTTCTTCTGCTCTCCACAAAGAGAGTCAGTTATGCACTAGTTTAACTCTGAATGCATGTTTGAGGAACTCTTTGTGGGATTCAGCAGAGGTATTTGGGTGTATTGCGCTACAGCTCCATAAATAGAAACCAGAAGCTGACTAAGTGCAATATTGTCACTACTGATATGCAAATAATCTTTGCTGATTATCATGATGGTGACAGCACCAAACACACTAAACATTGCTGTGTATACACTAAATTTCCATACATGAGCAAGCTGGTCACCTCATGAGGTTATTCAGCCAGGCCTGTTTGGGTCATACCTGTGTGTCAGCCACGGCGAGTAAGCAGCCCACACCTCGAATCTTTTTGAATGAATTTACATTTTCACTGCAGGCAATTAGTCGACAAATACTTAGCTACAGTATGTATGTGTCATGGTATAACGCTAAGTGCTCGCACAGGAATGTCAGTGTGAGGGTGTTGTCTGATCTCCCACACACGCACACATAATAAAGAAACAGCTCATATCAGAGACATGCCTGTCGGGCAGAGTGAAAGAGGTCCATTCAGCGGCGGTGCTCAGCTATGATGATGACATAATGCAGGGCATTGAGATGAGCTTTGCATTGACAGGCTGTAAAAAAGTCCTGCACTGCTCTTTACTTTCCCCGCATCACTTTGTGTAAATAATGTGTCTGCACAGTCTTTGAATAAGTGAGAAACTGTTGTGTGTATGTGTGTGTGTGTGTGTGTGTACTTGTCTGTGTGTGGCCACAAGGTGCTTATATTTAGCCCCCCTCAGTGAACTGACTCACTTCTGTGCATTTCTGTGCATGCATGTAAGGAGGATGATGGGGTTTCAGTAGCTCGAGGTGTTGGAGATCACTTCAGTCCCATGAGAAAGATGTAGGGTTCAACATCCTGCATCTGAATGCACACACTTTCCTTTGTTTCTAGCAGACAGTGACACCATTAAAACTTGATTAGATGATCACATTAACCTTGTGATGAAGTCTAACCTCTAAGTTTACACCCCCAACCTTTTACTTTGCATTGTTCTCACTACACTCTTCCCTCACAACCACACTGTGCAGTACAGCACTTTGTAACCATAGTAACTTTTTTCTTCAAAGGAGTTGGTAAATGTCCATCAAACTAAACCCCTTCAGTAAAGCAATTGTTGGTTGGAAAGCCTTCATTTGAAGCTAATGGCGAAGTTATAGTCGTTGTGTCAAGAGGATATTTGCAGGCAATGATCTCACCAGGTGGCACACTCAGAGGGGAGGGGGGAAGTTCTGTCATTTATCAAGCAATGTTTGAAGAGAGAGAAAGTCTGACTAGAGAATCAAATTATTTTCTCCAGCTTGACGCCTTGTTTGCGAAGATATTAAGTGCACCGATATTTGCTTCTTCTACTTTTCAGATCGTGACGACCTTGGACCTGACTATCTGCAACGCTTGCCAAGAGACTGGAGTCTGTGTCACATGATCACAACACCTCCTCAGCTTCTGCAGGAGGGCATGCAGTGCCAGCATGAGTGACGGGCAGCGTGAGCCAATGAGCTTCACACCGAACCCAGCGTTAGTCCCAGACAGGGACAGCCTCCCGCTCAAAAAGAGGGACCAAAGAACGAGCTCTCCACCACAGCAGAAGCAGCAGCAGTGTGATACTGCAACATTCAAAGCTCCCTACCCTTACAAGAGCCACAGTGAGTTTAAGGCAAAGTACACAGGTCCTTTCCAGCCCGTTCCGAGACGGGTTCCTGCGCTGTACCAGCCCTGGATGCAGACTCACTCATCTGCCAGGTCCAAACCTCAAGACCTCTCTGCATTCAGGGATCATCACGGCTGGGCAGAGTGGAGAGAGTTCAACCCCTTGCACCCTGGATGGACCTTTCCTCACCACTATCAGCACCACAGCCACTTGTCTCCTCTCCACCCAAGCCATCCACACCACCCCTCCAGATTCAGCCCTGCCTCCCTGGTCAATGAGGGTTTCCAAAGGGTGGGTGGAGGGTACAGCTGGGAGCAGCTCAAGACATTAAGGGATAAAAGTTTGAGCGCAGAGAGGCAGAGCAATGGGAGGAATAAAGGACCATATGTGAGGAGAAGAGACAGACAGGTTGAGCATTTTCCCAGGGTTGAAAAAGCAAGTCCTCCATCACTGAGCACATGTCTACCTCACTCTCCACATGAGGACCTCACATTGCAATATGATGTGTTGCACAAATCAGCAAAAGCTGTTAAACACCCCACATCTGGACATTCCTTCATAAGAGTTTCCCCTGACGATAACTCAAGCAAGAAATACACCTCCATGAAGGAGGATGCAACAAGATCTTCTCTTCTCCCCTCCTCTGAGCAGGTTTCTTCCTCTTCTTCCTCTCCTAACCGTTTTCCCTGGCTGCTCCCTCACTTTGTGGCAGGCTCTCTGATCGAGCTGAGAGACGGGCGTCTGAGGAGGGTGGAACACCTGCAGACGGAGGACTTCCTGCTGGGATCACTGGCCTGTCCAGACCTGCGCCTGAGCTGCTGCACGGTGCAGAGCATCTTTCCTTCAGCCTCCTCCTCGTCCATCTCGCGCCTCCTCATCCTGCTTCACGACCAGCAGTCCCAGGTGAAGGAAAATCACTCTGTAGTATCCACCATTCAAAAAAACCCTTCACATGTAGCTGGCATTATTTTTCTTAAGTAATATATCTACAAAATGTCACATTCAGGTCAGGAGATGCTGTATATACAATCTTTTAAGTTGAAATTAGTTTTAAATATTACTGACAGACTCCTAAATCATCTCAATTCTCAATTAGACAATTAGTTGTGCAGTATAATCCAAGTCTCATTATCCAGTCGTATGCTCAGTACTTGCAAAACACATGCATTTTCACTTAAAAACCTTAATATTGGAGTCTGACTTTGAGGAGAGCGTATACAACTGGATAAATGAGATTTGAATTATACTGCACGAGATGTGTGAGAGTTTGTTAACAGATGGTTTCAGTCAATAAATTACTGTTTTCCGTTTTCCGTGGAGGCGTGCAAGAAAGTTTTCCTCACAAATTAAAGGTAACACGGCATGACTAACTGATTTATAAATGGTTGTTTAGCGCGTGAATATTCCTTAAAGGCATAATGTTGGTGATATTTTCTGTCATGAAGAATTATAATGGAAAGACCAAAACCAAGAAAAAGAATTGATCCTACTAACAAGTGTTGTCTGTGTATCCAAAGCCTGATATAGCTTATTCCTCTGTGCTATAGAGCTCCATTGTTGTCCAAAAACTATGACTTGTGCCTTTATTACAGTGAACATCAGCACTCTCATGTCAACATATCTTCATACAGTGGTTCATATGATATCGTAGATACGTGGAATAGGTTTAGTCAAGTAACCTTATGTAGGTTAGTAAAGTTGCATAGGTTAGGTTTAGGAAAAGAAACCTGCTGATGACACACCTTGAAATAACGTAAAGTTCACTTGGTTTCACACAGTTTCAATCACCAGTCTCCTGGGAGAAAGTCCTGTCTTTATTTAACCCATCCACCACCCTAACCTCCCTCCTTACACTGACTTTTGGGCTTTATACTACTTCCTTCTTTACTCCATGAATTATTGGCTCATGATTATGTGGGATGTCTAAAAAATGAGATGCATCACTTTTCGTTGGTATATGTACGAACAATGAATGAGAACAGCCTGCCCATAGCCACTGTCCTGGTGCCATAAAATACTAGCACACAAAATTTGTATTAGTCCACAGCTGCAAATAGTCCCCAACGAATGCACCACTCATTTTTGTTTGAATAACGTTTGCTCTATGTCGATAAAGGGGGCTAAACTGAAACTATATTTTCGTGATCATGTCTGCCACACACAGGGTGGGGAGGAAGCAGAGAGACAGACAAACACGTAGTTGGTGTTGGTCTCGATGTAAATTTGCTGACAATAAACACAATATATAGAATAAGCCTAGAACAAACCCAACTTTTTCCTTTTTAACCCACTATGTGTAGAATTTGCAACACATGTACCAGACAGCAATGAATGTCACCCCTCAGTTTTCACTAGAATTGTTTGATTTTCTTCCAAAAAAAAAAACAAAACATCAGACAGGTAATTTGACAGCTTCTTTGAGTATATATAAAAGTTGAGCCATAATTTAAAACAAAAATAGCAATTGATATTTTACCAGTATGGCAGGATCCTAGCCTGATTTTGTGTCTGGCATGTGTTAAATAAAAAATCTGGTGATATCAGCGTTATATGTCAAGTGTATTGATGTGAACTGCAAATATCTTATCAGTGCAAGCCTGCATCAGGTCTCCATTGAGTCAAATGACTGCCTCAGAAAAGTACATTGAAAAAGTTTCTCCAAACTACAACAGTAGCACCCCCTAGTGACGAAGTGTTGACACTGCATTCCTGTGTCTAATCTTCATATGTAACATCCTCCTCCAGGAGCTGGTGGATGTCTATGTGGAGTACCCGTTCTTTGTGCGTGGGAGGGGCTGGTCCTCCTGCAGCCCTCAGAGGACCGCCCGTCTCTGTGGACTGCGTTGCCGCCAGCTCAGTGTGGGGGACATCTGCCTGGCTCTCACCCCTGTCTCAGCCCCCCAGCCTCCATCGTCAGCCACTCTGGAGCCAAAAACCTCATCCAGCAAGTCAGAGGGAGTGTGTGAATCCCTAAAGGCACCACAGCCCCAGGTTACCCCAGGGCCAGAGCAGCTGGCAGGGGGACAGAAGAAGGAGGCAGAGACGGTCCGCAGGAGACACTATTCGGCCCCTGAGTTGAGAGGTCCAGGGACTAACTGCATGTAATGAGGAGGGTGGATGTTTTATGGACAGGAAGCATGTCAATCTCTTTTAAGCTCTGCTATATTCAGCCTATATTTGCTGTCTTTCTACCTCCTGAATCATATTTCTGTGCTTGACTGTCGTTTTTTAATTGTATCTAAGGAGTAAAAGCTAAAGAAGAAGGGTAAGATGAACTCTCAGGATCCCCCAGAGGTAAACTTAAAGCATATTTGTCAAACACTGACTTTGTTAGTTGAGTTAAACATCATATTTTCTCTGATAACACAGAATCCAGATTTCCGAGCTGAGGCTATTTAACCAAAGTGTTTGTTGCCACAGGGAGATGTTTCAGTGACAGTGAATCTGAGAAAGATCTTGTGAGCTCAAAGAATATTGTTTGGGTTTTAAAGTGAGTGTTATTATTATTTCAAGCACTTCTGACAAAATCTGCCCACGTTCCTTGAAAAGCGCAGAGAAATACTCCCTCAGGTCCGTCACTGCTGATCATAGCATTTAAAGTTTAATATTATGTGAGACTTCTTTATGATCATAAATGATAGGTTTCATTCCAAATTACTGCAAATCCTTAATGCCAGAAACTCTCTGATAATATAGTCCTTTGTTTGAGAGTGAATTTCCACATTGACAATCAACACCACATTTGATTGCATCAGTAAGATTAAGATTTACGCTTCTACCTCTATTTTCTATTTAAGGTGACAGATACATATAATCTGTTTTTAACGTTGTGGGCTGTGTTGTAATATGCTATGTTTGAAGCTCTCAGCTCCCAGTCAGTGTGAATGTCTTTATTTGCCTGGTTGTTAACAGTGTATAGCTGCTTTGCTTTTGTACTGACTGATGCTCCTTTTTAAATGTCTGTCTCATTGTCAAGAGTGGACCTGCCAGCCCCTTCTCACTCTGAAGTCGTCAAATACAGCCGCTTTGTCAGTGATTGCAGCGTCAGACACCAACACCAAAGGCCAATATTTCCAGTGGTATGTTGCGCTGCCGATCGGCTGTACTGCACCGGTCATGGTAGTATGATATGTGACCAGATGGAGTCCTTTTATTATGCAGCCGGATGGCAACTGTTGGGGCAGTATGATACACCGCTGTATCCGTTTGAAATGCTGCCAGTAAAGACATGATACAAGAAGTTGGAAAGTGCTTATAGGCCAGGTGGGAGGGAAGATGGTTGGGTCCAACAAACCCAGGACTTTAACATGGAAGGGTGGTGGTCACTTTCAAAATGACTGTAGAGCCAAACCATGATGTTTTTTATGAACTAACCACAAGCTTTTGCTGACATCCTGGCATTAGTAGCGGCGTCACAGAACATCGATAGCAGATGCAGGAGGACAACTTGCGTATCCTCGCAATAGCGGCACATAGATGTGAAAGTCTACTAATAAAGCAGCGATATGTGACGGCTTGGGATGAGAATGTGTTGGACATGCCTGTGCCATTCAAAGAACTTTTAAAGCACAATCTCTGATTGATGTACAGTGCCATGTGTCAGCACTGCAATGTGGTTTCCTCCAAAGTATACATAGTGCACATTTGACCCTTTGCTAAGCCCCTCCCAAGAACAGCCACTGTCCAATCCTATGTTAGCCTGTCAAGCTTTCAGAACAAGAGAAACTGCAGAAACAGTGCGCAAATGCTACCTGCAAGTCCGACAGCAGATATCCTTAAGTATGTTTGAGGTGTTTTTCCACTGACCTGTCCCTGCTTTTCCAGCAACTCTTGTGCTACCAAACGTTTTTAGCCAAAAACCATAACCAAGTTGTTTCAGTTTAACGTGTCGATGGCTTATAGAAACATATACTGTATGCTAACATTTTTTATAGCAGTTGGATTGTCTAACAGCAGAGAGTGTGCTCTTTCAGAGAAACAGGGCTTGGGTTAAACAGGCTGTCTTCATAACAGGCTTTCAGGCCAATAGGACATTTTCGGACGAGCAGGGCTAGCACCTGCTGTGCTATTTTTTGCTTTTCCAAAGCTAAAAACTGGAGAGATGTTGCACATGGATTTATCAATGTGAAAGACCTCACTCAGAGCTGAATCTGTTGAAGATCAACTCCTTTGTTTGCAACAAGGTAAGATGCTAACTAACATTAGATAGCTTAGCACATTAGCAAACAAAGACGATTGAATATAAAATTACTTAAGTTTAAACTTTAGCTTAGGTTGTACATATGAGACAGATTGTACTCTAAACAAATGAAGAGCAGGATGATTTGGTTTTACTATCAGCGGGCTAAAACATGAAATAGAAAATGAAAGCTGTAGGGAGTCAAAACTAAATGTTAGCTTAAGATACTACAATATAGGCCTATTAATTTACTCTGCTTTGCAAGAACATTGTCGTTCCTGTATCAGTTTGTCCTTCACCTACATTTATATTGTAAATGTAGCTCTCAAACGCATAGTGTAGTCCTTACTGTCTTCCTCTCTCTGATATTTCAGAGATACATTGAAGACTTTTGCCATTATTTAGGTTTGACAACAGTAACCATGGGGGAAGGGACTTAGTGAAGGGTCAATTAAATTGAAATTGACAAAATTTTAAATTAAAATGTAGACCATGTGCACTCAAATCTGATGTCACGGTTAATGCAGACAGGGTACTGTACACACAGTTTGGGTCTTTAACTTGTGAAAGAGTTTTCTCACTGTTCAATAAATGTGTGTAAAGTTTTCTGCATATTTTTTCACATAAATCTATCTCCAAAACCCATTAATCACTCACAAAACATTATTTTCTAGGTGTGTAAATGCCATTGTAAGGAATATTTCTGAGGCCAAAAGAGGTAAAAAAAAAAAAAAAAAAAAATACACCTGTTTCTTGTTTTAAAGTTTCCATTTATTCAACTACTTAAATCTGACAAAATAAAATTACAGCTTCTCTTTGCCCACCTGCTGTGCTGCAGAAAGCAGCTGCAGTCGGGGCGACGGTGCACACCCTGATGTCCGTCTCATGAAGATGAATCACTGACATCTTGCAGATTGCATGCTTCTCACAGGCCTGGTGATATATGTCTGCACCAGGAAACTGGGTCCAACAGGCAGACCTTTCAGTCCCACACTGTTATTAACAGTCTCGGCTGCCATTCTTCACTGAGCTCCTCCACATCAGCAGCACACACGCGAGCTGCCAGATGTCTTACACCTGACCTGGTCCAAATGGCGTGCTGAACAACCAGTCAAGTTTTTTTTATTCTCATCAGACATAAGTTCATCCAGCTGTTCCAGGAGAAAAGGTGCAGTGGACCAACAGGAAGATGGAGATTTAACATTTTATGAGCTGTGAAATCAGTTACCAAACGCACATTTCCACCCAGGCAATATTTTATATTCTGATCCCTGATGGTCAATGCCTGAATTCAAATGCAGATAGATACATTTTGCACATTAGGGAAAATACTGAATGTTTGCTTCCAGTCTCTGGAGTAACTCCACATTGCTCAGAGTCCTTTTAGTGCACTTCTTCTCATCAAACTCAAAGGAAAGCAAAAGAACCCCCTTTGTTCAGCCTCTCTCTGTTACCAATAGTTCTAATTGGTTTGTGGTTGTGGTTAATACTGCACGGGAGGCTCAGCTGCTGGTCATAAAAACAAACAGTACACCAGATTAAAGCTCATTCTGTGGCAAGGGCTCCCTGATGACCAGCCAGTCAATCATTTCTTGTCTCTGGTTCCTTCTGGTCCTTCCAGATTTTGTTGAACTCACAGGAGGGGGTTCGAGCGGTCAGTGGCAGCCACAGGCTCTCACCACCATGTTGCGGTACTTCTTGAGGATGACGTTGGAGCTGTCGTCAAAATAAAGCACTGAGATGCCGTGGAGCTGGGTAGGGGCACAGCAGGGTTTGGGCACCGTGTCCGGGTTGATGAAGTGCACCTGTGGTCAGAAGAAGCGAATATCAATCCTCACAGAAAGTGGAGGTTGTAGTGAAAGTGCTTGTCGTCATGGGGGCTGTTTGGGAACTTACCAGAGTTTGCACAATGGCGTGATTGGTGGCATTCATGTAGGAGTTGAGAGGGAAGGCACATTCTCCCTCGCAGTAGTACGCTGCATAGCCCTCTGGTGCAATGATCCAGTCCTGATCAGAGTAAAACCACCAGTAAATGTCAGTTAATTGTCACTTTTGGATATAAAATCAGGTGAAATTACATTAATATTAGATGAAATAAAAGTTCTGAGTTGTACCTGCCATCCCAAATCTCTGAAACTGACATACAGCTCGTGCTTTCTGCAGCCCTCTCTGGAGATGCCAAGGTTATCTGAAATTGACAGAATGCGAGTATGAGTACACACAAGTGTGAAAGAAGAAAATGTATGAAATGCCAAAGTCAAAGTAATCATAACCATGACTACAGCCAATTGAGATTTGAAGGGTTTGGCCACCTGTTGCAGCCTCCACTGCCTTTAGGGCATCTTGGACAGTCCTCTGGGGTTTGGAGCGGTTAGACTGGCGCCCCTTGTGGGCAGAGCGGACGCTGCGGAAGCGCACCTCATTGGCTTTGAAGAAGGCAACCAAGAAGGGCTGCTTGTCCTGAGGCCCACTGCCTGTAACCAGCCCCGCCAGTTGAGGGTTCCTCCTCTGGCCTACAGAGGGCAACAGGGAGAACAAAATTAATGACAGTAACAACCACAGACTGTATATAAAAACAGGGCTGCCCCCGACAGTCAGGGATTCAAATCATCAGAGACCCTGAAGTCAACCGAGAATGCTTCAGGTTAAACAATTATGGTTTTTTTTCCCTTTTTGCCAGTCAGTGTTCAGGGTTCTTCTGGGGACGTTTTGGTCCTCGGATTTTGCTGCAGAGGAAATGCTCTTCACTTTCACGCTGCTCTCCGGTACAGGCAGCTGAGAGGCTTTACCCTGTAAGACTCCATGTGAATTTACAGTTTCCAGCAACTTAATATGATACAGTCTCTGGCTTTTGTTCAATATCTAGTGTTGGCAAAAAATGTTGCACATTTCCACAGTTAACTTGTTTACTACATTATGTGACTGTCACTCTGAACATCCCGCTGAACCCTGTTCAAACTCTTAAACTCTATATAAAAATACAAAGAGAGAATAGTTCGTACTAAACAGGTTTGTAGACTCCTGTTTTTATTTAATTTTTTTTATATTTCGCATTTAGCTGAATGTCATTTTGGGTTTTTAGAGCCAGAAGTGACCAAATTTGGACAAGACGCTGGAGCCATGGAGGGGCAAGGATGGATCTGACTCATAGCTGTGGTGATGCCTACCAGACAGCCTGTCACTCAAGGTGTCCATGCCCTTAATTATGCATTAGTTAAAGCTTTAGTAAAATATTAACAGGTGAGCTATATAAAAATTCACCAGCAATG
The DNA here is from genome assembly GCA_029783705.1 of Chaetodon striatus. NCBI lineage: Eukaryota > Metazoa > Chordata > Actinopteri > Chaetodontiformes > Chaetodontidae > Chaetodon > Chaetodon striatus. Next base: position 30,019,536 of record JAPZEB010000012.1, on the reverse strand, counting down.
TGGTTGTCATGAAGGGTGAAATTAGACCAAAAATGTTTTTAGCACCAGGTTGTAAATATGTTTATTTCTGCTGTAAAGTTGGGCATTTTAACATGCGGGTCAATAGGGATTGGCTCAGTTTCGGAGCCAGCCTCAAGTGGCCATTCAAGGAACTGCAATTTTTGGCACTTAAGCGTTGGCTCCTTAATTAGCCCTTGAGGTTGGTCTGTTTCAACCAAACACTGAAGATGACAATAACACACATCTAAGCCTCTACTAAACAATAATTTGTTCATCCTAATACGACCACAACAACCACAATCATAGCGTGAACTCTGTAAGAACCCCCGACACACATTTACTCAGTATCTGGAGGTTCTTTTCCCCTAAAGATTAAAACAGCATTAAATCATTACTCCAGACAAAGACTGTATTCTCTCTGTTGTGGCTGTTTTAGATCCTTTCCCATGATAGTTTACGTAAGGGACTGACCATTGCTGTCCTCCAGGACCAGGTGCAGGCCAAGGTTCTGCTCAGGGTTGACCAGCCAGAGGTTACTGGTGTCAGTCAGGTCAAAGACTAGCCAGCCCTCTTCTGCTGCCCACACATCTCGCTGGTCCAGCAGCAAGAGCTCCACTTCACTGAGGAGAGGATGGTATGTAAATGAATTCAAGGTATTTCAAGGCTAAAAGCACTCAGTGTCACAACACATGTTTTTAGTGGAGTAGTGTCACTGTTTGGCAGCAGACTGCTTTAGTGGATGCATCATCAAAGAATTTCAAATCGCTAGTTGGAAACAGGACTCCAACAAAATGATAACATTTGTTTGACAAAATGCTATGGTGATGAAATGTCCACTGTTATGTGTTACCCATCTCTTGTTTTGTGGAGTTTTTGCAATTGATTTTCATTTCTGACATTAATGGACAGCAATGGCAGTCCGTGATGTATGAAAACCAAACCCATGGCCCAAAAGTCATTTTCCCCATAGGCCGCCATTGTTAAAGACACATTGGAAAAGTGTTCACAGGACACCTTGAACTGCAAACAAGGTGAATTACGAATCTTTCTATTCTGAATTTTTGAGCCATGGTGGTTTTATATTTGCAAAACTTTCCTCAAGCCGAGAAAAGCGATTCAAATATCCATGACATCATCATGTAAAGTCTATGAGGCAAGCAGGAACTTGTGGGTGGGGCCAGCATTAAAAACACTACTTCACATATTCAGTAGGCCACATACTG
>JAPZEB010000012.1:29996855-30018213 GCA_029783705.1 Chaetodon striatus | reverse complement strand
CACATACTGTGGAAGTAAACCCCAAAGCTAGTAAACTTAATGGTGTATGCACCAGGTGAAAAACTCCATTGGAACGAATAGGTGCCATCTTGGTGTCAAGGATCTAGTTATGAGTAAAATCTATGATGAAAACAATCCTAAAGTCTGTGGTATGCTTAAGAAATGGTTGGCTGTCATGCAAGTTACATAAACTAGTATTTAATAGGCTAAAAAATGCAAAACTGCATATGTGTGTGTAAAAGCTATAGCACAGTGTTGGGAAAACCTTATTTAACAACAAACTCCAGCACATTGAAACAAAGACTTTGTGGATAAAGTGCTAATTATTTTGTTTTTGTGTTTGAAGGTGTTAACATCCATACTTGGGGAACAATGTTGGATTAGTAACCTATTTATACATATTGCACCAATTATAGAAGAATGCAACAGGAAAAATATATATTAGAGAGTTTTTATGGCCAAACAGTGGAATGTTGCTGAAATGCCAAGTCAGACACCTGAGCTCAACTGAGAATGTGTTTCATTTGCTTAGGACCAGGCTGAAGGCAAATAATAAGCGAAATACTTACTAAGGCTACAGGGTTATGTATGCAGGTTGTAGATCTCAGATAGTCACATATATGAAATAACTTTATGAAGTTTAAAATTTTTTGCTACATACAGATATAACAGAGTAATAGTGTCCTTAGCAGAGAATAAAGTCGCACTCCCTCTGTGTGTGTTATAATCTGAGCTTCTCTGTTTTTTGTTGTAATAAGTTGGTCCACCAGAGCATGCGCATTACTGCATGTGTGTATCCCACTGGTTAGTTCATTGTTGCCACTCTGCACTACGCTCATACAACAGTTACCACTGATATCGAGATGGTGAAGGCACAACAGCATAGCACCCACCTTCTCATTTCCTGGGTTAACACCATTATCTCTGTCAACCCTGTTGCCATTGTTAGCACTGTTCATGAAGTTAGCACTATTAGCTGCTAGCCTCCGGCTCAGCCACTTCCACGTTGAGAGTCGTGCCCAAACAACTCATACACTGGGAATTTCACACAGAGCCCCTTTAACAATCATCATCATAATTAAAGTTAAATTTAATGACTAAATTTAAATACAGTCATTGTTTTATTTCAAATCAAATATGTGTCTGAGTACAGAGCTAACACAACAAAAAATGTGTCACCAACAATGTGCCCCAGTGAACTGTAAAAAGTCTGAATTAGGATAAACGAATGTGCAAATCAGAATAAAAAACCTAATTTACAGTGCACCATTTAGGCACAAACTGTTAATGGTCAGATGCAAATAATAAATTTAAATCAGTCAATTATTATAAATGGTTTTAATACAAGATTAAAAAATACTTCTTTGTCATTTTAGCCTCAGAACAATAGGCAGCGATCTGTACATCTAGAGCAGGCCCCCGTCATCAAGCTACAGCCTGAATCATGTATCCACTCACAAAGAACAGCCACTATCAAAGGAGCACTTTCTTAACATCCCAGAAGAAAACTATACTGATTTGTGCTGTCTTTAGGGCAGATTCCACAGACAAGCTGTGTTTACAGAGTGAATTTCAGACCCTTGGGCAGACGTCTGCCTTCAGTCCTGCCGCCTTCTCGTCTGTGTGGAGTAGCTTTTGTGTGTCTGTGAATGACAATGGTGTTGCCCTTAACACCATCGTCAGCCCCACTGTCACCGGTGAAGGAGTCACTGCCTGCAGATGAGTCGCTCTGCTGAGAGATTTTATAATGTGGGTGGTTGACCTTTGATTTATGAGAACGAGGAGGATGTGCGGGGTCTAATTTCTCTACAGTCGGATAATCTGTTGTGTTGTTTTCCAATTTCAGATGTGGTTTGAAACAAGAAAACACTGTGAGAGTACAGAGGCTGGCAGGCTGACAGACACAACAGAGCTGCAGTCAGACAGAGAGAAACACGGAGGAATAACCACCTGTGTAAGAGAAGGAGAGTAAACTGACGTCTTGAGGGCTGAGAGTGTTATTTGTGGTTGGAGCTGCGTGTTATAAATGCAGGTCTCCGGGGGACTGTCCTGTTCTGACTGTGTGAGAGTAAACTTGCTCTGGAGAGAACCACTGTGTTTCTGTAATTGACACTAATGTCTGTGTAAACAGCTCTGGTGCTGACACTAACATCAGCAGAAGTAACCTGTGGGGAAATGCAGACAGACGGGGCAAAAGCAGACAGATCTGTGTGCACGTACAGCAGCCTAACAACCAGCTTTCACAGGAAAACACACAGTAGCATGATGTTTGTTTAAACTCAATCACACTGATCATACTATGTCACTGGCATAAGAGGATAATCATACAGAGCAATAAAGCCAGCTACAATTCAGTCAGTTCACCCAAATAAAATAAGACATTCTGGCTATCTAGTTGTGTGGAGAGGTTTAATATTTTTGGGTTTAGAGATATCTGATGGTGAGACAAAATTAATTGTTGTTACATTGGTGGTGAACACAGTACTGAAAAGTTACATCAAAAATATTTAGCAGCAGCATGTCTTAGGAAGACGTTTCTACTGAAGAGATGGTCTCTATAAATAGGTTTTGGGGGATCATTTCGAGTGACAGGTTGTCTAGTCCCCCTCCCCTGTGGAGAGGTTTCCAGCTGCTTGAGATCTGATGGGCCAATCACAACCGTTTCGCTAATATGATACATGTTTGAGACAATAGCCCTTTTTACACAGAGACTGCGCTATAGGGCCGCTATGAAATCCCTTCTTTATGCCTCCTTTGCATTTTTACACAGCACCAAATGATGGTAGCATCACTGTGCAGTTGCATTGCAGCTTTGCGGTATCAAAAGAGGCATGATGGGCGTGACATGTAACACATCAGCATTGGCCTCTAGCATCGCCAGCGCTTTCTAAACAATAACAATGGCATTAACGTGTCAATAAGAATCATTCACCATCCCTGTTTTTGACTTCATCCTCTGCTCTGAGGGTAAAGGAGCACCCAAATCTCATTGTTTTTTCAAATATGCGGACATTTATGATCCCTGTTCTTCTTTGAGTAACCCACTAACTGCTAGGCGCTCCTTTTTAAATCAGTGCTAATACAGAAATGTTAGCCAGTTAAACTTACAATGCTAAACTAAAACAATGGACATGGTCAGTATTAGAAGTTCTAAACATCAGCATGTTAGCATAGTCACTGTGAGAGTGTTAGCATGATGACATAAGCATTTAGCTCATAGCACTGCTGTGCCGACATGCAGCTTCAGAGAGCTACTAGCACAGCTGTAGATTTTTTTATATAGTATTTTTCCATACTGCAAGCATTGAAATAAAATAACTTTCATTGCCACTGTGTCAGGGTGGTGGCAGAAATCAGATAGGTAATTAAAACCTTGACAAATTAAACCAGAGGCGACTAAAGGTAAGTGAGGAAAAACACCCGTACCTGTTAGGAGGCTCCTGCAGGACCTGGTAGACACTGACTCTGAATGTCTCGTTCTCGTAGCGTTCCTGGATGAACTCTTTATAAATCCTAAACTCTGCCGCTGTGACAGTCTCTCCCTCTGGAATACGGGAAAGGTCAAACCGAAACTCTCTCCTGTGTTGTTGGTACAGAAGATCCTGCTCCTGATCAACTGTCAGGGAGAGAAAAAAGAGAGTAAAAGACGTGATAAATCAACATTTGATTGATGTTTTGATGTGCTTGATCAAAATGCTCCATTTATAATCCATCAAATTATAATACCACTGATAAATGGGTCATTACACACAGTGAAATAATACTTCAGAACCTCAGAGGAAAAGTTTGTACATCTGAGGGAAAGGTAAACCACCGTGACTACAGTCAGATGGTAAACCAGTCGGTGGTTGCATATCTGTCAAAACTGTCGCCAAATCAAACGTTTCTCTGATGTGTGTCACTCTGCCCACATCTCGGAAGCACTGTGTGTCAGAAATAGGAAAAATCCTGCTCCCATGAGTGAAGTGATTGATCTAAACATTACTTAAGTCTGCCATACGTGCCAATGTGGGGGAGAGAAAACACACTAAGGGCTCAGTTTGGCTCCCTGTTTAAATTGCACACATGTGCTGACCACAAGAAAAGGCCCGTTAAGGCACTGCCCGGAAAACCACAGCTGCAGTGTGCTTTTACAAACACACTCACATAAAGTAAAGAGAGACACACAAATTCATGTGTGACTTAACTACCCGAGCCTGTACCACCCACACCTCCCTGATCATTTTGCCATGTATCAATGTGTATCCAGTGATTTCACTCTGATTGTAGAGGATAAAGTAAAGCAGCAGTAGCTGATGGTTTCCAACCCGCCCTGAGAGCAGCTGACGCTCTTCAACACTCAGACTTTCCAGAAGAACGGTGGTCAGAGAGACCCCAAAGCTTCCTGAAGCTTTCCAGTGTTTTTACAGCGATGTGTTTGTCCTTTGAAATAGTGGTGGAGGTCTCCGGTGAAGGTGTGCAGAGCGGAGCAGCGATTAGTCACCTTAAACACATCCTGCCCACTGGCATACACCATGACATCATCATGACATCAGCCTGCGTTCCTACTGATGGCCCACTATTGTTTCAGCGCACAGACAAACATACACACAGCACTCGAACACTAGAAACAAAACTTTTTTTTTCACAAAAGAGCACACACACACTGACTCACGGTCTTCTAAAAACATTTATAACGACACAAAAACACACACAGGCCATTCGTCGTTAAGAGCAGTGCATTCTGAACCCTGCTAGTCATTTGTTTGACCGCAATTAAATGCTGGAAGGGAACGAGGGGTGTTTTTATGAAAGCAATAATTGCTTGTAAGGACTTGGTGTGTTTACGTTAGGGACCATTAGCTGCAGAGATCAGACCTCAGATATGCAAACTTCCCTCTGGGAGGCATTTCAACACTTCAGATTACTCCTGACGCTGCAGGGCCACACAGCCACGAAGCTATCATTAACCTATTGAAATTTTATAGTAAATGGGCTTTTTTTTTTAAATCAGCATGGGTGGTTTTAAGATGTATCACAATGTCTGCACAAAACAAAACTCCAAATAATGACAAAAATATGGCCTTTGTGGATAATAATAACTGTGTTAGACTTTTTTTTTTATGTCAAACATGCATCAGTCAGGCTCAGACGATCATTTTCAACTGATTAAGGTAAGGATCAAGTGAACATTTCTGCATGTCTACATGTTTTGACAAGTTTGAAAGCACTGCTTAAGCTGTTTTGTTGCAGATCACTAAACCACCAAAACGGCTTTTCCTACATAAATATTGCACATATGCATATTTTTTGCCACATAATGTACCACCACGTCTGCTCACTGACGACAAACTGAGTCGACTGAACTGAATTATTCCGCACAAGCTTTAAAAGACAGAGAAGGGCTTAAAGTGTCTTGTCAGAAAGGAATTATTCTTCACACGAATGTATAAATAATGAGAGGGTTAATGCGATTTTCTGGTGGGGCTAAAGAAATTCTTAGTGTGATCTCCTTATGCTTCCTACAGATCAGCTTAGCAGGACAAACACATTTCTTCCTGCTTGTTCTCAAAAGCACAATACGCCTTCTGTTCTCCAGCGACACGGTCATTTCTCCAACTGTTGGGAGAGCATTTTGCACTCTTTCTATTTTAATGAAAGCCAGTGACATTTCTGGTCATTAAGCCTTTTCCCATGTTCTGCAGGTGTGTTGTGGTCAATGCAAAAAAAAAAAAAAAAGCCCATACTGAACGCATGTGTAGACGTCTCCAGGCAAACAAGATGGTCAACACGAGGAGCAGGAGGACACAGAACAGCCGAACAGCTACAACTGATAAGATGAAGTGTAAGGTCAGGTTTCTGCACGACATTACATTAACAAATGTACAAGAGAAAGTACAAACGTGCAATGCAATAGCAGCTGCCTTGTGTAATGTTGCATGACAATGAGACGAATGCTTCCTGCTGGTAATTCTGAAGTAAGACCTTTGGTTTGGCATTCTAATAGAAGTAAACATGCAGCTGTGTACGTGTATCGGCATGTGTGTAGTGATGTGATATACTGCATGTGTGTGTAGACTTAATACACAAGCTCTCAAATGCTGTCTGACAAATTAAAAAAAGAGGTTCTTTTTAACTTTTTTTAAACCCTTTCCTCTACTGTAATTCACTTCACCTTCAAATGCCCATTTTTATATCAATTAATTATTGAATTCGGGAAGAAAACTTTGTTTTTCTCCTGTGCCTTCACAGTAAATAAAGAATCCTAAAATTGAGAAAATTATTGATGAATTTAAGTCACAGGGTTTATCATTTAACAACAGCAAAACTGTATCAAAACATTCGTTCACAAACTCAAACAACTCGTGTGCCCAGTTCTTCCCAAACACATGCATTTTTTGCTAAAACCGTAATATTCGAAACACATCCACAGTAACAGCGCAGATCTGATCTGATCCCTACTTGTCATATTTTGACCCTTGGGCAACCTTTTATGTTATGTCTTGACACAGAAGGGGTTGGTGGTTAGGTTTAGGCTACAAAACAACTTGGCTAGGGCTATTAAAAGACTGGATAAATGAGTCTTAGATTATACTGAACGAGTTGTGTGGCAATTTGTGAACAGACGCTTTGATATAGTTTTGCAGTTGTTTAACGCAGACCGCTCCAAGTCATCAAGGATTTTCTCTGTTTTGGATTCTTTCTTTTCCGTTGAGGCATGCAAGAAAAACATTCATTGTAACATAGGGTGAATCACTGGTCTAAAAATGATCATTTAAATAGTTAAATTAAAGTATTGCCATAATACTGTGTAAATGAGGCTAATTTATCTATAATAACAGTACAATACTATCCTAAGCGCTGTCCACCTGCAGGTTATATCTGGGTGCACTGGGAGACGGGGCTGGGCAGCTCGACAGCAGCTCTCCCTCACACTGGAAGCTGTGGTCTTTGGAAGGGAAATACCATAATCCAGTTCGGTCTTGAAGCGATCATCCAGGGACCACCAAGACAGAGTCACTCCAGCACACTGTGGGAGCCCCAGCTAAAAACTCTGCCAATCATCAGCACAGGAGGCCGTGGTGGGCTCCAGAGAGAAATAATACACACTCATTGTGTCTTTTTTTTCCTTCCTTCCTCTTTATAATCAAACTCCTCAGATGTGGAACCACATAAATCTGCTATGAGTTTTCAGAAACAATGTTTCCAGATCTCATTAGCTAAAGACCGTCAGTTAAAAGTTCATGACTGAGGATATAAAATGTTATGTTTCTGTCTCCAAATGTTTTTTATTAACTACAGATTTATGGACCCATCGAAAAATAACCCAGTTCAATCTCAGTGGCATACAAACAGAGAGGAAGACTGAAGGATTTTTGGAGGCGTATCTCAGATGAACATACTTCTTCTCTTCAGATTGACCTATGACCTTCCTCCTGAGGCCGGAGAGTGGCATAAAGAAGGCACAGGTTGGTTTTGGATGTAACCACATCCGGGTAAGAGCCACAGGCACCACGCCGTCTGCTGTTTCACCATAGTGATATCAGAGCCACCGTAGGATCTCCAAGGGAAACAAAGGCAGGATTTGCCTTTTATCAATTCAATAACGTCTTGAGTGAGCCCCAACTCCCACCTGTGTCCCATGTGATTTGCGCCCTCCAAACAAACACACAAGCAGACACAGAAATGCAGGAATGCACTGCACACACACACACACGAGCACCTGCACTAACAGAGATTACTACAGCAATAACATATGTTTTGATGCAGTTTGTGTCTCAGTCTCAGTCAACTTGTCTCTCACTCCCTTGGGGTTTAGAAATGCTGCCTCAATTCCTGGTCATGCGAAACAAAGCCACGCTAAAGCCTCTCCCCCAGAGCTTTGAAGGGATTCTGGGGAAATCGGATACAGGCATGTTGTCATAACATTTACAGCTCGGAATGCATAATGCCTGATTTCAAGTGAAGAAAGTGACCTAAGAGCCACAATGTGAAAGAAACTGGCTCTTTCACACACACACTTAACTAATGTACTCTGTTGTAGTGGCTTTGGAAAACTTGACAACAACATGGAAAGCATTTAAAACATGATTTCTCAAGTGTGTTCAATCAGGTAACAGATGAAACCCCTGAACAACATGAGCAGTCATCAATTTGGACATTTTTCTGAAGAACACTGTAGTAAAAATAACGTGGTAAAAGTAAGTAAGTAAATTGTGGCATCTTTTCATGAAAATAGTATCTCATTAAGTCGCTGCAGTAATATTTAGTGAACATATAAATACAATAGAAATATATATATATATATATATAATTGTACCAGACTGTAAACTTACCAAGATTGACAAAACTCATCACCATGTCTGCGTCATCCAGGAAGCGGCTGTCCTGTGGGGTCACCATGGGGGAGACTTGTGTTGGTAAAACGGGCTTGTAGTAAGAGTATCCGGGTGGCTCTGGGTCTGTGGAGATAGTGTTGTACAGGTCCAGCATGAACATCGGGGCGGCGTTGTGTTTGGTATAGACGTGCGGCCGCGGACGATGCGGCAGCCCCAGGATGGAGAGGATCTCCCGCTGCATCTCCCTGCGCTCTTGGCTCCGCAGCCGCCGCTGGATGAAGCTAGAGCGCACTTCGTTGTCCACGGAGAAGTTGGAGAAGGCGACCTGCGTAGCCAACACGCAGTAACCCCACGACAGGAGGGTCGTCATCGTGGCCACAGCGCTTGACACCATTTTGCCAAACTTTTACGCGCGGCTCCAACTAGTCTTAAAATGAGACTGGGGATGCGCCTCCTACATAAAAAGTTCCTCTGCTCGTAAAACACACTATCCTCTATCAACTCTGGATATCACTCCCTCATCATCTGTGGCTCCGCACTGCCTTTGGCTGTGCGCTCCTCTTAATGGCAACTTGGGAATGGATTTTATTGAGGCGCTGTGTCAGGGGAGGGGCAGGAGGGGTTAGAATGGGATAAACCAAGACTGGAAAGATTGGGAGAGTGTGTGGGGGTGAGTCAATGAAAAGTATCATGAAGTGTACTTCTCTATCTTGGTAATAAGATAGGCGGGGTGTGGAGCATTCAAACCAGAGTGTCCCATCACTGCGTCCTTTGTTTGGGCATGATTGTTTAGCCACTGATGAAAGTGGACTTAATACCTGTTTAGCACATCTTTTACCTGGTGGTCTCTTTTTTCTCTTTCTGTAAGCAGTAGTGGAGCCAGCCTCTTTTAGTTGTGATCATCCCAAGGTTCATTAAACCCAATAATTTTTGCTCATAACAGATCTGGACAGTTTAGTTTTAGTGTCACTGTGCCCCTCAATGCTGTGTAGGTGGAAATACTCCAAACTAAAAACACTTAATGAGCAGTCTAAAGGTAAAGAGGGAAAATCCCCTAATCCCTTCTTCAACTGCAGACACCTTTGAACTCAAACAATAAACTCGGGCCCACCCTAATTGTGGAGGGGTTTGAGTAATCAGCAGCACAGGCACATGAAGGGACATGCCAATAGCCCCAATGAATTACTACAACTATGTGTAAAGCTCTCCACTGTAATAGAGAGTTAATGTGGGAGGGGGTGAACAATGAATGACAAAGCAAGAATCCGACCCTGCAGATTATACATGTGCTTTACTTTGGTTTGAGGACAGCGGTGACTGGATCAGCACGTAAAACTCAAGGAAGGAAGTTAATGTGTCATAGCCACAAACTGAAATGGCCTTTTGTGCTTCTCTGCTCTCAACTTCCGTCTTTGTGTATATAAGGAACCATTGGAAGAACCCATAAATTAACCAAACTCACACAACCAAATTTCCACTAATACCATAAACTAGTCACTTAAGATGTTTCACTTAAGATGAGGTCATGGGCAAACTCATATAAATGACAAGAGTGCTCCGTATCCACTACAAACATTTGTAAACATGTGAAGTAACTATTTAAGACTGTAAAAATCTGTTTTGCTCAAGGACTCCTCTGCAGAGATGCTGCGTGCCAACACGTCCTCTAACTGACAAATCTATTCAGCCCCATCACCATCCCACTCATTACAACTAAAGGTTTAACACTGTGTCAGAGCAGCGCTGTTTTGTAGCTTAGCTGCCGCCCAGGCAGACATTTTTAAACCTCTCATATTTTATTTTTTGCACTATATTCTATTAATATGCTTAATGTATACTGACTCCATCCAATAAGAATCACTCATTACATCTCCCACTGGAGCTACAGTCATAACGTGTGCCATCAGGGGCGTAAATATAGACAGTGCAGGCAGGGCAGTTGCACTGCGGCCCATAGGGTGAGGCGGCCCATAGAGAGCATGCCACCCAACTATATGTTAGGCAAAAAACAGGCCTTTGTGGGTAATTTAGATTGCCACCTTAGAAATATACCTGTGTATTAAGAAAAGCATTGAAGTAAAAATTGTGTCATGTGCTTTGTATGCCTTTAAAAAGGCAAACACATCTCTATCATGGTTTTCTTTTTTCACACAGCCAGTAGCAATCTATAACAAAACATGTTATAAAATATAAAATATATGCTCACTCAACATAAACTATTAAGTATAAAAAACTGTTCAATTCCTTATTTTATTTGACATTTTTATTCTATACATATATGTGATGATGATTTCTGGGTAATACATATGCGTTGGTGTTATCCAGTTTCAAGTCTCTATTTGATCATGTGACGATAAGATAATATGGTAGCTAGTTTAGGCACATAACAAGTAACTAGCGTGCCTTAGGGCCCGTCACTGGGGCCCCTTGTAACTACCTTACACCACTGTGTGCCATACTGTTTGACTGCACACAGCAGATAAAAAAGAAAATACAGGGAAATTGTTTGTTTAGTCCATATATGAGGGTCTGTTACACTGTTTGTTCATGTCATATAGTCTGTGGTTCATATTGATACACGTGACCTGGGTTGCTTACAGGTGAAGTGACACCAAAGCCCTTTTTCTTCTTTCTTCTAATTTCTTTCAGATTATGTGCCAATGGTTGGAAAGTACAAAAGTACATTTATTTAGTATTTCTAGTTTACTACATTTCAATTGGAAATATTATACATATCACTCCACTGCATTAAAGTGACGTGTTACTTTGAAGATTAAGATTTTACTTAACACAATCATTTTACAAAATATTTAGCATTTTTATAGATTACAACATCCAGTGGCATATAAAGTAGCAAAAATGACTCAATCGTCTTGACCAGCTGCAACCCTCAAAGTGTTGCTTACCTACATTACAGTTTTTCTCAACTGCATACACACAGAAACTGAAACAATGCACACAATTCTAAAAGCTCATGAATCAACATCAAGACTCTGAGCACAATTTCACTGTTTTCACTCAAATAGAGATTCTAAATCACATTTTTGCAAAACTCTAAACACAAACTGTGTTATTTAGCACACCTTTTTCAGCTGAGAAACACTGGCCTTCAAAATGAATCACCATTTTTACCATCGAGTCTCACTCATGTCTCACCTGTTCATACTCAAGCATAAAAAGGCTTCAGGTATACTGTGTTGGAGGAAAATGAAGCAGCATGGAGAACAGAGATCAAGACCTACAAAAAACATCTCTCTTACAGTCAGTTCAGTCAGTTGAACATTTTACTGTGTTACAGTAACAAATAAAGATTTGCTTTGTTACCTTTTTACATTTGTGTGCTGATTACATCATTACATCTCCAGAAAGACTGTCCAAACATTGTTCTTGGTGTAGTGTTTCTCATTTGTCTTCTAATATCTGTTCAGTTACTGTGAGTTTTGCCAATGGATTACCTGCTAACTCTCAAAAATCGCACTGATAAGTAGAAACACTTTAGTGAGAAAATGATTAGACTGTCTTCTAGAGCTGTACAGAGGAAAACAGTGCACAAATGACTGTTAAAAAAAAAAGGTAACATGGCGTTCTTCTTTATCCTCCTCCTCTGTTCTCCATGCTGCTCCGTGTTTCCCCCCAACACAGCAGAGGTCACCTGAGGCCTTTTTATGCTCTGACACATGATTGGACTGTTTTTCCAATTGAGTTTAAACAGGTGAGACCTCAGTCAGACCAGAATGGGACAGCTGGTTAGATAAAATGGGTCAGTCATATTTGTTCAGCCATTAATTGATTAAATCATTATCTTAAACTAAACATTAATTTAAAAATATCATCCAACTCTTCTGCATGTTTTCCCCGTTCTTTGCTGTCTGTTTTCTTGGTGCCATATTTGGTGGCTCTCAAAGTCAAGGATGCTTACTTGGTAGGACTGATCCATCCTGAGTCCAGTCCGACAGAGGTTAGGCAAGACTCCTTGCTTGTATTCAGTGATCACGCAGTGGAACACACTAGCAAGTGCCTAGGTGTACATCATTGTTTGTATGAAAAATGCTACACAAACAAAGTCTGTGGAAGCCCCACCTCCAATTCCGACTAATTTTGCACAAAGAACCATGGGTACTTTATGCACGCTGAGGATACACACATGCATCATTGAATATTCACTGAAGGAAGGACTGGGTTCTCAGTAGAATTCAAAGGATGTCCTTTGGCTGGATTTGATGACATAGCCTCATTAAAATTCAGCCATTCAAGGACCATTCCTTAACTTTGAGAAGCACCAAGAGTGTACAATCGATGTATGTGCAGCAGTGATGGCTAATTATGGACTATTGTGGCTAACATGAACTCACTGCATCATCTTTGATATTTTTTAAGTGACAAAAATACTAAAAATGACTTTAATATGACAGGGTGGCACACAATAACAGGGTGGCACACAATAACGATTTTTTTTTGGCACCTAATGGGCTAAAAACATGCTGGTTTCACTTCAGAAAAATGTTCCTTTAGCTTAATTTTTTTGCCTATTTTACCTGAATGCATTAAGTTCTTACTTTAAAGCATTTCCCATAAAACTGAAGTGCACTGGACAAATGTTTTGCTTAGAGGTGAAACAGCTAAAATAGCCACACCCTGCAACTATCTTATTGAGCCCAAGATGTTAAACCTTATCTGTCCCATTTTACCTGATGTCACCTATTACCTGACTTCACCCTAAACTAAGCAGCTACTCCTGCACAGCTCCAAGTCTCACTGCAGGGTGAAGTGACTTGATGTCACACACTGCCCCCAAGCGTTCACTCGTGACACTGCATGTTTTTTTTTTTTAACCGGCCGCAGACGTCACCAAACTGCGACATACCGAGGAACAAGCGCCACATTTTATGATGCGCCAAATTATTTTGGCACTTTAAGCATCACGGCTTATAGCCTTACTTAAACAACTTCTGGGTATGTATACTCATGTGGTTATAAGACAGTTCTTCAAGTGGTATAATGTTCATAAAAGGTGTTTGTAACAGGACAGTTTTAGTCCGGTACATTAGCTACCTGCCAAAGTAACGTTATGGTCTCAAGAACTAGCTTAGCTAACGTCAGCTAGCGTTGAATTATCTAGTCTATTTTATGACCAATGCAATGGCTTAACAGCAGTGTGTACACCTAAATGTATTTTAAATACCGTACACGGTTAAACTGTCCGTACACTACCATGTTAACAAGCTAGCAAATAGTAGCATGTTGAAGCTAGCTGCGGTAACTGAGGTAACGTTAGTTAGCATCAACGTTAGCTGTCCAGCTACGCCTTGTCAGGTGTCAACTGTTTTGGTTTCCGTTACTCTCGTTTTCCCGATATCTGACCTGTCTCGTTGGTGATAAGCTTGCTAACTGAGAGCAATGATAAATGTCTGGAATCGAAAGTAAACTCGTGTAATGTTGGTTATCTTTCAGTATACACAGCACGCCCGTTTTGGATTTAGCGCTACATCAGTTTGCATCAGCTAATGTTCCTCATCTGTTTCTACGATCTGTTGATATGATATTGTTGGGCTCAAAAACTGCAGTCAAATGAATGTAGTTTGCTATTGTGTAAAATAACATCGTGCTTATGTCTTCTCTCTCAGGCGTACATAAGGAAAACCTTAATGCACTATGAGTTTATTTGGGACAACCTCCGGGTTTGGGACAGGAGGCACCGGTGTCTTTGGGAACACAACAACAGACAGTCATAATCCCATGAAGGTAAAACAGCGTAATACAGGACCAAAGTCTTTCACGTGGCCTTCATAAATTGTGATGGGGCATTGAAAATTGCGCGTTCACCTCCTTATGCTTTTGTTTGGTATTTGTGTTCCTTACTTGTCCCTCAGGATGTTGAAGTGACTTCACCTCCAGATGACAGCATCAGCTGTCTGGCTTTCAGCCCCCCCACCATGCCAGGGAATTTCCTCATCGGGGGATCCTGGGCCAACGATGTGAGTTATTTAACCAGTCATAATGATGGTGTACAGTAGTAGATTGATTTTTACAGATTATTGGTGATCATTTTAATTTGAGGTTTGACTACAGTTGAGGTTCAGGAGGATCTCTTCACCAAGCCTGTCTTTCATTAAGGATTATGTCTGCACTGGATAATGAGCCTGTAGGCTGACACGGAAGTTAGCGTTACCCTGGTTCCCATGTCAAATAGTGTGGGATTTTTCCATTGGATGTTGGGTTATAGCAGAAAAAAAAGCTTTGTGGCAAACAGACATTCATGATACCTCCGCATTTTGTTACTCAAGGTAATTATGAAGCATAAATGCAATCACCAGAGGCAAAAAGCTAATGCTAGGCGATAAACAAACTACACCATGGTCACATGACTTTAACATCCCTACCACAATGAGGCTGTCAAGCTGTGTACAGCTTGATGATGTTCTGTAGGGTCATTTAGCCACTTGTTAGCAACAGCCTTTTTTAAGACACATAAAAGCATCAAAATTTACAAGTTGGGTATTTACCAGCATATTTTATGTCACAGAACACAATGTGAAAGTCTCCTAATCTTGTGTGAACCACAAACCTCATTTCAGGATTTCAGAACTCATTCCTGGAGCACTCTATGTCCGCAAGTAAACAAAACTTAACTGTGGTATTATCTGACCTCAGGTCCGGTGCTGGGAGGTTCAGGACAATGGACAGACTGTCCCCAAAGCCCAACAGATGCACACAGGTCCAGTGCTGGATGCATGCTGGAGCGATGTAAGTCTTCAAACACACTGTAATTGAAGCCCTGTAGTAGATGCCATCTGCTGGGCCTTGGAATAATTTATGATGTGTTAACCTCTTTAACCAGGATGGGAGTAAAGTCTTCACTGCTTCCTGTGACAAAACAGCCAAGATGTGGGATCTTAACAGCAATCAAGCAATGCAGATTGCACAGGTTGGATTTGAGCTTACACATCAACTATGTGGTCACAAGAATGGATTAGGAATCATCTTACACCTCTCACCACTTCTCTTCGCAGCATGATGGTCCGATCAAAGCAATCCACTGGATAAAAGCCCCGAACTACAGCTGCATCATGACTGGCAGTTGGGACAAAACACTGAAGGTACAACAGCACATTTTAACACATCTGTTTAAAAGATACACATTTGTTTTTTGCATCTAGAGTCCCAAGAACATCTGAAAAACAAGGCAGTGAAATATGATCAGCTATTATGCCTCCAAAATAGCTTTCTGGTAAACTTAATTTCTGTCATCACTGGAGCATTAGTATCTTATCAGCCACTACTGAGAGTTTTTTTTACTTGATGTATTTGTGTGGACTCATAAATATAACCATAATAATGACTTTAAAGAGCTAATCAGGAACTCATATAGCCCTGAGAAACATGACAGCTTTTTTGTCTTTCTGCTCAGTTCTGGGACACTCGCTCTCCCAACCCCATGATGTCTCTGCAGATGCCAGAGAGATGCTACTGTGCTGATGTTGTAAGTGGATTATGAAGAGTGTGACATGATTACTTTGTGACTAGATAATTGAATATGTGACTTTCTGTGTGTGTTACTAAATTTTCTCTTTGCTATATGCAGGTGTACCCCATGGCGGTTGTTGCCACAGCTGAGAGAGGCCTGATAGTGTACCAACTGGAGAACCAGCCCTCTGAGTTTCGCAGAATAGACTCTCCTCTCAAACATCAGGTGAACTTTTCTCCTCGATTAAGTATTTCCTCTTTTGGTTTTTCTACTTATCTCCCTGTATGGTTCGTGCTGCTCGTTCTGGTAGTTTATGTGCAGCCATATTCTTTGACTTGATGCTAAATATAAAGTCAAATTTAAGATGGACTCAACATGTTTTACTTTTAATGTATGACTGTCTTTTGATCCAGTGTACTTTTCTGCCCTGGTCTTTCAGCACCGCTGTGTCGCCATATTCAAGGACAAGCAGAACAAGCCCACAGGCTTTGCACTGGGAAGCATTGAGGGCCGAGTGGCCATCCACTATATCAACCCTCCAAATCCGTGAGTGTCTAAAACAATCAATTCCTTATCAGTGAATGAATTTTTTGAAGTCTTGCCACAGATGTTTTTTTAATCAAGTGAAGTGCAAGCATGTTTTATTACTGTGTTGATTTTACATAATTTAAAAAGCACTGCTCTTACTGTCAAAGGCCCGAAGCAAAATATGAAATGAATGTGTTCCCTGATTGCTTTCAGAGCCAAAGACAACTTCACCTTTAAGTGCCACAGGTCAAATGGAACCAACACAACCACTCCACAGGACATCTATGCTGTAAGTTGTTCTGAATTTCAAAAACAGTGTGGACATTGTGAAAGAAATGTATGCTGTGGTCTTAAATTCCATTTTGTTAATGTATTGGTATTCGAACATTGACAAATTATACCAGCTTGTGGACTTAATTGTCAACATTTGTGATGCAAAGTGTCTATTTAGACCTTTTCACAGCAGACAGTTTGCTTGTCGTAGTTGGAAAAACTTAGGTAGAACTAAAAACATCGGTGATGAATGCCATGGAACTCTAAACCAAAACTAAATTAATATAATTACAGGGTCTCTGCAGGTACTTAAAAAGTCTTGAAAGGTCTTGAATTACATTTTATAAGCATAACCTTAAAAGTCTTAAATTTGAGTTTGTGAGGTCTTAATTGCCACAAACTGTCCATCTTTTAATTTCTTTTTGTCAAAAATGAGTCAAGCTCTTCATCATGAATGTCGAATTACAAATGTTTAAACATACCACTGAACTTATACTGTGTTTTTACTTTTAGTTGTACTTACCTGTTGGTAAAATGTGGATTACCTATACTCAGTCTAATAACTACGTTTCTACATAATTATTAACTATCCTTTATACGTACCAGCAATTATTAAAAAAAAAAAAAAAAAAAGATCTTGAAAAGGTCTCAAAAAGCATGAAATTCAAGGGTCTGATACCTATAGACACCTTGAATTAACTACACCTGTGCTTTCTTTATAATGTGTCATAACTGTAGTTAAACAGGTCTGTTAGTAGTGTTTAATTTAGTACAGTGTTCAATATCTGAAATCAATATTAATATGAATGTGACTTGACATTAATGTCATTTGCATGTTTAAATACACCAGTCATGATGTAATTGTTGTATCCTTTGAATAATTGCATAATTCCCTCTTGTATTGTTTTTCTATATTCATTATTTTTTAAAACTATTTGGTAGACACCATCTTGCTCGACAGCCAGCCATTGTTCATCTTTTCACAGACTCCATGCTTACAATATAGAGGCTCTGACACATTAACCAGCCCAACCAGTTAAAATATTTCTTTATGCTTCACCTGCTGATTCCCATTTTCTCCCATCAGGTGAATGCCATCTCCTTCCATCCTGTCCATGGCACACTGGCTACTGTGGGCTCAGACGGACGCTTCAGCTTCTGGGACAAAGACGCCCGCACCAAGTTGAAGACCTCAGAGCAGCTCGACCAGCCCATTACAGCTTGCTGCTTCAACCACAACGGCAACATCTTTGCATATGCTTCCAGTTACGACTGGTCGAAGGTAAGAGGAGTAAAATCTTTGTGAAAAGTGTGAGCATGTGTTTGTCTTGGCATGCACCTCATGCTGGCCCTCTCTTATACTTTGTGATGTTGTGTGTTCTCATGTAAATTTCTCAGGGCCATGAATACTACAACCCCCAGAAAAAGAACTACATCTTCCTGAGGAACGCTGCCGAGGAGCTGAAGCCTCGGAACAAGAAATGGTGAGAGAAGGGCAGCCACTGTCTGTTAACCAGGAGACTGCGGTCGCTGTACGGGGCTGCCCCACTTCCTCAATGCCCTTGTGACTCGCTCTGGGGCCTTTCAAGGCACCCCACGATCAGTGGCATGCATGGATTTGGGCAGTGATGATAGACATGATTGAGATCTCAGCACTGCTGTGTACTGCTACAAGCAGCCATTTTGTATGGAAATGGTACTGTACTGACCTGAGTGAAGGCTTGTGTGGTTTCTGCTGTAATAGTGTTTACAAGCTAAATTTGCACCCATGTATTCAGGAATTCTGAGATGAAACCTGCTGGCTTTTTTTTAGAGCATTTAGCTGGTAAGCAGTAAGGATTTGCAGTGTATCTAATGACTTAACTTATTTAAGGAGTGTTATTTATTAAATTATGGAGATAATGACAAGATCAGGAAATTTTGAACATAGGCCTTGATTTACAATGAGTCATCAGCCATCTGCAAAGACTGATATTTGTGATATTCTACTGTTTATTCTGTGCAACAAGGGATGTAGTGAACACCCTCTCAGAAATAAACAAGACAAAAATGAAGACAAATGTTCTTTGTGACTGACCGCTCCCTCCTGTCTTTAGATTCGTCGTGCCAAGTCGCATCTCTTGTGGGGAAATGCGGAAGACCTGCTGCTTTAGTGTGTGTATACGCTCGAGACAGACTCCTTCCTTTCGGCAAACACCTGGACCAATGCCGCGGTGCTGCGTACTGTGCATGGACCAATCAGCGGGGCCTACCCAACCTGGCGTTGATGACAGCTGCGTGACAAATTGGTCGTAGAGGTCATCATAGAAGGGGAGGGCTTTTTGTGTCATTCATATTGATGTTTCAATTTTTTTTTTTTTAAGTGTGTCCAGCTCCTCATTCTTTACAGCTTTCCAAAGACTCTTCATTCTCTTAAGATCTGCTGTTACTCCGTGGTTTAGGTCCATGAATGAAACTGGGATGTATAATAAATAACTAAGTGCACACTATTAGATTTGAACATGTTTATTCCAACCTGAGGGAGTAGGGTAAAAATGATGTGTATTGGCTGTGTAATGTTTGTTGGGGATTCACAGAACTGTATTGTGCATGCGAAACCATCAACCACTATCTCGTGTTTGAGCTGTAAATCTTCTCATCATGTGGGTCGCTGACATTGGAGTCATCACAACACAAACTGATAAACTTAAAACAACATCTGTATCACAACAACTCCTCCTGTCTGCTTGTTTTAACTCGAGTTAACCACCAGGGGGAACATTTTGCCCTTTGGTGTGAAAACTGCAGCAGTCACCTGTAGAAAAGTGGGAGAGCTGAGAGGTCAAGACCCTAAGCAGGACAAATGAGATCAAAGCAGGACAGTGGGGTTCTTCAACCAGGTTAGGTCCTTTTGACAGAGGTGCACAGCTGGAAATGGGGGGACTTATCAAGAGGATATGAATGAGGTAGCTACAAAGGCCATGTGTGAAAAGTGAACCAGTTCATAGAGGAGAGGGTGTGAATTAAATGCCTTTTTATTGAGGTCATTAGAGTATCACCTCACTGTTAGCCTGACCCTTGGTACTTAGCAGTGGAGCTCCAAGGCACCGGGGGCGGGAAGATAAGCTGCTGCCACAGTTCACCGGCTCCTCTCAGCTTTCATGGGGTGACACTGTTACCACTCCTCCAGATCACTGTCTCCTGCGCTGCTCGCTGAAGCTGCACTGAGTTTCTTTTAACTAATCCTCCAGGTTGAATGCACTCATGATCATAAATGAGGCTGAGTCACTGACTTGTGCAAGCACCAGAGGAGTGATTATTTTTGATTTGGACAGTCGAGCAGTTCCAAAGCTGCTGGATTGACCTGTTGCTTTGGATGCTTGGATCTGCCCTTACCTACACAGAGGTTATCAGTGTTAATGAGTAGCATGCAGGGGTGTGCAGCTAGCATTACTATGACACAAAAAAAAGCTTCAAGCTTAAGTGCATGCTTGTTCCTTTTTTCAAAAATGTGCCAATTTCTTTTATTGCTTTTATGATTAGGCAATAAGAGGCGGCCTGTTGTGGCGGGCCCAGTGACATTTATCATATTGTACTTTAACCAGTGCTTCACAAAAACACAACTATGTGTATCTGTCACAGAACTTTGACACCACTGCTTCAAAAAAGAGTAACAATAACTACACAAACTTTATACATAATTATAGATATTACAAATTAATCTCCAAAGTTGTCTCCAGTTGATTGTCATTTTACCATATATATCTGTGCAAGGCAGAATGAGTTTCTGGGATCAAGGTGCAACATAAATAACTGCAGGAACACAAATATATATATGAAACAACACAGTCCCTGAGCCTGCATACCAAAGACGTGTGGAATGCAAGGTAAAATAGTAAAACAACTATGGTGTGAAGTTGTAAAAAAAAGAGTCCAAAGGTAACACCTTCTTTACAACTTTGTAATATGTATGAGACCAAAAGAGGAAGGATAAAAAGACTACAGTGCAATAAGAATATTATAGTCACAAGTAACACTGTCTGTTGTGTGGTTTCCCTTTAGTGGTAGGAAATGTTTAAAGTGAAGGTTACAAATCCAGCAATCCAGATTATACAGTCAGGTTTAAGAGTTGATTGTGTTTTGGTAGTGGTGTGGTTTCTGTCCTTTTGTTTCAGCTGCACTAAAGTATACTCTCACAACTCCTATATTTAGTGCTCAGTCAGGCTTTAAGTGCCATGTCATGATTACAAAGTGAAGTCGCGGAGGAATAAGCAGACTACAGTGGGTGATTTTTGGAAGTTTGAAACGGTGATTCAGGCCAGAAGCCAAGACAATCACTTCCTCATTACAGTAGTACAATGTACCATGTGGCGGAGCCGCGCTTTCTGCTGTACAGTATGGCTTTTTCTTTGTGTCCTAAAAGGACAAAAGCAGGTGCAGCACAGCGCTGGGGAAGGCGGACCAATGGGAGGAGCCGCTGCACAAGTTGGCACTCAGCGGGCACGCCGATTGGTCAAGAGTTGTGTGTGGGCGTGTCCGACATAGCGGCATATAAAAGCTCCCGGCACTTTTTCTCACAGTGGCTGAGAAGCAACCGGTTTGGACGCGACCGGAGGAGCTCGCGCAGCGTGAATTATAGCTGTCACCAGGTTGCTACAACTTTGAGCGAAGGTCACAAGCCGGGAGGGAAACTACAGCGTAACATATTGATTATTTTTTTGTTTGTCTTACTGATGCAGGCACGTAGTTAAGCGCTTAGTGTATCCTCAGCGTGCCTCTGGTCTTCTCTCCGGCT
>JAPZEB010000012.1:29962475-29976243 GCA_029783705.1 Chaetodon striatus | reverse complement strand
TTTTGAAACCTGAATGCAATTGCCAGAAGTAAAAAGCTAATGTAGGCTATCAACAAACTACACCATGGTCACATGACTTCAACACTGCCACCACATCGAGGCTATAAAGCCTCGTTTGGTGTGATGAGGTTCTTAAGTCTCATTTGGACACTTGTTAGCAACCGCCTTTTATAAGACACATAAAAGCTTAAAAATTCATGAGTGGGGTATTCAGTGACGTATTTTATGTCATAGAGCAAACCATGGACGTCTCTTGAGCCTGTGCTAACCACCGACATCATTTCAGGCACCTAACCAAAAACCCATTAAAACAACACTGACTTCCAGGGAGTGCTAAAATGCTAACTCCTCTCTGGATTTTAGGACTCATTCCTGAAACACTCTATATGGTTCTAGTAAGCACCTTTATTTCTAAGAGTGTGAATATGTGGGTTGTGGTTTATGTATTTATTTGTGTGCATTATTTGTGCGGCCATTCGTGAATTCATAAAACTGCCTCCCATCAACACAATAGCTGTCTTCACTCTGCAACTTCCCTCCAATCATCCAAGTCTCCAGCTCTGTAATGTGATCTTGTCTCACTCAAGCAGAGCCTGGGGAGGTCCATCGGGGCCGCACTGCAATCACAAGCCCCAACACCCCCCACACTCCCCTCGCCAACAGCCCCTATCCAACCCCCCAACGGAAAGCGGAGCTGAGGCGCCACAGACGCTTTCAGCCTCACATCCTCCCCTCATGTCCATTTCACACCACACCACACCAGTCTGGCAGTGTCAGCATGCACATACACAAATTATTTTCTCCCTCCACCATCAAACGTGGAGCGAGCTCTGCAGAGAGAGGGTGCTTGTTGTTGTCATTCTGCACGCGAGTAGCGTTGTAACATGGGTAACATCCTGTACAGGGTGAGACAGAGCAGTGCAGGAAGACAAGAAAGGAGGTGAGGGGGTGAAAAGTGCTAAATCCAAGAGTGACGTGAGGTCAAAGCCCTGTTATCAATATCACATATCACAGAAGACATGCCGTGACCTTTGGCCACAGTATTTCTGACACTGTAAGTGTGTGTGTGTGTGTTTGTAAGATGCTCAGCCCAGAGGGAGGTTTGTTGGTCCTGTGACACATGTCCTTATCTCTCACCAACATGCTTGTACAAACCAGCGCCTCCACCTCGACCTCAAACCCAGCCAGCCGCTGTTGGGGGGCAAAAAAGAAGAGGAAGAGAGAAAACGAAAGGGGGAGGGGGAGTGAGTTTAACTACAACAGGATCAGCAAAGAGAGAGAAAAGCAGAGGCCCAACGCCTGACAACTACTGACAGCTGAGCTTCCTCTCTCAGCGGGGCTTTCACGACCACAAACTGACACAGACACTCACGCACACACACAGATCGATCCACTTCAGCTGTACACACAGCAACTGAGTGGTCATGCACGAATTATACCCATTTTCTCTCTCATGCAGAGTTTGACATTGACTCTGTCAGACTGTGCTGCGGAGTTGTCTCTGTGCAAGGGGAGCTCTTATGTAACAAGTGCTGATGCTCAGTGTGTGATGTTATTCGGGTTTTCTTTGCTCGCCTTTGGTGCGCGATCTCAGCTCAGACAGCCATGATGAAACCACTGTGTGTGTGTGTTTTGTGCATGTTTAGTGTGTGTGTGTCCACAAATGTCTCAGTGTGTGGCCACAAACACACACACCACAGGGAGCAGTAAGCAACAGGTGTAGAAGAGGATGTTAAAACACACAGTGAACCTTTTTCCCCATGTTTGACTTCTGAACTTTTGCTGTCACCGCTGGCATACGAGCACAGCTGTGAGAGTAACCTGTTGTTTGCTTTACACAAAGCGTGGCAAACATTATTTGTGTGTTATCCTTGTGACTAAGTGCCCTATTAGTGACCTGCTTGTGTGTCTCCTGTTGAAACCCATCTATCTGTGGTCGGTGTTAAGCAGGACATGACCGGAGTATAACGTATGTTGTTATTTAGCGGTAAAAAGCAGCTGCTGATGTCACAGACGACAACAGCAGAAAACAGAGAAGGCCATTGCACTGATGATGCAGCTGTTGGATTTGTTAATTTGTCATGAGGGGAAGGTCCTGAGTGAACAGGTCACCTTTATATTGCTGACTGTAGCCTGATCATTTACAACTGATCAGGCATTTTCTGTATTCAACAGCTGGGAGCTTCAACTCTGTTTCAGGTAGAACAGGACACAGAACCCATCTTTAGCATTCAGCTTCTAACACAGGGTGGTACTCTGAAAAAGGAATAAATGGAGTCACTGGGGAAATTAAGTGGTCAAAACAATACATTTTTAAAGATTTTATGGAGATGGGCATTTTTGCTTTTTAATGTCTATACTGTAAATACAAGGTTACAGAGAGCACCTGGTTAGCCTAGCTTAGCACAAAGACTGGAGGCAGGAAAACAGCTAGCCTGGCTCTGTCCAAAGTCCACTAATAGCTTCTTTGCGTATGATGTCATTCATCAGTTTACTGTCTAGATGGAAAGACGGACAACGCTGCACAAATATCTATGATCTGGGCTGTTTATATCTGTTGCGATTGATCAAATAGGGAAAAAACAAGCCACTTGAAGTCTCGAAAACAGTAGGATGTAAAAGGGAAAAAAGAAACAGCTGCAGATTGGGAACAAAAACCTTCGTTGTTAGTCTAGAGGAGTGGAGCCAGCTAACGTCTAATGTAAAAGTTTAGCATTGAATTAAACATGCGTCAAGTTGGATGCAATCATGATGTGCTGTGACAACATCTCTGTGTTTCTAGCCACGACGAAGATTTTTAATAAAGTTTTACCAGACCTCCTGAAAGTGTTGACCTAGTAGATAGCAGCTAAAGTTAGCTAACATCAGCTAGTAACATTGGACCGACAGAGGTGTATCCATGTACAGAGTTGAAATACAGAAAACAGTTATCCTCACGAATACCTAGTCACCTGGCCAGAAACAAGATGGAGGTTGTTTCAGTCAGTCAGTATAACAGTTACAGTCCACTAGACTCTTGTACGCTTTCAATGGCTCCCAGTGTAACATTAGTAACATTAGGAGGTCTGGAGGAAGAGGTCATATGTAACAGTGATCGTGTCCACACCAGACAAATCAGTCAAGTTGTTGTTCTGTATGGCTCTCATCCAACATTAGTTTCAATTTCCTGATGGTACTGACTGCTTGCAGGTTCATTCAGTCTTTTTATTTGGTCACTTTTATTCGATTCATCAATGCCTGCCCTCCATCTGAACCAGGTATTTACATGTTTTATCTCGTTTGTTAAATCTATAAAAAAATAAAAAAAAACCTTGAGTTAAAAAAACAACAAGGGGTTTTATGCAGGGTAATGTACCGGACTATTTCTTGGCCAGGAGCAGTCACTTCCTGGAGGCTTGTCATCCATGTCAGGTTGCCAGGCAACCACTATGAAATAGTCTGGTATATGCTAGATTCACATAATTTCAGCAGAATGTGAAGAGCAGGAAAACCTCCTATTATTCCAGTTTGTAAGCATTAACACGTTGTTCCACGATAATTATCGGATACCAGCACTGCTGGCCTTGTCATCACATTTTTTAAGGAGCCGAAATTAGTCATGTATTTGTAGCGTGAAGTCAGATACAAACAAAGAGCGTTCAGCTCCTTCTAATTAGCTGACTCTATTTCACTAGTGTTAACACTGGACCTTATTTGGATGTAACTGAAGCAACGGAGCTGTGTATAAAAGGAACGAGCATGTGATATTGTAGCTCTCTAAAATGTTGTTATTCCAATACCTCCAATTTATATTTACAGCTGGCTATTTGTTAAATTAGCTTTAAATATGCTCTTAAGTGGATTTTTTTTTTTTACCTTTGACAGAAACAGGCCAGCTGTTTCCGATTTCCAGTCTTTATGCTAAGCTAGGCTAACCAGCTGCTGGTTGCAAATTCCCAGAGATGTCAAACTCTTCCTTTAAGACAGAGCCAAGTTTAGCAGACATATATCTCTTGAGTAAGATATACTGACTACAAGTGAGATAAGATTAGAGAAGTGAAAGAGCCAAAAAGGGGCATATATGGACGGAAGCTAGGAGATTGTGTTGATATAAATTTAAATGAATAATCCATCCCCCAAGATATTTTTGGCCATCAATTCATCTGTATCTTCCTTCCTAATCTCCTCCCCTGTCTTGACCTCTCAGCCAAGAGCCTCCCCCCATCACTCATTTCTCCCATTATTTCTTTTTGGAGATTTCCTTAAACCTCTCCTATTTTAGTATGTTCCACCAAACATGATTTGCCCTCTGGTGTAAAGAAAAAACTCACTAAGCCCCGAGTCCTCTCTCTCTCTCTCTCTCTCATAAAACAACGTAGCCCTGTGTGTTTGTGTGTGCGGGAGTGTGTTTTCATGCACCAACAGTTATGTTCCCGATCCTGGAGGGAGTGATCAGCTCTCGGTACAGTGAGGAGGATAGTCCACCCGGATTCACCAGCAGCTCTTTATAAGGACAAGGGGAAAAAGGCCCTGCTGCCTCTATATTTAGATGGACTTTTTTATGGGCCTCTTGTTTCCCCCCTCCCCCCTTCTCTTCCTCCTGTGCTGCCGCTGTTAGAAATCTCTCACCAAAGCCATGTGGGCGGCCGGCCCTCCTCTCCATCGTGGCGACGGGAGAGTGAGCCTGATAATGATCTGGGTGATAATAACAGAGCAGAGGAAACGAAAGAGAGATGGGGAAGGATGGAGGGAGGATGACAGAGAAGTGGTGGGTGGTGAGAGAAGTGTTTTTCATTGTGCTCCTCTTCGCTCCTCAATGACTATTATCCACAGTGTCGGTGATGTCCCCTCTCTGCCCCATCATCTTCCAGCTTGGAGGAAGTCCCAGGAAAGATGCATGTTATCCATCCAGCACCATGGGGAGGCTCAGGACTGGCAGCCCCCTGATGGGTCCCCCCACTGGAGGGTCTCCTCCAGTCCCACTGCTCCACCTTACACACTATATAGAGAAGCCGAGTTAGACGACTTAAATCTGTGTGGAAATATGAGCACATATATCCATACATAGTCGTCTTAAAGGTCCCCTCTGCAAACCTCTGTCCTTATCTCCAAAGGGAAGCATATTTCTCAAGAGCTTTGACCTCTGCTGTCCAAATTCACAGCCAATGACAAACAGTGCTCTAGCATGGCACACTCTTATCCACCTCCCTCTCTGTTTCTTATCTTGCTTATTGCCTGGTGATTTTAACAAAGTATAGTAAAACACTAGTGGCACAGTGCCAGCTCTCAGCAGACTTTGCTACAGAGGTGAAAAAGGAAAAAAAAAAAAAAAGCCTTGCTGTGTATTAGCATCAGATGGGAGATAATGGAGTTAAGCCTTTGCAAAGAAAAGACTCATAAAACCTTAGGCAAACATGGACTGAGAGTTGCCCTTCTGAGTATTAACAATGCATTATAGCAACTTGTGCTGTAAGGTTTGGGTGTAACAGTAATTAAAACTAATGCTGGTCTTCAGTCTCTAATCCTAATCTCACCAGATTTAGTCAGACTGGTATTGATTTACTTACATCCTCTTTTTACATAGCAATATTAAAGGCCTTTGCACAATGATTTAGTTTTTATCAAACTCGATTTTTATAATCATCCAAAAAAAAGCACATTATGCACAGAAATCTTGCGCACTAAGTCGGACGTGTTATTTTGTCCTATTCATCATGAAAATTCACAAAATGGAGAGACACATTTGCTCCCTTGCTTCTCTCCAGGAGCTACCTCCCTGACTGCCACCTCTCTCTCTTCATGTCTTGCATTTGGCACTGCAGCTGAAGCGCTGAGCTGTCCTCCCTTTCCACACACCCTCCTCATCATCATCATTCATGTAAATATTACTATCTGACCTGTTCAAAGTAGGCCATCACTTATGAAATGATACTGTGCGCCCCGTTCCTGTCTCTTGTTGCTCAATGCACAGTACGTGCCCATTTGTTTACGTCACATTTTCTTTACTGCTTTTTGATCAAACAGCACTTGAAAATATTTTATGGATACAAAAAAACACAGAAAATTGAACCTGTTCTGAAAATTTTAATGGCAGATGAAAGTTTCAGATTCGGTGTACAAACGTGAGTTCTTATTTATTTTTAAATGTGTGAAAGTTCTGGGCGAACAGTAAGGACACTTTTTTGTATTGATCCTACATATTGTTTTAGAAATGAGAGCCCGGGTCTGAAAGGTAAAGCAAATTCAGAGGTGCCTTGATCCTGCATTCTTTCAAATGGCCAACAGGAGGTGACGCCACTGGTTGCAAAAGAAGTCTGTAAGAAGATGACCCTACTTCTTACTTGATTTATTACTTCATCAACAGGGGTGTAGTGCTGTTTGTTTATCTAGTGGGACACACTTATTATATGTCATGTGCACACACACAGTTAAACTATGGATTGTTTCAGATATGGTTATGTAACCACTGTTTCTATAGCATCCACTTTTTTAATACAGTCTATGGTTTATAGCCATGTTTGCAGCTCTGCTTTTAATTTGGCACAGTGGTGCTTTAAGCTAAATGCTAATGCTAGCATGGCAACATGCTCACAACAACAGTGTAAACATGTTGATGTTTAGGAGCTTTCAACCATGGTCACCTTTAGTTTAGTGTGTTAACATGTACTGATAAGCACTGAACATAAAGCACAGCTGAGCCTGATGGGTATGTCATTAGCTTTGTATTGTCATTAGCACTGGAAAGGTTAAAAAAACTTTGACCTGATGATGGCGGTAGAGGAAAAGTCAGGGGATCACCAAACTCACTGGGATGTATGCTGAGGGACAGATTTCAGCAATTCATCAAAAAGTTGTCACGATATTTTACTTAGAACCACAAATGTCAACCTCATGGTGGCCCTAGAGGAAAAGTCAGAGATCACGAATTTGAATACACTACACACTAAAATTAAAAATGGTGACCTGATGGTGACAGTAGAGCCAAAGTCAGGGGTTCAACCAAATCAGTAGGATTCATCCTGTGGGGAACATGAAAGTGTGCAAACATTCATGGCAACTGATCCAGAAGTTGTTGAGAGATTTCAGTCTCGACCAAATAAGTGGACTGACTGACCAACAAATTGACATTGCCATCCATATAGCCATACCACTAACATGGCTGATAATGCCCTTACAACTTATAGACTACCCTTGTCTGACTGGGTTTGTTTTCTCTAAGTGAATAGCATGTCTCTGGCTGATTGTGCTTATCTTGTACAAACTACCCTGGAAGCATGATAGTCTGGAAAAGGGGCCCAATAATCTTTATATTTACGTTGTCAATGAGCAAAGCTCAGACGGGTGGGGGCTGAATGAGGCAAAAAGATTTGCATATAAGCTACCAAATTCAAGAGACACACAAGAAAAGCATCAACTGCCATGCAAATGAGAGGCAAATGAGATTCAAACCAGACCAAGGTAAAGGAGGGGTCAGAGAGGTGAGAGCACAGGAGTGTTTTTATGTGTTAGTGCAACTACCTCACCCTGCATGTATACAGTCGTTTGTGGCACAGACTGCAGGCTAAAAGGTCCGTCAAGTTTTACCACAGCAGCAACAGCAGCCCTCTGGGGAAGGACAAACCATGACATCAGAATAGTGGAAGCAGCGCTCAAGACAATAGTTCACTGTGCAAGAGTAGAGGCGAGGCGTGGCCTGGCTGGACAGAGGGTCTTCTCAGTGGACCAGCCAGCCTCAGCAGCTGTCTCAACCTCTGTCTGTATCTCTGTCACACACACACACACACACACACACACACACATTTTCGATGCAGCATGAAAGCTGACATATTAGGACAAAGGATCGACAGATTTATGTTAAATCCCTTTACTCCTATGGATCTGTGTGTGTGTGTGTGTGTGCATGTGTGTGTGTGTGTGCATGTGTGTGTGTGTGAGCCTCTGTCCATGCTCAGTTCCAGCTCAGGAACGCAGGGACGGAGGTGGAGTAGGAGGAGAGCCACGGAGAAAGAAACATAGTTCGTACAAACTGGTCAAACAAAGAGCTAATGGTCAGAAGGGCCCCCACTGACAGGAGGTCGAGGGTGATAGCAGCTTAGATAAGCGTGTGCTCATGTAAACACGTAACACACAACAGCCTGCCCACATGATACCACTGTATTTACACTCTATTTGCCTTCCCGTAATTGCCTGAGAAGACAGAGACGAAACTTCCAGACATGCAGCCGCTGCACGTCTTGTGCCAGAATGCTGCAGTTCAAGTTATTTACCCAAACCCTCAAGTGGAGAGCCCTCTACTTTAACAGCCGTAAACGTTTACAGGCCATGACAGAGAGGAGTGAAGAAGCTCACCACGTAGCTGAATTTCACATGGTGAGAGGAGAGAGCGCTACGTGATCGAGCAGCTGAGGCTGAAGTTAGAGTCTCACAGATCCATCAGGGACGACACCACCTGGGCTGTCAAAAGGAGTCTGGCTAGCCTTTAAAAAAGCAGCTCAATACAAGACGAGCAAACAGCAGACGAGCATCACTGAGCGTGTATGAGCAGTGCGTCAACACAAAACCCACCTGCCCTTCAGTTTAGGTCTAATGACAACAAATGCAACAAAGGCGCTGTGCGATACGCCCAGCCTCGAGGGGCCGCCACAGCTATTTATTCAGCCTCTCATTCACCTGTGAGGAGGATTCAATAGGTCTGTGTGTTATTAAAAGCTTTCATACACATGGGCTGATGGCATTATGAGTTTGCGTAGAGGACACTGACCTAAACTGAGAGGGGGTTTACATGATGATTGGGCTATTGTTGCAGCCCTCAGCCTGGCTGTAAGCTCTGAGCTCAGGGACACTGAACATGAGCTTTAAATTATTTTTAACCAGTCAGCTCTGAAAAGATGCTCGAGCTGTATTATTGTGGATTTAGTCAGTTTCCAGAGTTTTCCAGCATACTTTATACAAGTAGGAAATCCTTCTGTTATTAACAAGCTAACATGCTCTTGAATTTGGTGCTCTTTAAAACTGCATTATTAATATATAAAGTAAAAAATAAGGTACCTCCAGACTGTTTCCAGAGGTTGTTCCAAATTCAGTCAGTATGAACTAAAGGGAATTTGTATGTTTACAAAATAAAGATTAGAATAAATGCAAAAAATAAAGATAGATAACAGCCAAATAGTTTCAAAAAGGGAATTAAAATGTGTAATACACTTAATAGATATAAGGAGATAGACAGATAGAAAACTGAGGTAAGAGCATTAATGTGTATATGAATTTTTGTTTGAGACATTTAAGCACATTTAATGTAGCATTCTGTTTCTTTCTTTCATTGTCAGTGCATACATTTAAAGGAACCTGAACAAAATAATAATGTAAATAAGGGTAGGTGTATACGCTAAGGCTTCATGCACCTTTACGGTCAGAACACACTTGCTTTGGTTTGTCACTGCCTCAAAAGTAATAACATATTATTGTTTATTTATGTATTTATTTCTATGTGTATTCCAGTTGTACACATTGAAAATGACCTAAATAAACATGACTGGACCTGGATATAAGCCCTTGTGCATACACATCCGGCTAATTAAAAAGATAACCTAGTTATTGTTGTGGTTAGAGGTATCATTTTGAAGATCAAGATCAAGATTTCAAGATCATTTTCATTTAACATCTGTTTGGCAGTGGCACCCTTCCTCTGCAGTGGCCAAAGCCTTATGATTTTGAAAGTCACGTGATTTCTTGGTCACAGGGAGTAAAGCAAACAATGGGCAGATCAAATCACGTAAATGTTAAAAGTACTTTAAGCAAAAAGAGTACTACTGACATAGATATGTTCAGGTCAAGGGGGTGGGAGTAAATACAAATATTGTCTCCTTAATGGCTTTGTTGCAGATTTTGGTTTTGTATTTTATTTAATTTTGTTAGTATTATTTATTTATTCTAATATTTTGTTTTATTTAGTCCTTGGTAAATGTGCCTTAAAGGTGCCTTATACACACAGTATGTACACAGTATAGTACATAATGTCCTGTGCGGGTGAACTAAGGTGGGGTTGGGATTACAGGAATTTATGTAGATGCTTAGGACCTGTTGTGTGATTGTAAGTTATTTATTCATTCAGTTTTCACCTTGTTACTGAATGGTTTGTTCTTTGATACATTTTTTACTGTTTTGTTGTTTGTTGCTATATGTTAGGTTACTCTGTCGTGGTTTAGGATGCTGTATACATTCTCTCTTGAGGAAACAATAAAAAGTGTGATTTGAAAAATAAATCCTGACATAGCTGTTAAAACTTTGACACTGGTGGACACATGCCTGTGGGGTCGGTGAGAGAGCAGTGTGTGTCTGACTGTGGTGTTGTGAACCGAGTGACCCTCACACACACACAGCTGCACACTGTGAGACACACAGTCTCCTGCTTTATCCTGGGATCAAAATCAGTGAGGATATCTTCACGTGTAGACTGGACACACACCACACTGACACACACTGTGTTGGGCTGATGTCAACCACAGGAGACTTTGCTATGTTAACTCTAAACAAGAGTCACTGACTGCCATCTAGTGGTGACGGCTCAGTAAAGAGGAACTCTTTCAACAGTTAATGTGAGGAGTGGTGTAAGATAAGATACTTTTTAAAATGTTTTCTCAGAAAGGGAGGAGCCAGGACTAAAAATAGAATGACACACTTGCATCCGTATCTGAAGATGTTGACTTTCTCATTAACCAGTAAAAAAATGAAAGTAAAAATACAGATTCTCAAAAACTGTGAGGCCAAACAGAGAATACAGAAGTTCTTGTTTCTATTTTGCATATTAGCACATGAAATTGTCTGACTTTATCTGTAAAAACACTTTAAAACAAACAGAAAAGGCCAGGTAAAATAGACAATGCTGGAAAAATAGGTATAAAATATGTGACATTAACCAACAAAAACACAAATGCACAGATGACAAAAAAAATGTATATACTGTACTGCAGGTCATGGCAGTTATATTTGGGCTGCCTCTCCACATCCTCCCTCCCATTGTTTTAACAAAATTATTGTATTATTGTAACACATTCTTCTTACCTGAATAGATAAACAGTAGAGCAGTAGAACCTCAGGCTCAATTTTTCTCTGGCAAGTGACTCAGT
Source organism: Chaetodon striatus (assembly GCA_029783705.1). Lineage (NCBI taxonomy): Eukaryota > Metazoa > Chordata > Actinopteri > Chaetodontiformes > Chaetodontidae > Chaetodon > Chaetodon striatus. The sequence goes on along the minus strand of JAPZEB010000012.1, from coordinate 29,965,138 downwards.
TTACCCCACAGCCATCATTTAAACAAATAGTCTCTATGCTTGTTCACATCCTCTACACAGTATGTATATATCCTAATATTTTATGGGCTTTAACAGAAGTAGGGCCAAGTCATTGCTTTGCAAGTCACAAGTAAGTTTCCAGTCTTTGTACTCAAGTCCCATGTGAAGACAGGCAAGTCCAGAGTTAAGTCCCAAGTCAAAACTGACAAGTTCCGAGTCCAAAACAAGTCATAATGTACTTTTTACCAAATATAATGCTACTTTAACAACAGAGTAATAATATATTGAATTTATTAAAATCTTGAAATCGCTATAAAATATGTGTTTGTCAAATCTAGTTATTTCAGAAGTTGTTGTGTCTCTGTCTGTATTTTGATGTGCACATTTTGCATACTACAGTTTGTGTGTTGCTGGCCACTGTGTAGGCTAGTCTCTGTGTATGTGAACAAAATCATCTTTGGTATCATTTTTTTTCCAACTACATCTCAGTAACCTAACTTTAGTTTTTCATGGCTCTCCTGCAACTTGACTGCATGCTGTCAGGTTGGTTCAAACAAAGTGGATCTGGGAGTCAAGTCAATCTGCTGGGAATGAACAGTATTAATGTTAGCTGATTCAGGAAATGATCTGATTTGTGGTTTACTTTTTAAATAACACTTTTAACCTTTGGGTTTGGGGAGAAGGTATCAAGTTTTTTTTTTTTTAAGTTAAAGGCTTAACTCTCAGTGAGGTCAGAAGTAATTGTTGTTTAAGTCCAGGTTGAGTTGCAAGTCATTTGATTTTGTTGAGTCTAAAGTCATCACATTTATAACTTGAGTCAGACTCAAGTCCAAGTCATGTGACTTTGAGTCCACACCTCTGGGGTTTCAGGCCTTGGTTCTGGACTGATTTGTTGTACGTGGTTTTAAACACATAGACATTTACACAGAGAAGAGTCATTAAAACAGTGAACCAAAAAAAAAATTTTGCTGCACATTTTTTTAGCATGCATTTACCTCTCTTCCCTCACATGGCTGTTGCCTTACAGAAACGCTGCATCAGTTTTCAGTTACATGACTGAATAGTGTAATGGGGTAACATATCATCTCATGGTGCGAGTAATTAAGGGTAAATCTATTGTTTATGGTGCTGAAAATCAAAAAATGCCATCACTGATGTTTTAGCATTTTAGCACAGCACTGATCTTTATGACGACCAAAGTTAGAATGGTAAACAATAAGCATAAACATAGCAACATAAGAACTATCAATTGATTAAATGAAGTTAAACCATTATGTCTGTCAGTTTAAGTCCACATTTAAGTCTTCTGTTTCTGATGCTGCTAACGAGGTGGACTCCAGGACTCATCGTCTGCACTGAAGAAAGAACTACAGCACACACACTGCAATGATGCTTCTTCTCTGAATCTTGAATTTCATACACACACATAACCTGTCTTTAAATGATTTATTCAAACATTCATTTGTATTGTTTTCATAACATTACAATGGTAAAAATAAAAAGCAACATAAATTCAACGACAAAGAAAAAAAAAAAAATCACAAAAAAGGAGAAGGTCTCTGATGTGTCCTAACTGTTACTGAATGAATGAGCAATCTGCTCAACATGACATAAGAACTACTACAGAAATGTCCCTACTCAAATCACACAGACCTGCAGTAAACTGTATCATACATCATCATAAATACAGCTGTTCACTGACCATCTCACAGCTGTCACAGCTGTTCTGTGTCAGTCTGTGGGGGAACTATTATTCTGGATGACAAACAGACACAAACTGTTTCTCTCTCTCTATCCATCCAGTAACTTGAGGATGCTTTCCCTCTCCTTCAGTGCTTTCCAGGCCTGGTCCTTCTCCTTCTTGGTTGGAGTGCGTTTCTTCTGCCTGGCTGCCATGATTCGCCGAAATCCATCCATGACCTCGTTGTCAGACACCCTGACTCTCTGCCTCAGCTCCTGCTTGCGCATCTCCTCTTTTGCCAACCTGTGTGGAAGCAGCATATACGCACATTAAAACAGCTGATTGTGGGTCAGACTTTATTTGATGTACAGTTTACGTCATGATAAACATATCCACTGTTGGTCTGTGTCCTCACCGGAGCAGCTCCTGCTTACGGGCTCTGTTGTGAGCACTCAGGGCTTTGAGCTCTGCTTGTCTCTTTTGCAGCTCTGCCAGGACCTCATCCTCGGAGTCTCCTCCTGGTCCAGGTCGCTCCTCAGAGTCAAGCAGCCCCTGAGCCACCAGCTCCTCTTTGATCCGAGCCTCAAGAGAGCGTGTGTGAGGAACACTGAAGGGGAAAACAAGACCAAAGCTATGTAAGGGATAATGCCCGACGAGGTGTCCATTATCAGAAATGAATGGACGAGGAGGAAGTGTGAACCGTCCGACGCCAAGTGGAGGACGGTTACTTCCGCGAAGTCCATTCATTTCTGATAATGGACACCTCGTCGGGCATTATCCCGCTTATACCATGGTCGCTTACGAAATAAATAAATATTAAATCAATTATTAATACGTTAATGTTGTTTTTTACCATTAAAATCGCGAGTTTTTCCACAAGAAGCGGCTGAGTGGACTATTTAATATCTCTCGTTGTGACGCGTTGCCAAGGTAACCGGCTCTGGCCACAGAACCTGCAGCTCGGTCGGCCGCAGCTGTTATA
>JAPZEB010000012.1:29896173-29911021 GCA_029783705.1 Chaetodon striatus | reverse complement strand
CACTCTATTACAGTAAATATTAGTGGCTTGGACAGCTGGTCTCTGTGTCTTGATTAAAAGGTGGTTCATCTTTACAGCTTCTACAAATAAAGTGCTGCTCATAAAGTCTACAACAAAGTGGTCTAGAGGTGTTATACTGTTAATCAATACATGTTGTTATACATTGTGTTGTAATGATTGTCTCTGTCTGCCTTGTTCAGCAATAACAATATAGCATTAGGGAATTGCTATGTTATACTGCTCCACTACATTTAGCTTCTGACCAAAATTATGGTAGTTCAATATTGATGCTAAGATGTAATCACTTTCTGAAGCTGTGCTAAGGCACAACAATACTTTGTGTTGAATACTGACACTAGCACAACAACAAGCTCACAATGACAGTGCTGGGTGACATGCTGATGTTTAGCAGGTATAACGCAACTGGCAACCCCCAGCGCTGAAAAGTGAACCCAATGTGGAAGTGCCAAAAACTGCAGCTCTTCGAACGGCCACTTGAGGCTGGCTCCAGAAGCAAGTAAATCCCCATAGACCCTATGCCCAACTTTACAGCAGAAGTAAACATGTTTACAGCCTGGTACAAAAGTGGTTTTGGTCTCTATAGCTAATTTTTCCTTCATGACAAATGTACAGAGGTTAAATTTAATATAACTCACACATTTACATTTTATTAAGGCTTAAAGTTATGCATAATCAGGAGTGTGGCTTCTTGAGTGACAGGCTGTCTGTGAGGCCCTGCCGTCCCTCACTCCTCCACAGCTCCACCCTCTCACCCAAATATGGTCACTTCGGGCTCCAACAAATCAAGATGGTGACAGCTGACATACCAAAATCAAGGCTCAAAACAGGAGTCCACAAACTAATGGGTGACGTCACAGTAGTTATGTCCATTATTTTTACAGTCTGTTGTAGGGTAACATTTCCTATGTTCAGTATCTTTGTTTAGCATGCTAACATTTGCTAATTAGAATGGAATAGACAATTTATCTTCAGCTTCACAGATATACACTTAAAAAAAATCCCCTGTCATGGGTTAAAATACATGTAATAAAAACAATAATTAAGCAAATTTGGGATGAAAGTGCTACAATATTAACTGTTATTACATGTCTTAAATAGATACTACCTGCTAAAATAGAAGCTAAAATATTAACAATTAACACATATTAAACAGACAGCAGCAGTCACTTATATTTAATAAATCTAAAATAAAATGACTATTTTCATTAAGGGTCCTGAACTATTAATGTTGCTTCCTCATGTTTTACATGTTGCATTGCTCCCGCAGCTGTCTCTAGGGCCCTGTGTGATCTTGCTGGCTGTGTTTATTGCAAGCTTGCTTTTGCCTCCAGCCCCTAAATTTCCGTACCAGCATGGGATGTTGTTGGAAATTACACTTTCCATTAGACTGGTAGCACTAAACACAACTTACAGCTGACGCTGATGGGAATGTCATTAGTTTTGGAGGTATTTGGTCATAAACTAAAGTTTTGGACAAATAAAAATTTGGACAGTGGGCTATTATAACATGATTCAAAAAAACTTTTAAAACCCAACATTAAAAAAAACCCCTTACCTAACACACTTGGCACACAACAAACTGTCAGCACAAGTAAGAGTTTTCCTTGACATCAGAGGTAAACCACAGGGTACTTTACACAAAATCTTGTGGGTAAAATCCCAAGTGAGTGTCCCCACTAGGCAATAAAAATATTATCATATGCACACTCATGTATACCACAGATCTGATAACATACATACAAATGTATTTGCAACCCATTAAGATCCTTTCTGTGAATCTGTTTATATTTATAATCTGTGCTGCTAACCTGTTTTTCTTTTTTTGCATTGCATATAATGTATTCGTATTTGCACCTTTTGTTCTTTTAAATTTTTATGTTTGGACTTTGCACTGAAACTGCTGCACAGCAATTTCTTTGATGTTGAATTAAGCTCTATCTTATCTTAAATTCCTCTGTACAAACTAAGCACGCAGACGGCAGCAATCGAGTGATCGAAGCCGACATAACTTCCAGCTCTTTTGAATCCTACAAAGATCCTCTACCACAAAGGACCTCCTGGTGCATTCATTTGAGATATCCTCATTGATCTTCAGCACAGCAACATGTTTCCTCCATGCTACCTTTATAGCAGATAATGAGCTTGCATTGCACAACGAGCAGCTAAAGAGAGTCAATGGAGACTTTAAAAGCCCAAACCTCTGAGACTGATTAACTTGTTTAACAGCACCGGTTGCCTTGAGCGAGTCTGGGTAAAATCTGATTGCAGTTTCCCACAAAACATCTCCTACGTGCACTGTCCAGGATGCCAAAGGCCTGACCACAGAGGTGAAGACACACAAACATGTGGAAGGGAAGATTTTGACTATGAATGGAAGCCTGTACACAGACCTGTAGCTTGTACAGCTCTCTGTGTGCTAAGCTGGAAGGCACTTCAGGCGCTAAAATGGAACAATCACCGGCCAAATATGTGCTTCCAATGGTATTAGCAGTTAATGGGGGTGCTCAGGAGGACTGTCTTACGCCACTGTGCTCTTCCAGGTCCCTCTTCTCCCAGGAGTCAGACAAATCCAAGTTAAAAGAATCCTGATGACTCTAAGTGAATTACATTAACAGGATGGCTCCCCTCCAGCTCTGCTGCAAAGTGGATTAAAACCTATACCCATCCATTACGTTTAGCGCTCAGAGCAACACTTAATTAAAAAGCCAGTGAGCTGGTCAACTCTCCTCACCCCCAGCTCCACATCAAACACTCTCCATTATTTCAATTATTATTTTAGCTTTCTATTTGCCTTTAGATTGAAAAATTACAGGGAAAGTTGTAAATCAGAATTGGTATGGCAATAAAGTAGAATAAAAACCTCAACATGTATCATTATGGAAGCCTGATTCTGCTTGTGTGACAAAAAAAAAAGATTCTGCAAGTCACTGTAACAATAAACTTTCTCAAAATAATGAGTTAGTATCTCAAAATAGTGTGTTAATATCTTAAAATATTGAATTAGTATCTCAAAATAATGAGCTAATGTCCCAAAATAATGAGTTAGTATCTCAAAATAATGAGTTTGTATCTCAAAATAATGAGCTAATGTCTCAAAATAATGAGTTTGTATCTCAAAATAATGAGCTAATGTCTCAAAATAATGAGCTAATGTCTCAAAATAATGAGTTAATGTCTCATAATAATGAGCTAATGTCTCAAAATAATAAGTTAATGTCTAAAATAATGAGTTAATGTCTCAAAATAATGAGTTTGTATCTCAGATTACTGTGTTAATGTCTCAGAATGATAAGTTATCTCAAAAATGTCTCAATATCTCAAAGTAGTGAATTTGTATCTCAAACATAATGAAAATCTTTCTCGAAATAACGGGTAAGTATAAATAATGACTTACTTTCTCAAAATACTGACTTAGTATTGTTTCTCATTATTTTAAGATACTAAGTCCTTATTTTGAGATAGGCTACAAATTCATTATTGCGAGGAAGTTTTTCATTATAATGACTTGCAGGATCTTTTTTCTTCACACTGGCAGGACTGGGTGTCCATACTATCACTCTCTGTGCTGTCATTTCTAAGCTGTCATTGTGTTTTTCTCCCCCTCAGTCTGACACGATGCTATCAAGCATCCCAACCCTTTTGGCCTTTCATCTTCTGTTCATGACATCCTATTTTCTGCTGCAGTTTATCTCTCTTTCTCATCCTCTGGTTCTCTTTCTATCCCAGAGCCTGGGTCGACACCTCTGCTCGTGACACTGCTGCCGCCTGGTTTGGCACTTCAGATCCAGATGGATTACTGTAAGCCAATAAATCTCTCCAAGTCTGTGCCCGGGTGGTGACAGCCACACGACCCATGCTTGTGTGCCTTTATACGCGTGCATGAGGGCGTGCCGAAGTTTCCACTGCTCCCAGAACAAGGTGTCACTGTCAAAATCCACGTGTCTCTATGAAGCAGTGTAACATGTCATGACATACAGCTGGGTGACTGCGCACCCCTGAACCTGCATCTGATCTATTGATAGGCTGAAATTCCATGAAACACAGAGCATGTGAGCTCAGAGGGCAACATGTGCAGTACCCAATGTTAACAGGAGGCACACATACATGCAGAAGCAATGTCCTAGAAATACAGTGATAGTGTTTCAAAAAATGCAGACACAGCAAATGAGTATCGGTCATTGCATGGTGGCTGGAGAACTACTCACACGCACAAAGACAGGTTTTCTTCATCACTATTACCATCACTAGTCCTGTAGGTGTGTGACACAAACCTGACCTCAGTAAAGTTCAAGGTTCTTCTAGAATTTAGGCTTCAGACTTTTAAAACAGGTAACAATATGTCATCCTTATAGCCTGTATAACAAATCTGCAACTGTTTGCTTTAAAGAATTGCTGTCTAAAACAGGTGTTGATTCACCACCAAAATTAAGCAATCAAAACACTCCTCTGCAGATGGTTAGTGCAAACTGACTGACAGGTTTGGACACTAGACAGCAGTGTGGGAGGAACGCTTCAGATCGTTTACTTAAGTAAAATAGTAATACTACAGTGTAAATGTACTCAATTACAAGTAAGAGTAATGCATTCACAATCTTACTTATGTAAAAATATGTTAGTATTAGTATCAAAATATACTTAAAGTACCAAATGTGAGAGTACTCATTGTGCAGAATGGCCCATTTCAGAATAATAAATATATTACTGGATTATAATTAGCAATGCATTAATGTGTTCATCACTTTTATGTTGCAGCTGGTAAAGGTGGAGCTCATTTTAATGACTTTATATACTGCTGGACAGTCTATTCTATAACAATATAACATAACTGATTTATTCATGTGCATATTTTGTGTTAATAATCTGAATCTGCAAAGTAAGAAGCCTCGAAAAATGTCTGATAAATGTAGTGGAGTAAAATAATACAATGTTTTAGTAGTCTAAATGTATTTAGTTATGTCCCACCACTGCCAGACAGTAAGTCAAACTACTTCCAGACACTGTCAAACATTTCCACTATTAACTTCATATGTGTAAACACAAATGCAGACTAAAAAATTTCAAGTATGATCATTTGGGAAACACAAATAGTATTTTTATGAATTACATTTTGCTGTACCTTTAACTTCTATGGTTAAAAGTCCTGACTTGACTGGTTGAAGTTTACTTATGAGGTGTGTAACTGGCCTGAGGGGGTCTATCCTCTATACCACCTTGTTGATAACATACACAAACAGTGAGTGTCAGGTGACATCAGTACCTTCAGTGCGCACTTCTCCCCAGTCTTCTTGTTGAAGCACTGAAGCACTTTCCCATTGATCCCTAAGCCCAGAACCTGACTGGAGATCTTATAATCGTCCGTCACAGCGTTGCGCTTTATGTCCAATTTGGGATGAACGGGCAGTGGGAAGTGTGTTGAGTCGCTGTTGGTCGCAGGGGGAGCGGGCTGCTGTTGCTGCTCCTGCTGCTCCTTCTGCTCCTGCTGCTGTTTCGGGTCGTCAGCCGGGGAGTCCGGCTCTGCCTCAGCCTTTGGCGCTTGCAGCGGCGTCTCCTTTCCGTTTCCATTTTGTAGCATGGTCACACCGGCTTGTTGCCACCAGCTGTACTCTGGAGAAGAGAGCGTGAGTAATTCACCAAAGCAATGCGATGACGCCGGCTGTCCTCCGGTAACTGCGTAAAGCTGAGAGGAATCCTTGAGCACTGCTGGCGCGTCCGGTCTGGTTGTCCTGGGCACCGCAGCCTCTGTATGAACCCCACACACTAATTAACTGTGTCTACAATGAAGCTTAAAAAAACAAGTTACATTTGTTTTAATCACACAATAACTATTTCTCTCACAGACACCCGCCTATTTATTTAAAGAACTACTCTGTCAGCCGGTCAAAGCTGTCCCTTCAGAGAATTCCAGATATTTTAAATAAGCTGAATGTCATAAAAATTAAAATCCAGTCAGAGAAGTCTTGATCAGACAGCAGTGGTGAGGATCTTCTGTTGATTCTGCTGATCTCAGCTTCCCGTTGATGAGGAGTCCTTTGGTTGTGCTCACATGGCCAGTCACTGTCACTGTTTGTTTAAGCACCACCCTCCTACAGTTAAGTCATATTTCTCAACTGGCCCTAGGTGGAAGTCTTAAAGGAGCAGGACGTATATTCTGTTCACTGTGGAGAACAAGAGATCATTGTTGGTTTATGAGAGTAATGGATGAGAGTAGATTTAGAGAAATACTTACACTGGGATGTATGGTGCGGACAAGTTAGAGTATAGTATGAGGAAACCAGTGGAGCAGGTTCCCCCTAACCAAGTGAGGTTATTAAGTACTCTTACATAACAATATTACACTGATATGGCATGGTGAAAAAAAGGTTTATTACACACAGAGGTTTCAGTGAGGTTACAGTATAAAGACAGTATTAAAAAAGTATGTGTGTGTGTCTGTATTTAATAGTCCAGTGCACAGATGAGGGCCACTCCCCGTTTGATCCAGTGTCTCTGACTGCGATCTGTGGGCAGCTCCACCGCCATCACATAGTTGGTGGAATGACCAGTTGTAGACAAAGTCCCTACAAAAGCGACACGAAAACATTTAAACTGTTTGTATTTCTCCATCACTGCACTGAGCTAAGTTTTTCTGAGCAGTCTACAGTGCCAGCACAAGGTGTTGGCTACGTGCTGCTGTGGGTGGAAAATACAGAGCAGCACTTTCAGACGCTTCGTGAAACAAGACACTAACTGGAGTCTATTTTGGGTGAGTAATAAAACCACCGAGAGGAGACACACACAAACACTAGAGTGGGCAGCACAACATGTCGTCACACTAAAAAATCAGGGTTACTACACACAGAAAAAGTTTCAGTTTATCTATTTTCTTGACTAAAAAATTAATTTCATAAAGCTCTAAATAACTTGTTAGCCAAGCACTGTCTAATATCAGTAGTATAGATGAATCCAGTCACACTCAGATACTTTGCATACTAACCAGCACGTGTGAGGGTCTTGTAGATGGGGCAGACGTAGACCCCAGAGGTTGGAGGTTTGCGGTTAGGTTTGGGAATCAGCCAGATGATGGCCATTTCTGTGTAGAGCTCCTTGGGCCTGGACTCTGTGAGTTGACCTGCTCCGTTATCCCAGCGAGCCCCCTCCAGGAATAGACCGTGGATGTAGCAGCCTGTGTTTGGTTTCTCTGTTATCTCTGACACTGACTTCACCACTACCTGAGGGAGAAAAAAGAGATGAGGAAGAGACAGGCTGATAAACCATCAATAACAAATTCTCAAAGCAGTTCCAACAAAAACTAAAGGTACACGTAGATATTCATACGCATTTAGAGTGGTAAATATGTAGTGCTGTAGTGTGTAGTGTTTTTAGCTGGTGGGGCAGAAACAGTGAAAATGACACAGACTGTCAGACATACAGCTTACTGTCTGACCTCAAAGTCAAACCCAATTGTGTCAATGGAGGTGCCGGAGCGACGGGCGTAGTTCTGGAGGGTTCCAGTGAGAAAAGCCTGGGGGAAAAAGAAGCCGCTAATCCAGAAGACAGGTGGAATGCCGTTACAGATCCATCTCTGCAGGAAACTGATCCTCTGAAGCAGGTCTGACACCCAGGAGGCCAGAGGCTTCAGAGAAGGGTAAGCCTGGAGGGAGAGATAGAGACACATGGCCAGTAAAAGAGTGATGTATTCTTAGAAAGCAGAGCCTGGAATTATTAGAGTGGGACAGAAATGTCATCGAAAGTTCATCTGATTTCATGTACGCTCAAATCATTCCCAAATGTCAAATGTCTAATCCTTAAAGTCTCATCTACAACAGCTAAATCACACAGATGGATGTCATAATGTTAGTTCAGTTCAGGGCACACTAATATTCTGTACTTGGACAGGTTGGGTTTGTGTTACCTTAAAGAAACTCTGTACAATATTCAGAGCATGAACACAGCAGCAGCAAACAACTATGTGTATATCCCGCTAGATAACTGCCATCGCTCAGTACTGCGCTCATATTGCAGTCATGTATTATGATATCAGGACAGTGTTGCAGAAGCCTAGTGCTCAATTTCTGGTTTTCCCTCGGTTAACACTGTCAGCCATGTCAGCACTGTTGCTGTTGTTAGCACTGTTAGCTGCTAGCCATTGGCTCGGCCACCTCCATGTAAAGAGCCGTATGCAGACAACCTCAGAGTCTTATTACTCTTTTTATTTGCATTTTCAATTTGCACATAAAAACGTGCAAAATATCGCAAAGAAAAATTTGAATGTTTGAGGGAGGTAGAAAAGTTGGTGTATTGATTAAAGGTAAATGTGACTAGGTGCAATGGAAACAGATTCAGCAAACAAATGATGACATACATTCATGACGTACTATCATTACACTGGCCACTGAAAGCTCTCCTTGTCGTCTCTTGAGGCTCTTAACACCCATAAGCACATATGTCTGTTACCAGAACTCTTCAAATAGCACATAGCCATATTCTTAGTTGTTCAAAACTCTCTTTATTCATTGTCCAGTGTTCTCTCCGATATTATACATCCATCAATTTCCTTCGTTTAAGGTTTGACCTGCACTCTTTTAACTGCATTACCTCTTCACACCCTCTTCTGTAGAATTACTGTCACCTACTGGTTATCTCAAAGACACCAACTTCAAATATTCACATCACGGTAATAGATGGAAAAGCACATGAATCTGCATTTCCTGAAAATCTGGTTAAAATAGGTGCTTTGTTTGGATGGACACCCAACCATAGATGTACTCAGAATATAGTATCGATGTCCTTCAAAAAAACCTCTAAAAGAGACTTTCTGCGTCTGTGCATATGGACTAAGTGTGTGTGAGTCAGGGTTTCTCTTTGAAATTATTAATTGTGAGCTACCTTGGACACAGAATGCTAAACGTGTAAAAAATATAAAAATGTAAAAGTTTAAAAATACATTTTCTCAATAGGATTTTAAAGTCAAAAGAGAATGCTCTCACATTAAAGCTGCATTTTGTGAAGTTTCCATAAGTGGTTTGTCTTCAACATGTTATGCTATATAATATTTTACAGTGGTTGTATCATGCCATCTGATAACTGGACACTGGTACCCACAGGGGAATCAGAAGGAGAATAACTGTTGTGTGTTTCTTACCTTGGCTTTCCACATATCAGGCACCATGTTGTTGAACAGGCTGTTGGCCATAAGCTCCAGTTCTGATGACATCACAACTAAACCCTTCAGAGCCTTCACGATATCACTGAGACTCTGAGAGATGACCGCCAGCAGCTTGTTATATCTGAAAGAAAAGAGATAAAAAGACCAATTACCAAGTACTTAAAACACTAGCTACTAAAGACCTTGTTTACATAATGAGAACAACATTTACGGAAAAAATAAATAGAAAAGCTTTTATTACCCCATAGTATAAAAAGGAACATAAAATATTTGCAAGAGGCTGACAGGACTGTTAACCAGTACCAATGACTCAGCAAATATGCCACATTCAGAGATTTCTGGCTTCCCAAACTCTCTCAGGAAAAGTTGCTGACATCACAAACTCCAGCGGCTCACATGTAACCGACTGAAAAAGCTGTTATTATTACAGTATGATTACAAAGCCATGTAATTATGATTACTGGCTGAGACTTCTGAAGGGTACAATTTCAGCAACTGGACTCAAATAAAGATATTACATTACTGGTTACACATTTAATGACTATTTTTTTGTACTTTAAAAGTGAAATAATTTTACATTTACATTGGGAAGATTCACTGGACTATTCTGGGCACTTGACACAGCTGCATATGGTGAGCTGAATATTTTCTAAAGATGATTTCAGTGCAGCACAGATGGCAGTTTCTTTCCCTGAGCTCATTGAGTTACCAAACTGTAGATGTTTGTTCTCCTGCTGAATAAATATTGTCTTTAAATATCTTAAAATAACTGGTCATTTACGTCAAAGATAAAGGACAGGTTCATTTGTTGATATGACTAATTGGGATTCATCCAAGCTGCCCCCAGTGTGACTGATACACAATGCTGTATCATAGCACTGCTAACACAGACAGAATAAGGAATATTGAGCAAGTGAAGTGTCTAATAATCAGTACACAGGCCACACCACCTGACTCCAGAACTGACAACTACTTTCAGATTCACACTGATAAAAAATGTGACCAGACAATTAACTGTTTTTACATTAAAAGTGTAAGAATAATCTAGATTTTCCACCATCCTGTCACATCTTTTCAGCCCTGATCATGAGTGTACAGCAACAGAGCAGAGTGATGTGTGTTATTATATCAAGGAGACCTGCAGCGTGGTTTGAAGTGTGGTTTGTGATGTAATCTTACAGTACAGCCTGATGTTACCTGATGACCTCCTGGATGAGCACTGTGTTCATGGACTCTTCATAGAGGACTGGGTACTTTTCCATCACTTCCTGAACACTGAAAGGCTGAGGAATCTTTTCAGCGATGCCTGCAACAATCTCCTCCACTATCTACAGAGCAGGAAGAGGCACATAACCAATAAAACATGTGAAACAGGATTCCTCTCACATCTTCCAAAAGCATGCGGTTAAATGATAATGTGTGTTATTGTCAATCACCTCTAAATCTATATTGAAATAGTTAACTTACTATAATACGATTACCTGATATCAGACAGAATTGTCTACGCGTTACCCTCCATTTCCATCAGTAAACTCTAACTCAGTGGAGCGGGCAGACTCAAAGATCTGGACCCAGGCAAATAACATGATGTGAGTAAAACTAAAAAGATAAGAGTAAAGAAAATCAAATCTGTACCTCCTCCTGAGTTTTGCCCCCAGCAGATGCAGCTCGAGGTTGGAGACGCACCACGGCTCCCAGCAGGGCGAAGGTCTCATTCTGGGCAAAGCTGATGTTAGCGTTGTCATGGAGACCAAAGATCTCAGGTGTATCATTGATGGGCAAACCACGAATGTATGCCAAGTAACCCTAGAGTCAGAATTGCCAAGACAACAGGTTACTCGCTAAACTGTCATCTTTAGTTTGATAGTCAGAGGTTGATGTGATTCTTTTCAGGCATTTTAGAGATGTAAAAAAAATCGTATAGGGGTTGTGTCACACATTTTTTGTCACCAGGTCTTTGTGAATTGACCCTTCAATGCAATTACTAAATATTGTATAAAGTTTTTCTGCTTTACGATGACTTATCTATTTCAGAGGTATGCTGTTTAATTACAGATATCTGTCATATACAAGGATTCACATAAACCATTAAGTATATTGAACAGTGAGTACTCCATCATTCTCAACCTTTATATGCAATATATGCACTCTTGGAGTATACCAACTGATGCAGACAAAGATCAGGTCTAATGCACTCCTCTTATCACCATCTTTTGAAAGCTCCTGCGTTTATCTGACCTTGATATCCAGATTTGTGTCTATCTGCCGGTAGACTCCAGACTCAGAGTACACATGATCATCAGTAAGCACAGCGGGACAATAGAAATCCTCCAGCACACTGAGCAGACAACGTCTGTCCCAGTCATCTGTCACGCGGCCGCCATAATTAATCTCCCCTGCAGTATATTTCAGCACCTGGACAGGTGGAGGACAAAAACAAGAGACAAATGAACATGCTCAGACTCAGACACACACACACACACACACACACACGTTCTCTTCCTCTCTCTAACTGATACAAAACTTAAGTTTCTTACTAAAGGGCCTGTGTTACTGTAAGCTTATATCTAAAGTATCCACAGCATAAGACACATGTCACAATTAATTGTGAGCAATGGACACATGTAATGACAAGTTAGGAAGAAAAAAGGTGACGGGGTCAGGTTGGTGGCAAGTTCATTTGGAGCTATTGTTGTCTTAACAGGTTGTTAAATATAGACAGAAGCCTTCTTTCCCCACCTTGTATGGGACGTCCTGGTACTCGTCCAGGAACATTTTCAGTTGGCTGATGCAGATGTTCAGGTCTCCGTCTGTAAATTCGTAAGGAATGTTGAAGCCCAGTGGGCCAAACTTTCTCCGCTCCAGAGCAATTCCATGGAAGAGACACAGAGACAGGAGCAAAGACTTGAGGTGTGTTGTCTGAGGAGAGGAGAGAGGAATAAGTTGGAGATGCTACATGTTGGCAAAAACAAGTATAAAGTAGTTAACATAACAAGCAGGAGGAGATTCAGTGGGACAGAGGCTGAGGACTAGGCAGACCTTGGTGGAAGAAGAGATAAAATCATCGGTGAGCCTCAGATAGGTTTTCTGTAGATTGGCCTTGATTCCCTTGGGAGGCTCAACGGTCATCTTTGACCCATTCTGGAGAATGGACACTGGGAACTTGTTGCTGGGAAGACTTGTGAGCCACAGACGGAAGTCCTTGTGCACCTGTTTGGGGATTGTGGGGCATGTAAAGAAGGCATAGTAGATGACAGGCTTGTCTAAAATACAATCAAGATCACAAAAAATGACATACTTTTCCAGACTAATATTTCCAGATTTCATGGTAGAGTTTTCAGACCATATTTAACATTGAAGTACATATATATAATAGCCAGCCTGTGAAAACTTGCATTTACCCATCATGGCTGTTCAGTCCACACTCCTACGCAGAGAGTCAGATGACATTCCACTACCCATACTCATATTATTTTCCCTCAACATATTGAAGGAATAACATTATATTATTGTTTCCTCCATATTTTAGTCTCTTTTATGAATAAGAATAAAAAATTAATTGAGAGAAGTTACATCACTTCATAAAGGTTTGGTTTCCTTGGGCAGAAAAGGTACCCAAAGATGTGCAATTCAAAGTTATTTTCTTTCAAACTAATTTGGTCGCGGATGTCCACAGTTGGTACAGTTACAAGGCACTGGGGGCAGAGCTGTTATGCAGGCTGTGACTTTCAGGCCCAGAGGCAGCTCTGTGTAGGAGTGTACGTTCAGTTGAACGCCTTCTTCTTGCCTTGCTTTCGACAACATCAAGCTCACTCTGGCCTGCACTTTCACACAGTGGTAAACATTTTCCAAATGCCACGAATAACACTCAGATTATTTTATCACAATATATTTTTAGAAATTTTGAACTCTCTATTTTAGAAAACAGAGTAGAGGCAATGGTCTGAAATTGCAAATAATTTACCATACTCTCTTTTGTTTTTTCCCATACTTATCAAGACCTGAAATTTACTCAAATTAAATTCTATATTTTTCTGTACTGCATAGGAAACATGTACAACATTACAATAGATATGCGTAAGCATATGTTCTGACCTTTACTGGATTGATGTTTTCAATGAGCCTCTCAAGGGCAGGCATCCAGCTTGGAGCCAGGTGACAGTTCTGGAAGAAGACCCACTGACCTCTCTCCATAGCAGTGTGCATCATAATCTCAGCCCAGGGGCCCTGAATCAAACAAACAGCAGTGGAGGAAATGGCAAAGAAACCACAAGAGTTGTGCCAAAAACAGTAAGCTTAAGACAAGACTTTAAGAAAAAACATCTGTGAAAAGTTTGATCCTTCTTTAAAGAGTGGGTAACATAGGGAATATATTGACGGTGGAATGCGGCACTTTTCTCTACAACCAGTTTGACATTGTAGGAGTCTTTCAGAAAGGTGTAAGAGCCCTCAGTTCAATGTGGACAGAAACTGAGGGCAGGGTGATGTAACAGCCCAGCATTAGCCAGGATTCAAACTCACATAATTGCAAATAATGTGATAAACACACGCTAACACCTATTGAACAGCCACAGGGGTAGTGTGTTGCTGGGAGAAACATTTGGCCAGCCACTAGGTTTCAGGTTTGTGGAGGATGAGTCTGCATTTATCCTAAAACCTCCGCATGTGGTTTTTAATGGGTGCTCTATGAGATTATTTACGGTGTCCTGGAATGTAACATCTGTCAAAGCTGTATCGCACATTGTACTGAGAAAACAATTAGCACAGAGGTGGCCATTCTTAACAAGACAAACGAGAATGGCCTTGTTCTGTGAGAAAGTGTTCTACAGTGCCTTTCCCCAGGGTCTGAGAGAGCGTATGAAAGAGAGTGAGACTGAGAGAGAATTCCCAAGCACCCCCTGGCCCTGACCTGGCCCTGGCCCAGAGAGATGGCACTCATTTTCTTGGAGAACTGCATGACGTCAGCAAACTTGTAGAGGTCAGCAGCAGGGTCAGTGCCAGGAGACAGGACAAAGATGAGGGGAGTGGAGGGGGATGACTCAGTGAAGACCACGGACAGGTCTGACGTCTGTGGAAAGATGAAGAGAGGAGGAGTAACAAGCCATAAACATTGCTGTTGCATGCTGAAGAGCAAACAACTGAAAATCATTTTCAGCTGAAGTTAGGATAGTTAATTTAGTAGTCCAAACATAAACCGATGTTTGCACTGCTGCAGTCCCTGCCAAAACAAATGGAACCATTATTGCCATGTTAATATTACCACACTTCTGAGCCACTGTCACAGAGATAAGACTCACTTTGTGTTACTGCATACATATTGGTTTTAATATCAATATTAAGGCAAGGCAGAGGAGAGGGATTCTACCTGAGGCTCTATAAAGCGTTGCCCAAGCTGAGCTGAGACAAAGTCCTGCAGGCCTTGAATAAGGCAGTCAGCCCTCAGACAGCGCAGGACCAACAGCTTCTGGAATGAGTCCAGCTCTGTGTCCCACTCTCCTGGGAGAGGCTCCCTATAGGCAACCATACACACACACACACACACACACACACACACACACACACACACACAACTTGTTTGATACTGACAGCTTCTGCACAGCTCAAATGAAGGAAAAAAGTGTGCATTTGTCAACAGAGTGGTCATCTTTGCGTGCCTGTGAGGCTGGTTGCTGTCAAAAATTC
>JAPZEB010000012.1:29864401-29883501 GCA_029783705.1 Chaetodon striatus | reverse complement strand
ATTTTGTCAAAATAAAAGTCCTCTGCTACTCCTCTGTTTTTAGTAGCATTGCACCTACACTAAATGTAAAAAGCACATCAAGGGAAAAAGGCTAACGTGAAGTGCATTTTACTACAAACACATATCAAGAGAAGTATTTCACTCTTGTATACATAAGCTAAATAAAACATGGATTGTAGTTATTTTGAATAATACAGTAACAAAAAAATCTGCTTTTTAATAACATAATAACTTAAATAAATTAATCTGAAAACTTTCCACAGACTCCCACTTTGAAAATCACTGGTGTATAGTGTAAGTCTGACTTTTTTGTTTGTTCTGTGATTTGTGTAGAACAGAGCATCACTTACCACTCATGTGTGAGCAGGTCGTACTCCCCGTAGAGCTGCCCCATAGTGATAGACTTGGGGTTGAGGACATATATCTGGACCGCCTCGTACACACCTCCACTAACAGAGGGCTGGCCCTTCAGAGCTGTTATTGCTGCACCTAGTATCTCATAACACTGACACATCCAACAGTAATACTTACATACAGGACTCTGTTGAACAAAAATCACTGTCAACTGAAAAAAACTATAAATAATATCATGACAAGTACAAGACTCACCTTGGTTTTACCTGATCCAGACGGTCCCACCAACATCAGGCCATGTCTTACCACCGTGGTCTCATACAGCTGAATACACTTGTTAATGTACCCTGTAATCACCACAATACTGTCATCCACTCATCCTAATAATACAGGCACCCGCATATCTGGAAACATATTTTCTGTACTTTCAAAAAGAACTAACCATCCACATCTTTGAGGTTCTTCTGGGTGCAGACATTACGCATGGACTCCTCCAGTGTGCCATAGTTGATTGGCTCCTGTTTTGTCTTGGGGAAAAGATCGGACACTATACCATTGAAGAGCTTCAGGTCGTCCTGTAAAAACTTTGGTACGTTGACATCTTGAATGGCTCGCAGACAGATCAATTCCTGTGAGGCAGAGAGATTGCAGAAGGATAAGATATTAATTGACAGGTAGTTTTTCGAACTGCATTCAAATTTTGTGTCATACTATCTCACACTTTATTTCCACCATAAACAAAAGATAAAAACATTACTAACCTCATTCATGTCAGGATTTTCTCTCTTCAGGTTTCCAGCAGCTGAGATCACAGTCTTCACAGCTCTCATACCAAAGTCATAATGATCCTACATACAAACAAGAGCAGAAGTCAGCACACTTGATCTTTGTTATTCTTATATACATACACACACATACTGTATGCATCTCTCTATCCTCCATGGAATATATTAAAGATGAAACTGTGTTGCATACAAATATTTTACCATCTAATGCACTTAAACTGAAGTTTTACTGAAGTTTAAAGAAGTAATGTCTGTCACAATAGACACATGCCAGTTTAACTTCTTTTTCAACATCACATAAACACCCACTTCCCTGCACAACTACCACATTTTCTTGGTGGGTAGAAATGGATATGGAGCTTCAGCTGATTCTAATTTTGATCTCCTCTGACTCCATATAATACCTGAGAGCTCAGCTGTTCAGAGGAGAGCTTGAAAGTGGAGGTGATCTTCTTGGAGAGGACTTTGGCATCACTGAAGCCAAATGAGTACAAGGAGATCTCAGCTATCATCGCATAGTCAGGTACCATCATGGCCACAGGGCGAAACAGTGCCTGTGGGAAATATAATCTCCTTTTTTGAACCCCATCTGCCTATACTCAGTGTTATACAGTTATTAAAAATTAAATCATCATTGCAAACCTTGAGATTGTCGGGCAGTTCAGTACGTCCAGCATAACCAGGGTTCATAGTGATGAATACAGCGCAAGAAGGGACAAGAGGGATCTCTGCCCCCTCAAACACAAACCGCTCTGCCTAAAAGCACAATATAAACAGTTATCTTTGTGATACATAAAACTACATCAACATGAGTGGAATGCAGTGATGGTTCTCTACTAATATAATAACAATTCATACATTTTGCAACATTACAATCAGAGAGTACTCAATTAAAAGTAAAAGTTGATCCCAAATTTTACTTGCAACAGACTGGTCACTTTAAGAATTTAAATGATTGACATTAACTTAATTCTGTAAAAGGTACAGTGCTGTAGTTGGCTGGGCAACTTTCTATATTGTTGTGTAGTGTAATCTTTATTTCATGAGATAACTGTGCACATAAAACATTATTCTGTAATTTGACTACTGTAAAAACTAGATATATAATTAACTTTTCATTAAAATCAGACTTTGTCATTTTCACTGACACATTTAAGCAGTATTTGTCATTTTATGGCAATACCACCATGTTGAATGCTCAGTTCAGTTATATGTAATGCATAATTTTATCAGTACCCGTGTTGGTTTTGAAATAGCACTACAAAATAATGCTTTCAAGTCTCTGTAATGGCTCTAGAGAGGAGATGTTTATTCAGCTCAAACATATGAAGCATGTAGAACTTACTGAAGCATAACAAGCATATATGTTCTTTTTTGAAATGCGGCAGAAATACATACATATGACGGAAATACATACTGTCTTTCTGCACAATACCTGTACTACTCCAAGTACTCTGTGGATAAGTAGGAACCAGCATGTGAATTTCAAGTCAATCAGCTTCTCACCCTTTGCTGCTGGGCCTTTTGTATAGTGGTAATCTGTTGTGCCACCACAGACAGCACTTCCACATCAATACGATTGAACTCATCAAAGCATGCCCAGGCCCCAGAGCTGCAAAAAGGAAATGGAAGTTCTGTGATGTTTAACAGCAGACATTTTATCACGCTTTAGTAACTGCCTCTCACCTGGCCAGTCCTTTGAGAAACTTGCCCATAGCAATGAAGTCCAGCTGGTCAGAGCAGTTGAAAACAACTGTCTGGATAGCTAGCGCCTTTCCCAGATCTTTAGTGGTTTCTGTCTTTCCTGTCCCTGCTGGACCTGCAGGAGCCCCTCCAAACTTCAGGTGTAGAGCTCCTGTTAGGGTCAGGTAGCATCTGAAAGAGGCAGGAAGTGGTGTATTTGAATGAGTATACGGCATTCAGGGAAAAAAAACAGAATGAACAGCATTACAATTAACAACTACCTGTCAGTAAGCGGTGTGATGACCAGACGTCCAGAGTTACCAAGGTACTCATATCCATACAAAAACTCTGCATTCACTGCACGGATGTACAAGTCATCTTTCGCCCAGTAATATCTACAAACAGTAGAAGATCAGTATTAAACTTATTCTGCACCCACAGTGTTACATAATGATGGTATATAGTGACAATACTAAAAAGCAAAACAATTACAGAGCAAAAAAACAACCAGATAACCTGAGCTGGCTGATCCACTCAAAGTCATTAATGCTTGAGATCTCCTGCTCCACCAGTTTGGCTGCAACATCTTTAGCGTGGACCTCTATGACAATGAGGGCAGAAAGCACGGCTCGCTGCATCCTAGACAGACGTCCTCTCACCAGCTGCACCAAATCACCCAGCTTCAGAAACAAAAGGGAAAATCTTAAGGATGTCGGTATACAGTATACTATAGTGTGCACAGTGTCCAATGAATATGTGAGCAACGAATAACAGAATCTGTGTTATTCAGTTTGAATATTGGCAAGTCTAATACCAAAACCACACCTGTGTCTGTAGCTGGGGATAAAGACGACTGGCCAAGTCTCCCTGCTCCAAGGCCTCAGACACCTCAGCAGTCCAGAAGACCTGACAGCCAGCTATCACCACTTGACCAGGCCATGATAACACCCACTCTACACGAGGTTGCTGAGGGGTCAAAAGAGCACACACAGATGATTAAAAAACTGAACAACTTAAATATGCCTCACTTTAAAATTGTGCAAACAAGCAATACAAGAGTACAAACACATAAAAAACATCAAAGTAAGAGTCAGGGTCGCAGACCTCAGGGTAGACTTTGAGTGAGCGGTCAATATTGTCCCTCAATGTGGCTTTCATAGATTTCTCAACTTCCCTGAGCCAGTCCTCCACATTTCCAGTAGGCCATACTGGCAGGGACAGTTTCACCTCCTCCCCTTCTCCAGAGTACATGTGTGTGATCTGTAGATCTGGCTGGAATTGAAGCTGAAAAACAACAAAACTCTCAGTGGTATGTGGTAAACAGTACATGATATACTGTCAGTAATGTATGAGCAGAATAACTGTAAAGAATCCAGCCTGAACAAACCCGTGCAATGTTCTCAAAGCATTTGCGCAAGTGTGGTTGTACAGCAGTGGGATCTTTGGTCTGGGAGAGAATCTCCAGGAGCTCATCATCCGACAGGAAGTAAAACCTGCAAACAAATATTCACTGTACAGTAAACTGTACTAAGTCTGTGTAACCAATGGTGTGTCATAAATTAGCATGTAAATTCATTTCTAGTTAGAAATTGACCACAGACGACAGATTGGTTGTTGCACATAATTGTTGATCAAAGTAGCCTTTACTTTATCAAGATATTTGTTTTCCTTTTGGTATCATAGCTTCCCTTATTTATAGCAACCAAACCAAGTTTCTTTGGCCACTCACTGTTGGTGAGGTTTTAGTATCATATGAATAAGTAACATCAATGCATACCCTCTCCAGGGAATAGTATAATCTCATAAATCTGTTAATAACACCATCACAAATTTAGAGTCAGGAGAATTTTAATCTAGTTCCAGTGAAGCTTACCTTGGGAAGGAGCCTCGTTTCGTCTCCAAGTAGTCACTGAGACCCTTCTGCACCTGTTCCAATAGCGTGTTGCACTTTTTCAGTTTGTCTAGTAACCGAGCATCTGGACACAGCTCAATTACCTTGGGATAAAGGCAGAAGCACACATTAACAGTTTACATCATTGAGCATTATTATCATCTAGTACTATGCTCATCTCTGTATAAAAACAAAACCTTTGTCCTTTAATATGAGGTGTTGTGGAATCTCTGACCTTTCGGTTACTAAAGGCCCTTTTCATGACGCTCCTCCACGTATGATCCATCTGCTGGTATCTTTTTCCTTCCACGGGCAGCTGCTGGTTGATATCATCAGAGCTGAAGATGGGCTCCAAGTAGAGCCAGGAACGCTGGCACGTCAGCCATTCCTCCAGCACATCCTGCATACACCAGAAGAGGGCAGCAGCATATCATAAGACACTACAAGACACATTCTGAAGTGAGTGTGTGTGTGTTTGTGTTTACTTGAGTCATTCTGAGCTTGCTTTCCCAGGTGTTGATTCTGCCCTCAAAGGCTTTTTTGAAGGGAGAGAAGGACATGCTCTGGGTCATGACGATGTGGTCATCCAGCAATTGGGACGCTTCGTCTGGGCTCTTCAAGATGTAGGTGCCTGTCTCCTTGTAGGGCACCACATCAATGACTACTGTCGACCACTCTCGTTCCATCTTTTCCAGGGCCTGAGTGAGAGTGTGTGAAAAACAAAAAAGATATTCAAACACTGACAGTGTGCTTTAAATTATAAAAATATGAGTTACGTAGTCTCTGTTTCACCATGATCCTGTTAAGCTTACGCTGCACTAAGGGGGCTGTTTGCCTGCAGCTGAGAAAGCGTTCACACTGGCACAATCCTGACAAATACAAAGTGGGCTAACCCTGACTTCAGCCTGGAGTTTGCTGGTCTTGCTCCAGAGCAGAGTTTGCTCTGAGTTTGCAGGGTTATCCCTGAAAGGGACTTGACCCGGGGATAAAAGTTTCCAGAATTTTAGAATGTTAACATGAGTTATGTGTTTCAACTGACATTTAACCAAGGGCGGGCAGAAGTGCAGTGTGATTCATAATGCCCTGGGCTTCAGTTAATCCTGGGTTAATAATGTGTGTGTGAAACACAACAAGTTAACCCAGGATCAACTCTTAGCCCAGGGTTAAGAGAATGCAGTGTGAAAAGCCTAAAAACGTGTAGAACACCTCTCAAATGCCACTATTTCATTTTAACTTAATACAAATGACAAATATGCTGACCCAATTCTGTCCAAACTTTGTGACATTAATCACACATCTTACACAAACACAATGCTTTACAAACACTGTACTCAGAGTATGACTCCTGTTCCAGGGTACCTGTTCAATGGTGTACTCCTTCCCAGCCACCTCAGCCACATGAGCTATGTCATCCATGTGGTTCTGTAGGCCAAGCTCAAGGCAGCGGGAGAGGGTCAAGTTGGCTTTGGGCCTGACTTTTATCTGAATGCGCTCTGAAAGCATCTCCCAATGGGAGCTCCCCATCCCTGGGTTCCTCAAGCCCTGAATCAGAGGAACGTGAGGTTGGAAGTCCTCAATCTTGCTGCAGATTACAGTTGCCACCATCTGGCAGTCTAGTGTTGTGTAAGACAAAGAAAGCAGGCCAAGAAAAGAACACGTCAGACATATTACTGTAACAATCACACTTTACTTACTCAAGTTTAACAGTGATAGATGTGTCACCTACCAGGAATTTCCTTAAACTGTTTAATACATTTGTGCATGGTCTTGTGGGCATCCGTAACATTGCGCTCAAGCTGCTCAGGGTCTATGGAAGACAGTGGGTCATTGAGCCAGCTCTCTTGCCAACGTAGCCAATCTGAGGTGGTGGTCCATAAATCTTTAAAAGGCTGGAAGTCCTTCACCAGCTTCTGCAGCCGATCATACTGTAATACACATTTAGATTTCATTGTCAGAAAAAGCATAACAAATGTATTTTCTTTTCCTGTTTGTTTAACAGTTAAAAACAAGCGGAAATATTCTGGTATCTGGAATGACAAAATGTATCTAGACATCATTTGAAGGATTTCCTTTCACTTACATTAGTGACAGGAATACCAAACAGACGTTCTCTGTAGTTGAAGGTTTGAGCCATTGTCTGACACTCCTTCAGTTGCTTGCTTGTACGCCTCATCTCGTTGGCCACCTCATGGGCATGATTAATGTCTGTATTAACCGCAAGGCCAGCGACCAGCATCTGTAAACACAGTTGCTGTGATTTAGAATTAAATGACATAAATTTACTTTGCTGATCTTAAAATTTCTAACAATAAAACATAATAGACGAAGGTCTGTCTACAGCGGATGATTTCAGAGATTGTTGACACAAGTTTAAGGAGGACAGCTCACAAGAAGAGGAAAAAATACAAATCATGAAGGAGGTCTATTTTCAGACGCAACAAAACAAGGCTGCAGGTTAACTTGCTGTGAAACAGAAAAAAAAACTAGCTGGCTCAGCTGACCTGTAGAGAGGTTAGCTGCTCCTCAAAGTCGTTCTGGTCGGCCAGCTGGATCTTATGGAAGCGTGCCTCGTCCTCTACATTCTGGGCCGCTACTGCTTCCATCTGGCTCATTATCCTTTGAGGCCACCCAATAGCTCTCCACCTGCAGAGACAAGTAATTATAGCAATGATTTTAATAACCTCTCAGTTTTCTTTATATACTCTAACCGCTGTGAACCCATTAAATTACGCTTATTCACATGAGACTGTGCAAATTAAATTCAAAACATCACAACATCAGCATGATGACTTTTTCTTACTTTTTATTGACATCATCATCTGAAAGAGAGTAGTAAAGTTCTTCTATTAGCTCATAGTCTGCCAGCGTCTTGCCAATACGGTCCTTTTGTGGAGAGATTGAGAAAAATGATCAGATTTGTTAAAAGGTAACCCTTCATAAGACACATAACAGAAATAGCCAGTCCTTGTGTACCTTGTAACTCCTGAGCTGCTCTGGGATTTGCTTCATCCAGTCCCTTTTTTCAGTCAGTTCCTCAATGCTGTTGGGCTTCTCATTTAGCTTTCTACTCATTGTGTTGCACTCCTCACATGCCTACACACATACAACATAAAAGCTTATAGTCAGAGTTAAAAAGGTAGGGAAAGGCCACTTTCAAATTGTAAAAATTGTAGATCCTGTGTAAAAGAAATGAACAAAGCACTTCAATATGTGATACACATACAGTATATACTGCATAATTAAGAATTAATAAATGTTTTCTGGCCTCTAAACGCATGACTTACATCCTCAACCTGCTTGCGTAGCTTCAGAACAAGGTGGTCCAGCATTGCATTCGCCAAAGCCTTTCTTTTGCTCGAGAGAGCCTGACGTATTGCCTCCACACGGACAACAAATGGACCGATGACAATGGAGGATGGCAGAGATTGCTCGAGCCTTTCCTTGTCTTTGAGATGTTGTTCCACCTCTCTCTTCACTTCTTGAGATGTCTGTTCTGCATTGGTGTGGGATCTGTCAGAGAAGATTTAAATAACTCCATTTCATGAGAAAAGCATACTGAATGGACCATAAATCTGACTGCCCTTTAACCTCGTGGGAGAACTTGCAAACGTAATTTTAAACAGACTTACTCAACATGGGTTTCTATGTCCAAGTTGTGTAGCTCTAAGTGTTTCTCATATTCAGCAGCATAGGCCCTGAGAGGTATGGCTGCTTGTATCAGAGCATTGCGGATCTTCTCTCTCAGCTCAATTACTTCTGGTTCCCACAAATTCACTGACTCAAGCAACGGATCGCCACCGATGAACAACTTCTGCATCACAAACTAGGATGGACAAGAGAGGAACTATTAAATTACTGTCCCCTAAAGTACAGTTGTCATTATCATCATCCATGGATAGAAGAATCGATCATTAACAAATTTCATATCCCACTTCTATTTTTTTAATTCAATGCACTGTGATTCAGATGATTACAGATTTTATTTTACCCTTTCAGGCTGTGGTATGTTGTACGTGGCCAGAATGGCCTTATCAAACAGGTTAACAATAGATGTCTCGAAATTCTCCAGTGGAGTGCTGTATTGAACGCCAGTCTGATCCAGAACCAACTCCACCAGGAAAAGAGGGTTCTTCTTTGGCCTAGTTACAGAGAATGGAAGAATATAACCAACACAATACTAAATCTTTAGCACTCTTTGCAACTGAATGAAATATATTATGTAAAACTAACTCCAAAATAAAGGAACATTGTCGCAAAACACGGATGCAAAGTAACACAGAAGCATGTGCAGGTGTTTATATGACTGTGAATATGTGCCAATCTGTGCAAATGCATGATATCCTACTTGTAGGGGCTCGTGATAAGGTTGTCCCCCCAGACCAGGTCCTGAGGACATGTCAGCACACTATGGCAAGCATTTAACAGCAGCTGAGTCAGGCTGGCCAGCGAATTCTGCACAAGAAATCGCAGAGAGTCCTGCAGGTTTAAGCGCACTACAGCCATCAGTCTGTACAGCTTAGACATCCTGTACATTTCCCAGCGAGATTCTTTCAAGTTGTACGCGCCCGGGCCAATATTCTCCAGGTTGGAACGTATGCTGTTGCTGAGCATGATCATCCATGCCTCCCTGAGAAACATGTTTATCTGGAGAAAGAGAAAAAGATTTGATGCTTCTTTATTCATGTGAAATTCAGGCATCTTCTTCCTCTTCTGCAAGGTTTGTCTTTCTGGTTATTTCCAATAACACCAGTAGCAGAAATGTATCCATGGTTAAGTTTCAGAGTAGCCCAAAATAAAGGCTGTTGCTGTTAATCACTGAACAAATGGTTTGACCATGAACATGTCACCTGCGAAGGTGCCCTGATGACCTTTCGTTTTAGCATGAGTAGTGCTTAAATTTGGGTGCTATGTGTCCAGTGATTACCAGACAATCAAACAATGCACTGACATTCTTATTTTAAAAGAAATCAAAGGTACTTTGAAGTCATACTCCAGTACTAGCAGAAGAAAAAACACCCCAACGCTACAATACCTGAGTATGCACTTGAGACTGGATGGTTTCAAACTCGTCAAGTCGCAGCGGTTTCATCAAGGTGACATTGAACAGCCTCATGGTTGCTACTTTGTTGCACTCAAACTGTATTTCAGATAATGCACAGATCACCTCTGGCTTTGTTAGCAGGGAGCGAAAGACAAATGCAGCTTGGTTCTTCTTATAAGCAAGGTGAGAAACTTCAGTGCACTCTGTACATAAATAAAACAAACAAGTGTTTCCGAGGATGAGTATTGTG
This sequence comes from Chaetodon striatus, assembly GCA_029783705.1. Lineage (NCBI taxonomy): Eukaryota > Metazoa > Chordata > Actinopteri > Chaetodontiformes > Chaetodontidae > Chaetodon > Chaetodon striatus. Next base: position 29,873,497 of record JAPZEB010000012.1, on the reverse strand, counting down.
TGTTAATACATTTGTTTAATCTCGACCCCACTGACTCAAACAACTGTATACAAGGCAAACTGTCTTACCTTTCTGTGGTGCCGTCTCAGGATCCCTCCGTGGCAAGGTGATGTGTGAAAACTCTTCTGGGTGGGTCATCACTACTTTGTCAAAGCTCATGCAGTTCATTGTACGGTCATATTCCAGCTTGACCTCCTTCTCCAGATCCCCTATACACGTCTCCAGACTGCACACATAATATTCTTTATACACTTTACTCACCGCATTCATTAGTTTGCATTAAAACTCAGAGGGATCATCTATCAAATAGATCATATTGAACAAGGACACAATGACAGCAGTAATATCACACTGACAGTACTTACATTTTCAGTTGGAGTCCAGGAGTTGATAGGACGTGTCTCTTGATACGATGGAGACTGTGGGTATCAAGAGATGGTGTTCCCCTCCAGATGGGCATGCAGTCCACAGACAAGTTGTAGAAAAGCAGAGCTTCTGTTTCCTTCCTCCGATCCAAAGCAAACTGGATGCGTTCAACAAAGACACGTGGGTCCTCAGCACTGAAGAACAATCTGATCCTGGGCACCCAGAACTTAGCACCTGCTAGCATGGTTGATCAACATGACAGTGGGCAACAGAGACAAGAAGAAATGATAAGACAATACTGTGTCATTGCAATGCAAGGACAGGATTTCCTACTTTACCTGTCAGTTTACTCTTTTGTTGAACTTTCTGTACCAGGTACTGGCATTTCTCCTTACTATAGTCAAGAACCCCAACTAAATGCCAGCTGCACTTCAGGGGGGAGCTTTTTGAGTCCTCTTAAAAAGAGAGAGAAGAGAAAAATCATCAAGGAATTTAAATTAATGTGTATCTCTGTTTACACAGTATATTCTGTCATTTTACCAGAGAGAATATTGTTATCTGTAGGCAGCAGGGCTTTTGCAGGAACAGGTTTTCGATCAGGTGATCCTTCAGCATTGCCCAGGGCAAGCCAGTCTTCTGGAGTCCGACAGTCATACTCCTCATTGTCGAATATCTAAAGGAGAAACACAGGAAAGATAAGTGTGGGGTGGTGATGTGCCCCAAGATATGGGATGTAATGGTATAGCAAGTTATGAGCAAAATGCCATAGACAAAACATGCAGCAGTAACAGACTCACCTCCAGGGGGAGGTACGGTGATACAGGATCGTCTGTTGTAGTCATATGCTCATCACCACTGCTCTCATGTCTCGGCATTAGGTGATTGGAGCATATGCCTTTTTCTGCCAGCAGCTGTTCTAAGTCTATTTTCAAATATTCCCTTCGAAGTCTATGAGAAAACAATATAAAACAATATAAATAGGTCTTAACAACAGTCAGTTAAAATAAACCAATTCATGGGCCCCAATAAACAAGTGAATGTGCGGTACGGCAAAATCACTACATTTGTACTGTATGATAGAGCTCAGTGACTTACTCACAGGCATATACAAGTGAATATGGCCTTACAGTGTGTGCAATAATCTCACTACAGGAGATGCAAAGAACGAAAAGCTCTACAGCATTTGATGAAACATCCTCTTCTGTAATACAGAGTGCACACACACATACACACACACATTCTGCATACCTCTCTATAACTAACTTGCGGGGGACCTGGCCAGGAATGGTTTGGTAGGCTATCTGGACCTTGGGTGTATTTCCACGACTGCAGAAGTAAGAAGTCTGTGGTTGCTGTGAGATAGGTCCATGCTTGTTCTTTTCAACAAGCTTGCACTGGTCAGATGGTGTCTTGGAGGGTGTAACTAAGGAAGACAGTGCACAAGGACAAAGATTTTACACACAGCATATAAAATGTATTTTAGAGAAGCACATTATATTTCTCTTATAAATACACAGTCATATAAAAAATTATGTCTGAAAATGCCTACATACATGTCTAAAAATGTCATGTTGTACAGTATCTCACCTTTTGTTCCGGTGAGATCCCTGAACTCAGAGATGGATTGACCCTGTGACTTCTGCCGGCTCTCAGATCCCGCTGTACAAGACTAATCAATAAAGACGCTTGGTTTTCATCAGAGCACAACAACAGCTCTTATTTTGCATGGGCTTCAGAATTAAATGTCAGAATTTGAAGCATCAAATGCATGAGCTTATTTTACCTGGAGCTTGCATGTGGTGATGATATCTGAGTAGATGCCTTTCTGTTCGGTCACAAGGCATTTCCCGATTGGAGGGAGTTTGCACCTGTGACTCAGAGCTGGAGGCTTGGGCTCTGGAGGTTTGCTGGGGGGACGAGGCACCCGTGCACCAAAACCAGGCAAATATGTCCTTTCCATCCTCTTGCAGAATAAAATCATGTATATGTGAATAACAAAGCATGGATTTAATCCTTTTAGTTGCTTCTAAAAATCTGAACTGCACAGACCCTGGTTTTGTAGGTGGTCCCTCAGGGTGGAGTCACTGCAGAGGGACTGCCAAATTATTGTTTGATATTTTTGTTATTTATTTATTTATTTTTTTTAAATAAAATAAGTCTGAAAATACACATCAACATGAATCTAACATATTTTACCTTTTGCAACAACTTTGTCACCAAACTGAAAAGCAAATACAGGTCAAGACTGCAGCCTGAGGCTGATATGGCCTTCTGCCTGACAACCTCCATCAGCCCGGTTAAATATGCAATGCATCATACTGTATATTATGTGGAAGGTCCCTGCTCCGTCTGCCTTAAAGGTAAGGGGTCCTTGTCCTTAAAGACATTGAACACCCCTGGTATAGACTATTGCCTTAACATACTTTACGTTACGTAAAAAATGTGGGTAACTACTGAAAGTTAACATTAACGTTATAGTATGACATCTTTGTTTCTGTCCTATGAGCACCCATAGAGTGTACGCAACTAACGTAAATTACAAAGCTTAAGAAACGTCAGGCTATATTTCGGAAAGAAGAAATTAACAACATCCACCAATTGAAGTTTTTTTTGTCCATGTAGGCCTACGTTATAACCGACCGTTGCTGCCAAATAGCTGACGTTAACCAACGTTACCGAACCAGCGAAACAGTTACCCACTATAAACCGTTAGCTAGTGTGCTAATGTTAGCACTGACAACATTTAATGCAACGTTCAGCTCTCGTGCCTCCCCTGAAACTAACAACCAGGTTACGTGATGTTTGCTAATTTAATTTTGTAAACCACACAGAAATATGTTTGGCAAACGTTACCTTATTTCAATTCCGACCTCCGGCATTAACACTCCTGTAAAGCTGAATTTCTGAAATCTCAGTTTCCCAGAGAAAGTTAACTACCGGTATGCACAGGTTGGACGCGGCAACGGTTGTCATGGAGACGAAGACGTAACGCTTCACTAGCGGTAGAGAGAGCCAAAGGAACATGTCCTCCTGTCGCTGTGTTTGGGACAGACTGAAGAAAGTCAGACTGAAGAGGGAACGTTTAAACTATCTATTTAATGAACACATCTTTTGGTCACGAAAAGAAAACAAAAAGAAGAGAAAAGAACCAAAACTGAAAAGACACCTTTTGTAATTTGTTAAGGGCCTATTTTGCTGCATAATGGACACTTCTGATGCCTAAAAAAAGGTCCCATTTTGCTGTCCATACTTACACAGCCTACCTCAAGATTTTAACAGTGCTTTGACATTATAATACTGCTACTTTTGTATACAGTATATCTAAATATTTCAGTGACGAAAACACCAAGTGAAATAAAGTCATGCATAGATGGGCCAACATTGAGCAGCAGTGTGGGGGTCCTCTATTAAAAAAATCTGAGCATCAAACACTTCATTTCCTGCATTCTGGTGAATTTCTATGCACCAAGCTATAGTGAAAATGTCTTTATTTATGTAAAGCAAAACAGTATTTATGCACCATGGTGACAATTGAAAATAGAATATAATATAACACAGTAAGGCTCCCAGACATTTTGTGTTGCTTTCAAATAGTTCATTCCTGTACATCAACTTTCCTCATTTAATGTTTGCCCTGCTGAGTCAACACACATGTAGGTCCTTACCTCCTCTTGAGTCTCTTTTGTTTGTGGAAGTAACCTGCATGTGGCACCTACTCACATCAATGACACATTATTCAGTTTAATTTATTAAAAAACCTCCGGGGCCGGTTCAACAAAACACCTTCAGTTAAAATTTTCCCTCAGAGTTCTAGTTAAGGTTTCCTCAAAATAAAATTGATTGCACAAAACACCCTTTAATCTTCTCCTTAAGGTTTTCTTAAAATGTTGACTTAAGTATTTATGGTTTTATCCTTGTCTTTGTCTGATATTTGCGGAATCCCTTGACCGATGCACAAAAGACCCTCGCAACCAAAGCAAGAAAAATTAAAAACAAAAAACACTCACACACAAAAAAACAGGTACCTCTGATTCTATCTCAGCTGCAACATGACCAAGTTTATGGTGATAAATGAAAAAAAATAACACACCCCGAGAAGAATGTTTTGATTTTACACCACAGATTTGACTGAATCAATTTTCATTGTAATTTCTTCCTATAATTGTTTTCTGTTTTTTTGGTATTTCCGGATCAAATTTACTTTGTAGTATTTGCTTTCAATAATTGCATTCCTCCAAAAGTAAAATCTTTTCCTCCTCTGACCAATATGGTTCTCTTGTCTTCTTTTCCTCTTCCATTTTTTCACTATTTAACGATAAACCAGCTTTGTGAGACAGTTACAGGCATCACAAGCATGAATCCAAGCAAACAAACAATCTCCATGGAAACTTACCACTGTAAAATCTCTTTCAATGCAGTAAATGAGTTAATGTTTTTCCTCAACTAAGGAAACCTTTTAAGGGATTCTGTGCAGCTGTGTAAGTCCCTCAGCTAAGGAGACATTACACCTTAAGTGGCATACTTAAGGTGAAAACTGAAGGTGTTTTGTGCAACCGGTCCCTGGACTTTAATAGCTCATATGTGTTTCAGCAAGATTTTTGCTCATATTCAAAACCTTCTGCACATCTCACATATCTGTGTTCTCCGAGACGTTGAGAATAAACAAAAATAAACACATAATTTAATATGAATAAAGTTTCATTCAAGTTGTATAATGTGATTGCTCTGCTAATAGGGCAGCTTCTCCTTCAGACCGTCTGATAGGCACATAATCCAATTTAAGACTCTCTCTGGATGAGGCAAAGTTTAAGCAGGAGTGAGTTGCTCTTCATCAGCAGTAAAATACCAAAACTAAATGAAAACACTTCTAATCAGGCATAGTATGGGATTGTCCTGTATTAAAAAATAAAATGTACTGTCCCTTACTGAATCAATATGAAACACAATTTGTCCTTCTTTGTGCACAGAACTGATAGAATGAGGATTTTGTGAATGAATTTGCTCAAATATTGTTAGGGACAACTCTGTCCTCCCCAGATATTGGTACAAGCATGTGCCTACATGCAAACCTACGCCCTTGGAAAGAGGTGAACCAATAGTGGCAGTAGGCTTCTTCAGAGAATGAAGTAATTAAAATCCACATATAAATTGGGGGTCTGTCCCTGTAGAAGGGAACCGTTTTCTCCATAGCAGTAGTTTTTTATTAAGCAAGACCATGGATGGATTACATAACAGGCCTACCATGCACAGTCACCTTCAAATGAATAAATATTCACCACAAAGAGACACAAAGGAACTGCAAAAACAGTCAAAACCACCACAAAGTGACACAAAACAACCTAAAAGGCACACAATTTTCTAAGATACACAAAATAACCATAAAGAGACACAAATAACCACACACAAAATTAACACAAAGAGATACAAAACCACACAAAGATGCACAACAACCACAAAGAGACACAAAACAGCAACAAGAAAAAGGCAAATCCCTCTTAAAGTCTGTGGAAAGGTGGTGTGGCCTTTTGCATATCTGTGCCCAGTGGCCCACTGTCTCATAACCCACCCATGAGTAAGACCATTTCTCTTCAAACCACTCCTAGTCCCGAAACCCTGGTTGTAATCTAATTTAACAGCTGAATAACTGTGGGATAAAATAATAGAATAAGTTGGAAGCTGTGGTAGAAGACATAAAACAAAGTCATGGTTCAACTGGGAGTACATTTACATAGCCACCACAGAAATCTCACATGACGCTGTTCTCCACAGGTAAGCACCAGAACACTCACATCCCCTGCTGTTCGTGGTGAAGATAGTGATGGTAATGGCAGTAATGATAGGCTAATGGAATTCAATTGGAATGCACACTTTCCCGTGCGCGGATTTCAAGTCTTTTCCTTTTACACTCAAGACGACTTGAGTGTGTCCACAAGGGGGGGAACCCTATTGACCCACAGGATCCCCACACTCCTGGGTCACAAGGGCATCATAACCTCGTCTGTTTCCCATGGCAGATCACAGGCATCATGCACTGCAGCCCCTGCTCCTACCCCTGGCCTCTTCAGTTGAAACCCATCAGAGCAGCTTGAGATTGGGAAGCCAAGCACAAACGAATAGTTTCATGTGTCTGAACCCTCACGTGTCACTTCCAAAGGACATGTTGCCATGCAGATAGGGATAAATTAAGGTCGAGAGGGGACTGGAGAGTCGCTGAAGAGGTATAGTGTGGCTGAGATCATGAGGACAAGGGGGTCAGAGGTGACCTACATCGCTGTAATCAGCTCTGTGAGAGGGCCACGAACAAAATGCCTTACAGTGGAGACAAAGAACAAAGGTCAAATAGAGTGACTTGATATGGATCCTATGGATTCTGCCGTGCAGTGGTCATTACTCAGATGGGCCCGTTAAAATGTTTAGTGAGAGGCCTTCCGCTTCGTTGGCTTCTTCTCAGTGGAGCCTCAAAGCAATGACCTCACCCCAACGAGGAAGCCTAAACCAAATGAAAGACTTCCCCAAGGGTCCGAATAACCCACATCTAATAATGGCATTATCATATCAGAGTGGCCTCAACACTCAAAGCCTCCTGACCACAGCAATTTATTAATCATTAGCACATGTCTAATGGTCGATTAAGTCAGTGAGGAGATCCAGGCCAGAGAGGTTCCAAAGAAAACCTCACGAGAACCACAAGTCTCTGATGAGGTGGTGGTCCTGAAAACATAGTCGCCTACCAATGTTTGGTTGGCAGTACTGTGGCCATCTCTGGAGCCAGGAGCCCACCATGGCGATGGGACTTGATTGGACAGATGTGGCCAGCAGCTCTGGGTGAGTGGAACTGATTAAATCCTAACAAGCTTTGTTACAGCTTTGATCCGCCCTGTACTCGTCTTTTTCTCACTTCCCGTTCTAACAGTACAGCAGCAGATATAAGCCGACATGAAAGATCTGGCTCAACTGCTGAAAGACATCAATATTAGTCACTTACATAATCACCCAGATGTATAATCCATCCTCTCCCCTCTTCATCCTAAAATCCTCACACTATTCATCCACTTCTCTTCCTCTCTCTCTCCCCTACTTTCACAGTATCGGGATGTTGTGAAGGTCATGGCTCTGTGAATATAACTCCCATTTTACGCTAATGACATCAGCATGTGCCGCTAACTTTAGCTCCTCCTGAGGGCCAGATGTTGGCTGATGGGATCAAACACTGGCTATCCCCCTCTCTTACTGTCACATTGTTGGGCAATCCAGGAGGGCTTAGCAGTTGCACACATTCCCACATACCTCCAGCAGAAACCCACAATCCAACCACAAATAAGGGCACACCCTTGAGTTGCAGTGTGATTTTATTTTTGCATTTGCACACAGGAATGGAAACATACAAAAGCATGCTGTGGTTTCCCAGTTCAGTCTCATGAAGCTTTCTTGAGAATAGGCTGACATTTTCTTTAGCTACATCAAAAACGTGTGGAAAAACATATGCAGCCACAGTTATTTGCCACAGAGCTATAAAGCCTTCCTCATTACTTATATGCTGACACTATGATGCTTGTGTCAACGCTTTGGTTATAAGAATCAATTATACCTGCCACTTACAGTCGAATATCCATTGGACTCCATTTTCAAAGCACTTTTTCTCTTTTAAAGGGCATCTGATATAAGTGACAACACCACTGTGGTCAATGAATGTCACTGGTGTCAGCTCATAGATGAAATAGAACCATCATGAGGGCAGCAAGTGTCACGTTAACATCTCAGCGTTTTGTGGCACTGCATTTTACAAGAGCAAAGCAGATACCAGCAACATATGAGGCTGCCTCCATGCAGATTTGGTTTTTGACCAGTCATATACGGTGACCCTTGTGCTTGGCTATACATTGAAGTTGCCGTCTTGGCTTGGATGACTCACAGGTGGACTCTTAACACGCCAATAAAGACTTGTTTAATGAGCTGAGAAAGGCCTCAAAGTGGCCAGACATGAGAGACAGGCTGGAACCCCCAACCTGTGGCCTGGGACCTTAAACAGCTGCATTTGATTTTTCCTCTCATTTGCTACATTTGTTAGTGCGACTTTTAGGAGGGGAACCAAAGTCAGAGTCTTAGACATTATCAACTCAGTGTGGGAATCTCAGTGATGTAAAGTTAAAGAACTAAAACTGTTTGTGTGTATTTAGGTGAGCATAAACAATATGTTTGTGGCTTCCTGCATCTAACTGACCTTGAACTCCAGTGTGTGAAGTATTTATCCTACCCTGTTGTGCTGACCTCTAACCCCCAGCACACTTGATGGTAGTTAGCCTTGTTTAGCTGGTTATCCTTGTGCCAAACAACAGCACCTTTGAATCTATTGAAGTTTTTCGTGACAAGCAGTGGCGTCCCCAAAGGAGGGCCGGGAGCCCCCAAGATACAATCACTACAACAACTGGCATTGCCTTGAACTCTCATCTCAAGAGCCCCGTTTCCACCGAACACTTTCATTATGGTACCTTTGGAACCAAAAAGTAACCCTCAGACCCTCGTTCCATTTCCACCGCAAACAGTACCCTTAAATGTGGGCGGGGTTGTTGTCACTCACTGCTCCAGCCAGCACTCACTGTATTTCCTCATTACCGGTAACACAGAGGAAAATCGGCACCGTGTTTATCGTCCACAGAACGAGGCTACATGCCGACATTTTCAGAACAAAATAGAACAGGCTGCAGTGAGAGTCTCTCTCTATGTGATATT
>JAPZEB010000012.1:29849207-29864301 GCA_029783705.1 Chaetodon striatus | reverse complement strand
ACTACAGGAGAGACTGTATGTTCTCTGCAATTAAGTGTAAAGAAATGTGTGTATGTGCTGGCATCGGTATTAGCAGTCACTAAAACACGTTGACAAATATCTGATATCAGCAAAAAGTCCAATATTGTGTATCTCTGTTTGAGACAGTTAAAATAAATTGTTATGTAAACCAAGTCACTATGCTTTATCTGAGTGGGTGTGCTAATATGAGGTGGAAGAATAAGAGAGCAGTGAGTGGAATCTGTAACATATGTGCGTGTGTGTGCGTTTTTGTAGTTAAAAAAAGTGTGTGTGCTGGCATTCCAGTTTGTTTATGTGGGTGGGCGACGGAAAGCTGAGAAAGAGTTATCAAGAAATTATGTCTGTGAACATGTGCTTGTGTTTGTGTCCAAATGGACAAAGTGTTTATGCGAGCGAGTTGGTGATGCACAAAAGTAAATCATGAGCTCGTTAGTGTATGACATCATAAACAGATATAAAGGAGTCAGACAGGGACATGAGACCGAGGGGCCCAGCAGTAGGAGTGAGTGTTTGCAAGTGTGCTCGTGGGTGGGAGGTTAATTTGCTGTCCAATATTAAACAGAAGCTTCAGCTATAAATAAGTCATCGTCACTCAATCGTAGCCTCCTCAAGTGAGCCACTCTTTAATATTCCTGACATTCCTCCTTGTTAAGAATTAATAAAGAATAAATGGAAACAGTTCCGCATAGTTTCCATTTACACATAACCCACAAATCCGCACACAAGCTCACATATGCACACATTATTGGTTTGGCAAGTTGCCCGAGTGCTTCACTGAGGCCTTGATTCGTCATCCTGCCTCATCTGGCCTCTATCAGTTTCTGGTCTGACAGCTTAATCTGTGTCATTCATCCTTTCACATCAAAGAGGCAGCGTGCAATCTAAACCTATCATGCTAGCACACTCACACACAGAGTAGATATGCACATTCACATGTTAACAGACTTTAAACTGTCTCTTTGTGCTTATTAAAAAAACCCTCCATGACATGAGGATCATAGCAAACATTCGCAGTGAGGAAACTGTCTTTTATAAGCTGTCCACACTGATTAGCACGCTCTCACTGATAATAAATTCAAGCAACAGTTCAACTCAAAGTTTCTTAAAGAAATACAGTCCTCCTGGTTTTATTGGACTTGAACTGTAGACCTTTGACCTATCACCTTGACCTTCTGACTTCAAACTGTGAACTGATGGGCTTTAGGGTCAAGTCAGTGATTTTAAAGGGTACATGATGGAATTTCTTGGATCTATGGTACATATCAGACAGCAGCACTGTGTACATTATACAGTAAAAGCAATGAGTCCTTCTCCAAAAATTCAACAGAATAATTAACTCTGACCTCAGTGCTTAACTCAGGCACACCCTATTAACCATGGCACTCACTGGGCGCTCTTGTGGCCAGTGGATAGCGTCATTTGAGATCCAACTGTGTGTCATTATCGTCTCCATAACAACAGTGCCATAACAGATGGAGACTTTTCAATTAGACTGTCATAAACTTAGTCATTCTAAAGCCACACACACTTACTGAATAGATGTAGTATTTAGTGAAATAAATCAAGCGATGGATTAGTGAACAGGTCTACTGGGCGCATGCCTAGGGGCCCAAAGTGTTAGGGGCCCCGATGGTCGTCATCTGAAAAATGTCACTCATATTGATATGTATGGACCAGGAGGAGGCAAAAGTCTCTTTCCCACTGGAAAAAAAGACTAACTAACACCCATAAACATCTGGCTTTTGTATTTGATGAGAGGGGTAACAATTGACATTCACTACCAGGACAAATGACTCCGCAGCAGTCACAGGGAATCTTGGCTCAAGCTCCGATCAGCTTTGATCAGCAGTAGTGGAAATTTTAGCCCCTTTACTGATGTGATGCAAAGACAGGACGCAACAAAATACCATCCGTCTCCATCCAAGCAGTGCTCGAACATCGTTGAAAATGCACCAAATTTGAGAGAGAGACAGAGTAAGTAAGAGATAAAAAATGAAGTAATCACAGCAACATTTTACAGTTTACAGTTTACATCTGTTCTCCACCCCATTTGTGAAGTCAAACGTGACACACCAGAAAAAACAACAACAACAGAAAGGGTACCTGTCTAATGTTACTGCAGAGCCTACTGACAATAGGAAAGGAATCTGTCGCCTATTTTTAAAGGGTTTTCCCACCTTTAGAAAACCTCAAACATGCACTCGTTTTGTTGAAAAAAAGGGGTAAGAGAGTCACAAAAAGACCACAAAGGGATGCTATGGAACTGAAAGGATATATTAAATAACTACGAAAAGAGGTAAAACTACAACAAAGAGACTACAAAATGACTACAAAAAGACACAAAACCCCAATAAAAGGGGCAAACGCCATTAAGTCCTTGTGTCTTGCCCCTATGTAGGAGAGGTAATGGGGCCTTTTGCATATCTGTGCCCAGGGGCCCAATGTCTCATAATCCACCCATGACATAAAGAACTGGCCTGTGAGGCCTAAACACAGTAAAATCATGTAAGGAAACAGCTAATCCTCTTCATCCCTGGAGGAGTATATGAGCTGACATGTAGAACACAAAGACTGAGAGAAGACATGGATGGAGCAGGAGATGGAGAGGTGTGGAGTGACACCATGTGCTCAACACAGACATACGAGCAGCCTGGACAAACACTGAGGATTATAGGGGCGGGAAAGGGGGACTCCTTGTTCGTCTGACCCCAGCTCTCTAACCCCCGGCCCCCATTAAGCACTGTAAATGAGAGAAAGAGGAGCAATTAGAGAGGCAGTCACAGGGCAGGTAGGAGATCCCTGTGACCTTTCCTGGCTGGTATTTGACCTCTCACAGCAGGGGGCCATGACGAATAAACATCCTGAACATTGAGAGAATGTATTTGCTGAAAGTAGTGGAAGAAAAAAAAGAAGACATTTTTCTCTCCACACTGAGAATGTACCACATGTTGTTACGTGCGGGTGGATTCTGTTGTTTATCCTCCTCTATATGCTCACGTTCTACACAAGCACTTTATTGGATGTGGGCAGCTCTGCATTCCTTTATCGCAGAAATTACCTTTAATTACAATTCAGTCAATTAAGACTTGAATGTGTTTTGCATTTTGAAGGCGAAATGAGCAACCAAACATAGTTTACTTGCACTTGAACCAGCTGCTCTTAAAATGTTTTATGGCTCTACTACAAACCTTGACCTCAAACCTCAGTGACGTGAGTTTTGGTGCTTTGGCAGAAATCAGATATCAGACACTTACAGTATGAATTTCTTCCAGAAGCAACCTGATTCTGTCAGTGAAAGCACAACCACAGCTGGACCACACTGATGATTTGACTCTATGTTTTATCCATTATCCCCTCTCCTTAAATACACAAATGCACACAGGTCCTCCCGTCCTCCAGCCCATGAAAAGATGTGAATCTCATTTCCGTGCGTGAGCCGGAGCTGACTCTAAATCAGAACAAAGCAGCCATAAACTATGTCTATGCCACTCAAACAACCAGATAACAGCTAATTCCTCATAAATGGCATTACCCTAATCTCCTGTAAAGCTATTCTTAGCATATACTGCACCACTGGAGTGAGACGAAAGGAGAAACTGTGAGATGCCAGAAGATGGAGAGCCTCTGGGTTTTATTGTGTGGAGGCCTGCCAGACACTATAGCTGGTCTGAGAGCGGAGAGCAGGGGGACACAGAGATGAAAGGAAAGACCAGTGAGGGGTGAACAAAGACAAATGTACAGCAGATAGAGATGGAGTGATATATGAGGTGAGAAACTGTGGGAAAAGGGAATAAAAGCCTAAATCGAAAGATACATTTAAAATCGACACAGGTGGAGAAATGTCAGATTAATAAGGATTGATGGCTGTAACAAAACGATGTGAGTGATCCACTACTGGCTGCTCTTAAACATCATATTTCCTGTCAGCACAAACATTGGCCCATATGCCATTCCTTAGTGACTCTGTTTTTGTTCTCCATTCTGGGGGAAAGCAAGCAGGCAGGTCTGTAAACAATTTGTATGGCATTAAAGACATTTATGGAAAGCAATCCAATTCTGTGCGTCCATTCCAATTTTCTGAGCCCCCTAGTACTTGAAGCTGAGCCATAAAACTGAAGAGACAGGGTGTTTATTCTTCAGAATGCCAGGAAAGGAAAATACATCAGGCTCAGCAAAGGACTGTGAGATTTCCTGACGTGTGTGGTTAAAAAGAATTTAAAAAAGAATGACTGTCATGTATCAGACCATGTGTTTATGATCCTGCACCATAATGAAGAATGGCAGAGTAATCTACCCAGTCAGGCTGATAGATGGGAGAAAGGCCCTTTTCTTGTCCAAGTCATTTGCATGAAACTCCAAGCTGTCAGATTCTTTCGGTGCCACAATGCGCCATCAAGCTGCAAATAACTGCACTGAGGACTATTTTTGTCTCCCCTCTCAGGTTTCCTGCTAGACTTCAAAGAGACCTGTAACTTGGAATTACTGCAGCTGAAAAACAGGAGGGCAGAAGCAGATAAACTAATTTCCTCGCCCAATTACGAGGCCCTGGTTATAGTGGAGGGACCTGGTTTAGCTGGTATGCGCTGTGCGGCTGGTTCACATTAACTGCGTTGACGAGCCCGTGCAAGTCGCAAGTCTGTCCTCCCCTGCGCGGAATCCCCATGGATGAAAGTCAGCCAGAAAGAGAAAGGAAAAATGCACCTTCTCAGTCCAGGGTAGTTTTGGTTTAGTGTTGTTACAGTCCTCACGGTGTGTGTGTGTGTGTGTGTGTGTGTGTGTAATGTATGCGTGTGGGCGGGGAGGACCTTGGATAAATAGAGCGCACACTCCTCTTCTGTGCGTAAATGCATAGAGCGCTGGACCTGACTGCGACACAGAGCTCTCAGACTGGCTGTGAATTAATTAAAACAATTACATAAATTAATCAGCATATAAAAGAAGCTATCTTTTTCATTTCCGTCACTTTTTATTGCGCAAAATGGATAAAGACAAACATCTGTCAAATGGAAACTAGTAACATTTCCTTATGGACTAACCAGTGATCCATCTTTTCCTGCAACTGGGACGCACAATCCACTTCTGTCAGAGAGATGCTCCAGCTGTTCCTGAGGATGCTTTAAACTTCAACAAGGATTTCTCTCAACATTGTTCCTGTGAGGACATTAGAAAAAAAATACTCCTGGATTCATCTTTGCGCATTGCGTAATTGGCAGGGAAATGCGCTTGTTCGCTTCACATAATGTTGGGACCGATGTCTGCTGGAAGGCGTTTATCGCACCGTGTATGTTGTGAACACAGCAGATGCAAGGATGAGAGGGTTTAGTATGCTTTGGAAAGGTCAACATCAAATGCTGGTGGCGCTCTGTTGGCTGTTTTTGGTTGTGACGAGAAGCGGAGCAGGTGAGGACGGTGCGTCATCATCATCATCATCACCTCTGTTGTTGTTGAGTTATTCTGGCTGAACTTTCCGTTTTCCCGGTTGTGGTTAGGCTGTTATTGATTTGGCAGACAGGTATGTGACACAGCTGCCCTAAATGTCCAAGAAAGTGATGACCTGATGATGTCCTACATGGTTCTTAATTTGCAGGGGACATTTCATTTGCTTGATTTTTTTCCTGTCCTGAAATAAAGGAAAGGTCATACCTGTAAATGAATAAGTTTGATAGCGGGGGTGGTTGTGTCTTGCCATTGCATGTAACCTGAGAGTATAAATGCTGTTAAGTGGGGAAAGAGCAGGATTCTGTGTCACATCAGAGCAAGCAGCAGAGGCACAATGGTCAGAAATATTAAATATTCATGGCAAACACAATGAAGAGAACTTGGTCCATGATGTCAGAGCTGGAAAGTGCTCGTTCTTTTTTGAATGCTTCTCTGTCACCAGATATACAGTAAAATCACTGACCTGTGCTATTTAATATACTCTGCTATATCATTAGACTCTAACAGACTCTCCATCACCCTTTGTGTCAGTTTCTAGATGTGTGGACCATGCCTGCAGTCCACCCATTGGGAACCTGGCTAGTGGCAGGACCCTCCTCACCCACTCAAGCTGCTGTGAGAACAGCCCCTCCCACCACAGCCCGTGCCCCCATCCTCCTGTGACCCCCCACCCCTGCCCCAAGGACACCCATCCATCTGCTCACATGACTGATGACCCTTTCCTACATCCAGATACCTGGTGGGCATCAGGTGCAGGCTCCACCACACAGGAGCAGCAGGATGAGATCCAGTTGGACCTGGAAACACAGTTCTGTCTGTCACATGTAGTTTTGGTGTTCAGATCCCCGCGGCCTGCTGCCATGGCCATCGAGCGTTCAGCTGACTTTGGAAAGACGTGGGAAGCTCTTAAGCTCTTTGCACACAATTGCAGCGTGGAGTTTGGCTTGCCTGATGATTTTACTCAGCCAGGCTCGCTGTGTACATCTCGGTATACCAGTGCTACACCCTGCAGAGGGGGGGAGGTAAGAGAATATGATAAAAACTTTATTTATATAGCAGCTTTAAAAACCAAGTTTCCAGAGTGCTTTGACAGGCAAAGCAAAAGATGTACTTAGAGGGCACTTCAACAACAGAAAGCCAAACAGTAAGGTCAAACAAAAGCAAGACAAAATTGAGTTAAAGTTAAGACAGGATTAAAACAAGGAGACAAACAATGCAAAAATGCATAATGTTAATGGAATGCTTACAAATAAAAATAATAAAAGCTATAAAAAGATGACATCACATAAAAGCAAGTCTATAAAATTGCATTTTAGGAAGTGATTTTAAAGGAGTCATAGATTTTGCAAGCCTTATCTCCTCAGGTAGGTTGTTCAAATGCTGTCACTTTTGGATTTAAGCCTCAACTGTGGAACAGACAAAAGGGCCCCACCTGAGATATGCACAAGGATGTCCTACAACTAACAATTATTTAAACTGCTGATTAATTTGTCAGGTATTTTCTCAATTAATGGATAAGTTGTTGGCCTATAAAATGTCAGAAAATGGTGAAAAATGTCGATCAGTATTTTACAAAGCCCAAGGTGACATCCTTATGTCTTGTTTTGTCCACAACCCAAAGTCATTCAGTTGACTGTCATAGAGTAGTAAAGAAACCAGGAAATATTTATTTATTTTTAACATTTAAGAAGCTGCAATCAAAAAATGTGGACTTTTCTTCTTGCAAAACTACTCAGACTGATGATCAATTATCAGATCAGTTGGCAATTAATCCCACAGGCTGTTAGGATGCTAAACAGTTAAACTGGACTCTCCATTCCATGCACCTTTTACATACTACACAGCACTGCACATGGTCACTTTAAATGCCAAATGCCATTTGTGGCTTTTCTGAAAATGGTCACTGCTGATGTGTGAGTGTCATACTGGAGTTTAAGTTTGTGATTTATTGCTGGATAGTTAGAACTTTTATTGTATTTTATTGATGTCTATTTTATGGTATTAGTATTTATTAATTTAGTGTTGGAATGACCCCTCGAAAATGTTGTTTCATTTTACCTGCATTACTGTTGCATGTTTGAAGAGATTACAATGTAAGCCTGATTTGATTTGAAATAGTTGACAATTAATCAATGAATCACTGCAGCTCTAGATGTAATATATTATTCTTTGGAAGATCCACAATTTTGATACCCTCTTTCTCCTCCCAGGTCATATTACGGACACTAGACCCCAGCAGTGCTAAAATATTGGATGCTTACAGTCCAGAGGCCCTCGCCCGCCTCACCATTACTAACCTCCGCATCAGACTGCTAAAAGCTCAGAGCTGTCCGGCACCTCCAAATCCCCCTGTGTAGTGGACAAGCCACACAGCCTCAGCTCTGACTTCCTTATCCACCGCAGAAAGCTCAGACTCAGCACCTTATGCTATTTATACTTTACTAGCCAGAGGGACGTGCCTGTGCCATGGACATGCTGAGTATTGTGTACCACAGAACAGCAGCCAAGACACAAGACATGACAACAACATGGTGAGTGGCTTTTCCCATATGTCAGCTTGTGTTCTATTACAGTCTTGTATAACACACATGTCAGGATGTTAGGTCCAGATGTTAACTGTACTTGCTGATGGAAAAATCGTCAAAGAGCTTTAAATAGCTCGATTTACTCTTTACAGCACCTGCCTGGATGTATTTTATAGCTGTCTCCAGACAGCAGGTGTCTAATGTCTGCTTGTGTAGGTGAGGTAACTGAGCAGCCCCAGATGTGTTTTCCAGGTGTCCGGTAGGTGCCTGTGTACTCACCACACTGCAGGGGATCACTGTGAGAAGTGTGCTCCGCTCTACAATGATCGTCCCTGGAGGCCTGCCAACAGCAGCAGCGGGGAGTCCAACCCGTGCCAGAGTAAGTGACCAGGACGATGCGACGCTCATCTTACTGATAAAGAGAAAAAGCCAAAGGAAAAGAGGAGCTTTACAATATATTAAACATTTATTAAAGCTCTGTATAGCATAGTTTTAAATACATAGTCAAGGCCCAAAGCATACAAACTAAAACATGTTAAGCCAGCTTTTAAAGACCTGTTGAGAGATGTCCTCATGCTGCTGGTCACATGTGGTCAGTGCACCTTTGGTTCTGAGTTGTCTGGGTGCTTGGACCCTGGTATACCTTACAGATCTAGTCTTTAAATTTTGTTCTGTATGTCAACACTGCTTGCAAATCATTTTGACAACAAAAATCAAACACAGACTTTGCCCTTTACTCATGATCCCCATTTGCTTTCTCTCTCTTCTCCATCCTGATGTCCTCACATTGTCTCTCTGATCACTGTGACATCACACATCTCTGTGATTTCAGAGTGCCAGTGCCATGGTCACGCAGATAGCTGTCACTTCTCTCAGCGGGCATGGCTATCTTCTGGCGGCACCAGCGGGGGTGTTTGTGATGACTGCAGACACAACACTGTTGGGCGCAGGTGCCAGCGCTGTCGCCACGGCTACCACCGCCACCCATCCCTGCCACTCAACTCCCCCCACGCCTGCACACGTAAGAGACTCAGAGCTTGTGTGAAATAGGCTAATGTGATTTAAACCAGCCAGAGAAGCAAAATGAAGAAGGTTTAATGATTGATTTGATCTTAGTGGAATAATCTAAAGTTAGGGGGGGTGGCGGAAAAAATGAAAAATAATCATAATATAGCTCCATCTGCTGGAACATGTTTGATAATTCATAATTTGACACTAAATGTTTCAGCAGCGTACACAACTGTATCTGTGTCTCTGCTTCTCAGGCTGCTGGTGTGATCCACAGGGCTCTTTGCCTCCTCGTCCTGGAGAGGAGGGACCCTGGTGCCACCCTAGAAGCGGGCAGTGCTACTGCAAGCCTGGTGTAGGCGGCACAAGCTGCAGCCACTGCCTGCCTGGCTATTGGGGTTTTGGAGAGGAGGGCTGTAAACCCTGTGTCTGCCCTCACAGCTGTGATCCAATCACTGGGCAGTGTCTAAACAGGTCAGCTATATGCTTAACTCAAGGCCACACTCTTAACATATTTACATAGAGGCTGAAACTCAGTGTAGTTGATTGTTAACAGTGAACCTTGATCATTCAATTCCACTTTTGCAGCTACTCAAATAATCAGGTGTTTAATGTGCCAATTGGTGGAAAAATCCCTGATCTGGATCACATGTTCACAATAGAAGAAGATGTACAGTGGTCGAAGGAGCTTGCAGTCTCTGCCCTGCATTACACAGGTGAGTGTTGTAACAACTTACTAATGTGTTTCTCATTAAAGAGTAAAGTCAGTATTTTTCAGCCTGCCCGTTTTCTCATGTTTTGTGTCTTAGTGACCAATGGGGACAATAATTTATGTACCATCACTAAACGTGCTTGTTTTTGCCAGTGACAGGCTCAGATTGTTATTCTAAGTGTCTGACAACATTATGGAAAGCATTTCTTAAAAGACAGACCTTTTGTTTAATAGCAAGATCCTTTTTGTTGAACCAGAAACCATCGTGTAATTGCTATCTCCAAACACACCAGACTCCATTTAAATAAACAGCAATTTTAGTGTGTATAAAGCCAGCATGTTTTCACATCTAACTGAATAAATTAAGGGTTTATTTTAACCAAACCAGGGTTGGTGATTGTTGGCACAGTGAAAAGACAAACCAAGATGGTTTTTGTGAGGTTTTTTTGTTCCTGTCGGCTTTGAATGATGTGTGTTTTATAATGATAAAATTACTGTTTATTTAAATGGAGTCTGGTGGGTTTGGTGATGGCAAGTCTTGGGCTGTCTCTGGTACAACAAAATGGATATTACACTTTAACAAAAAGGTTGACCTCTGTAGGGATCCTTTTTATAATGTTGTCAGACCCTTTTAATAACCTGAGCTTGTGGCAAAAACATGTACTTTTAGTAGATGTAAATTGACGTTGCAAAATTGCTCCAAGTGTTTATATTGCAGCCTGTTCCCACACAACTTGTCTAACTTCAAAAACTGTTGTTCCAATCAGTCACTTAAAACAAAAAAACATGGGGAAATAGGGTCCAGGCTGAAAAATATTGAAGTTACTCTTTAACTGTGAGGCTCATCTGCATTGTAAGGCTTAAAATTGAGGTGTGATATTATTTCATACAATGTAATTATGAAGATAAAAGTTGATCAGGGCATAACTTAATGTTTGCACACAGGAAAATGTAGCTGTAAGGAGAGAAAGCTGAGAAGTGTGTCAGACCTCTGTAAGACCAAACATGATTATGGTAAGAAATAATATTCAATTTTCTCTTGTCTAAAAACAGTATGATAAACTGATATCTACCATATTTGCTTCAGAACGTCTCCTCAGTCTTCTGTTTTTCTGTACGGTCCATGACAGTGATCAAGGTAAGTGTGCTGTCTGCTCATGACAAAGGCAGTCACGCAGAAGTGCAGGTCAAAGTTCGGAAGGTCCTTCGATCGGGTCAAGTGGCGCTCTCCCTGGGGACCATCAGCATCTATCCTCTGTCCTGGACCAGCCGCGGCTGCACCTGTCCTATCCTCAACCCAGGTAAGACAAGGCCCATACATGACAAAGAAAAGGAATCTGTGATATGGTGTGTTAAACACAGTAGTGTTCAGTTAACAGTTTTGTTTAAGAGACTTCTACCATTAAAAGATGAATATTGAAGAGGACCAGACGGTGATACAAAACTTAGAAAAATATAAGGCTAACACCAAAGAGACGATTTGTCATTAGATTAAATGAAATAACATCCTTTTTCACCAGGTATGGAGTACCTGCTGGCAGGCCCAGAGGAGGCAAGGACAGGCCGTCTGCTGGTTACCATGCAGAGTGTGGTGGTCCCATGGACACCTCGACTCGGTCTACTTATATCAGAGGGCCTGAGGAATGGATGTCCATGAACCATATGATCCAAAACTGACTTCAGAGGATTTCACAAGGCAGTTTGAGTCAGTGGACAATTCAGAAAGGGGACTGAGACATCACTGGACAACATGCTCTGTCATCAGGATGAAATGATCCAAGAGTAAAACTAATGATCAGTCTTGGTCACAATATTGAAGAAAGGTACTCACAATGTGTGAGTGCTCGACACAAAATAAAGACTGAAATGAATACCTGGATTTGTTGCGATCTGAGTCAAGAAATCTATGATTCAGTGTTTCATCTCTTCTTTCTGCTGTACAAAAGGTTAAGCTAACTGTAGCCATATAAAATTATGTTACGGGCAAAACTTTGAGTTTTAGCTCTTTGAATGTCAGACTGGGTTTCTTAAAGTCCCCTCCACTTGAAAATGTGTTTTGCTTATTATTACTTCACTGGGATGATGGAGCTTTACTACGCAGAGTTTGACAATGAGGGGCTGTCCTCACAGTCATCTGATGAAGGGAGGGATGTCTCTTTGTCCTTAAAAATGTTTACATACAAGCGTGATTTGTGACATCACAACTAATCTGGCAGCCAATCGTAGCTCAGGATGAAGCTCACATTGTGTTATATGGAAAGTGAAACTTCCAGGGCCCAAACACTGAGAATTGACCTTTTTTTAGTGAAGTAAGAGACATCTTGTGTCCAGCAGTTAAAACCTTTGAAGCAAAAAATATTTGCATATTTGTGGATTTCTTTTTTTTTTTTTTAAAGAGACAGAGTACATATAATTTTGGGAATATTTCATTTTTGAGGTGACTGAACTTTTTTGTGAGCACAAAAAGAGACGTTATTATTCCAAGCAGGGCTTTTTTTTTTTTTTATACCATAAAACGTGTCTGAAAGGGGTTTTCAAATAATAATGAAAATAAAATGATGATATAACTATTTTATGTACAGCAAACAAGCTCAACCTATATAATTTGGATTCAATAAAATGTCATAAAACTATAATGTTGCCAATAAACAGGCAATGTAATGAGGTAAGTGAAGGCTCTAAAACACAACGGTTTGGTTCTGACGTGTTACACACATCTGCACGTTTTTCTCAACCTGTAAATCTTCTCGGCAATCTCAGTGAGAAAAGCTCATATAAGATTAATCAGACTGTAAACGTTACTGAGGGGTGTTGTGCTTTAACTTTAAAGTAACAAAAATGAAGAAGTTAATTCGAAATTGTTCAACGATCATTTTAATCTGGACACGTTTGAGAAAAAACCCATCAAGTCTTTTAAGGCCTGAATGTCAATGAATGGTGACCACAGCATCCGACTGGAGAATCTCTAGACAGTGTAAAGACAAAACATTTATGCAGTGACAGTTAAAGGTGACACACCACTTTGGTCTAGGCCAGATACAGTGTCAATATAACGTGATGACTATTGTTCATACAGCACCAGATGTAGATGGAGACCCTGACGTATTCACAAGACGTCAACAAACAGCTAAAAACATCTCTCGATAATGTTGCATTCACTGAACATTAGCTGAAACCATTAGGACTGGGTATCATTTAAAACTTACTGTACCAACACCAGTACCTTTAAAGTTACACAGCACTTCATCTGATACCTTTTACTCTACTTCATTCGACTGTCAAATGCACTGCTCGACTTCACCGCACCACAGACTGTATGAGGTGTAGCTGCTGTGGTAGTGGGCCAATCACACATTGCATTAATCGAAGAACGCTTGCAGTGATTAGCCGTGAGCAAAACCATACCACAGTCATTTTTTTCCTAATCTGCGTACAAAAAATATCACATGCAAGCATAATCTGACTGGAGAAGTTTCGATAGTACTTGGTACTGTGTTATTTTGGTCACTATCTTATAGGTACCGCATACTGATACCCAGCCCAAGAAACAGTAACCTTGTTTTCTTACCAATTACCTTGTTTTGGTCTCTCAAGTGATGGAAAAGAAAGGGATTAAACTGTTAAACTGAAGTCAAAACTAAGCAGAATATTGATCAAATCAATAAAATCTAGTGATTACTGCTTAGATTTCTGTCATATTGATTAGCGATTAATCAGTGCTGAGTGATATTCCTGACCGGCCGGCATTAACAGGACAACACACATAATGAAGCTCTTCTGATTGAGAGCACGCAGCAAATTAAATTTCTATTGCATATAAAGTGAGTCTTTCAACTAATGTCCCTGCAGCAAGTGGCTTGGCCTGCTGTCATCAAATCATATTATTTAATGATTTTTGAGTGCTCAGCAAACAAAGCAGCCTATACTTCTGTACATACGCTACGTTTCTCAGCATTCAAAGTCCTTCTCTGATGTAAATATCGCCCGTGAGTGTCAGAGCTATGTCAGTGAGCCCTCTCTGCAGGCTTAGACAGGAGGGGAGACCGAACACAGCGCCTCATGGAGAGTCAGTTATGCTGGGCAGTGCTTGCACACAGAGAAGCCTGAATGACAACTGATGGACCTTAGCTAGCAGTCTGGTTGTCTGTAGGCGACGCGCTGTCAGATGAGACAGCAGACTCGGGTGTTGAAGTGGCATGGGTAGAGTCAGTGTCAGGAGGTAAGGCGGAGCCCTCAGCTGGGGCGGCGGAGACAGATCCAGAGCCGGACTCTGCTTGGGAGGAGCCTTCTTTATCTTCCTCCTGAGGATAGAGCTCAGGGTACCTCTGCATGCACTCTTGCATGCCGCGGAACTGGTCGATGCACTCGGAGCCCTTCACCTCTTCCTTACTGTAGTGGAAGCAGGAAAAGGCCTCCTTGAACTGAGAGCCGCACGGTCCACTGGCCATGCCGCCCAGACACGGGCAGTTCCAGTTGATGTCACCATTTGGAAGGATCAGACCTACAGAGACAGAAAACCAACAAAACCAAGTTAACAGAAAACCTTCATGAGGTAATACATGTTTGGAAGTCATGCCCACTAGAATGACTAACCCTGCTCCTCATAAGGATCATTGGGGTCATCTGCGATGAGCTCAGCGTTGCTGGGTGCCTCATGGTCCTCCTTGGTCACGAAGATGATGCGATCTTTACCTTAAAGACAAAAACACAAACAACATCACAGGCTGCCATAAAGTAAAAGAGCTGGAGGGTGTAGCTGTACTGTTTGGTTGAAACTGACTCCTTGGGGTGCAGTATGCCTCCACCTTTGACTTGAGTTAACCTGCTCTGCCGTTTGGTAGCCCTGACAGTGACGTAACACCACCAGGTTCAGACCTGACGTTTCACTCAATTTGGGACTTACGTGACAACTGACTGCAGCGACGTATTCATCACGTCATTACAAAGCCAGACCCTTTTATAAACCTCCCTTCACTACTGCTGGAGGCGTATTCACAGCTAGCCATGAAGCTAACCTACTGTAATCTGCGGTAAGTTAACGCTGTGTCTGGAAAGTTAGCCTAGCATGGTGGCTCGCGCGGTGACATTGCCCCGCCGCTGAGTGACAATGGATGAAAGCAGAGTGAAGTTACCCTCCTGCCTGCAGTACGACATGTCTGCCGGGGTTTCTGTCCGTCGAGTCTCGCCGTCTGTGGTAAGAGATGACCGGTGTGAGAGGAATTACTTAACAACTGCAGGGATCTCATTTGACAAGCCACCCGGCGTCCGACAGCCTCTGACCTGGGTCACATGTCGGCGCACGATAATGACGTCACCGGTGTCTCTTTCTCTCGCTCTTTTTTTTTTACTATATATAACTATATATAAAATAAATAAATAAATAAATATA
>JAPZEB010000012.1:29830407-29843820 GCA_029783705.1 Chaetodon striatus | reverse complement strand
AATAGACAGAACTTGACTGTACCCTCTTCATGAAAATAAAGACTCAATACAGTGTTCTGGTCTTTAAACATGTTACAAGGACTGAGACTTGATGTGCTGGAGGATAAGCATCCATTAAATATACTTACAGACCAGGTTCCCAGGAGGTTGACGAGGAAGTTTCCACTGAAACGTGTTGAGAGCATCTGAGAAATTACGTAGAGATTGGAGACCAGGGCAGACTGCAGGATGATGGGGATGTTGGACGTGTAGAACAGTTTGATGGGGTAGGTGTTGTACTGACCACGGTAGCGTGCTGACTTGATGGGCAAGTCCACCCTGAAGCCCTGGTGAGGTAACAAAGTGTGCCAGTCAGTAAGCTGATATTTGTTTCAAAACACGTTGTCAAAATTCCTTCAGTGCAAAATAAAAGCAAGTAAGACACTAAAATGTATTTAGTTGCGGTAGCAAGCTCACCTGGAAGTATATGACCACTGCAAACACAAAGACGGTGGCGATGAGGTTCATGAGGTTAGGCAGGTTTTGTCTGTAGAAGGCCTCTCTCAGGGCACGCACCTTGTCTGTGCGGGTGGCCAGAAGATGAAAGAGAGCAATGATGGCTCCCTCAAACTCAGTACCTGGGTAAACAACAGGAGTCACAGGGTTAGCCATAACAGTACAGATAAAGATTTATCTCCTTCATCATCACTCAGCTTTAAAATGTGTACGTCCCCAGTGCCCATACCTCTGCCCGTGTTGACAGTGGTGGGGCTGAATGCCTTCCACACGATAGTCTCACAGATGTTGGTTGCAATGAAGAGAGAGATACCCGAGCCCAGACCATAGCCCTTCTGGAGCAGCTCATCCAGCAGCAAGACAATCAGACCTGCGACAAAGAGCTGAAGAAATGGACAGGGGGTTTGAATTGATCCGATTCATGCAGACCAAAAGCTCTTTAAAATAGCTGCGTACAACAAAAACTAATAACAGTCCAAATGAACCAGTCAGCGTTTGAATTATCTGATTTTTGCCTATTTCAGGAGGGAGGATGATTAAAATCTCATCTTTACTGTCTGCTTGCCACAAAAGAAAATAATATATAAGAAAAAAATACATTGCAAACATGGTTTATATTCAACCTCTAAGTGCTTCACACATTAAAACCAGGTTGACTGGCTACTATAAAGAATGTGAATTAAATATTTTGGCTGATAAATGTTATTACAGAAGGTAATGGTTAATGTTTTTCTATTGTTTATAAAACCCTGAATAAAAGAAAGAAAAAACAATTTCAGACACATAGCCTAAACTTTGGAAACACACTGTCTGTGCTTCCAGATACACACATTTCCAAAGATTATGCTGGACAGCAGCAGTGAGAGTTGTTATTAACCTGGATGATGATGAGCAAGCATATCCCAGCACCCATCTCTGAAGGGTCTCCATACATGCCAGTCATAACATATACAATGGCCTGTCCAATGGTGATGATCATTCCAAACACTGCAGAGAGACAGAGAAAAATGATTTGCAATTGGCAGTCTTGCAGGAACAGCTACATCTGATGTTACTGAACAGTGTACTGTGCCTGCTATCTTCAAAGCAAATAAAAAACCTTCATGGTTTCAAAGGAGACGTGACAGGTTCTAAAGATAGCAAAAGCAGTGAGTAGAAGACCTACATTTCTGAGCTCCGTTGAAGAGGGCTCTGTCCTTGGGAGTGTCTCCCACCTCAATGATCTTGGCACCAGCCAGCAGCTGCATAATAAGGCCTGAGGTGACAATGGGTGAGATGCCCAGCTCCATCAGAGTACCTGGAGGTGAACAGCATTAGTGTCATTTTAAGTGTCAGTTAGTATAACAATAGCAGCAGCAACAGAAACAATGCATGAGGGCCCACGTCTGTTGACCTTTGACTTATCACATGTGATAACAAGATTATGTCAGGCCTGATAAAACTGGAATTAGATTATTTCTACTTGTTGGGGCTGCAAAGGACACAAAAGAACCATATGATTAACCCTGTTTAACAAGTACAACTCAAGCACCTCTGTTGGAAGCCAAGATTACTCTCATCCAGTAGAAGGGATCTGCTGAATCTGACGACATGATGCCAAAGAGAGGAATCTGAATCAAGAAAAGGAAACAAAACAGTGTCACAAACCACTATCACCACTGGTAAAACCAGTAGGTTGGTTGTCATCAGCGGGTACTAACCTGGCAGCACACCAGAAAGATGAATAGTGTGATGGCGGTCCATAGTACTTTTTCTCTAAACTGAATCTGTGAGGATTAAAAAAGGAGCAGACGTCATTCATATCCACGCATACATGCACAGTGCGGACATAATGCAACTGATGTTAAAAGACTTAAACATACCTTTCTTTCTGGTTTCTGAATTTCTGGCAAGACCGCACAAAACGGCTTGATGACCTCCAAAAATTTAACTGCAGAAAGAGATTAGCTGGTCAGAACATAGAAGTGACACTGCATTTACATCACACTTATTTGAGTCATGTTGAGTTGCTGCAGATCTTCTTAAACAAGGTTACTTTGGATGCTACGTCAGCACTAACCAGCTAAACAGCTGCCAGCGGTCAACTGGCCAATGCAGCAACATGCTATCTTGTCTCAGCAATATCTTTATATAGATAAAAAAACAGGTAAATAAACTTGAGCAAGGTTAATAGTAACTTGTATCCAGTGTGTAGTGTTGGTCATTTTGGAGCACCTAGCTGCTGAGTGTTTCCTCTTGGGACTGATCAGCTGTGTCAATCACTGAAATTGATTTTGACAGCAAGCGATTTAACACATGCCACTGAGTTATCTTCTGGTACTCGACTAGTCAATTTGGCATTGCAAACCTATCAACGTGCTCATTTAAAAATAATAAGAAAAAGCCAGTTCAAGCATGTCTTTACAGTAAACTACCCTGGTCAAACAGAACAGACAGCTAGCACGATGCTAACTAGCTACAATCACAAAACGAGTGTTCAGTCAATCACAAGAGGAAGCACCGATTTAAAAGACGAAGGCAAGATGTTATAAACAGGCTCCGACTGTGAACTAAACGCTACTAAACCCAAGCCAGACAGAATTAAATTAAAATAAAAGCTTTAAGTGAGCTCCACAAGCTAGCTACAACTTGCCACCTAGCGTTAACCTATCCAAGGTTAGCCAATTAGCTTGCCGACGGTCGCTTCATGTCCGCTATTGTTGGAGATAAAATAAGACAGCAGGTATTTTCCACCACCCTCAACACGTGTATACAAGACAAGAAAGTCACGTACTCCCCATGGTGTCCTTAGGCCGACTCCTGCCGTGTTACTGGTACCAGTTTGAGTGCTCAGCGGAGTCAGTGTGGCTCCATCCAGCCGCTACGTAAGAAAAGAGAGAGCAGTAGAGACACGTCACCAGACAAGCCGCTAACACACGTCACTTCTCTGAGACACACACACACACACACACGCCACTGACCCAGCAGACTGCACACTGCAGGCAGGCCGTGCACTGTCCTAGCCACGAAGACACTTTATTGAAGCTGATTAATAAACACAGTCAACAAGGAAAGCGCACGATTTTTAGTTTTTAACATTTATAATTTAACCTCCTGTGACAAAGCGCTCTCCCATCCTCCAGAGGACGCCCTACTCCAGACTGATCAGTGTAAACACTCCTCCATACTGGAGCAAGAGCCCTTGAAAGACCTATGAGCCTTAGATGCACTTATAAGAATAAGTGAATCAGGTCAGGAAAGGATAAAGACAAGTGAAAACTGTGATGCTGAAAAACTAAGGGACGACAGATGCTACTTAACTGTCATAAAGTGACCACCAGTGGCTTTTAATCTCATCATGCATGTGTTATGAATTATTGCATAGGGTACTACTCTGACCTGAACTTTTGTTTGGTATGCTTATTATGTCTCCTGGCTATTTTGGATCAGTAGGACCGGAAAAGTATATAATAAGTATATAACGAATAAAGTATAAGATTAAGTAAACTCAAAATGTGATGTACTCATATGAGGACACAGGGTCTCAGGAGTCCAAACACTATGTCAGCTTTCCCTCTGTGGACACAGCAGAAAAATTATTCATTCATTTATCTAATCTCAGTTTTGTATAGTCATGCTGCTACACAATCAGGGTGACAAAATCTATTGTTTGTCCTGATGTAGGTCACCTGCGAGAACAGTTGAATAGCAGAGGTGTAACTGATGAGTTGGGTATGGTATGATTATTGAAAAACAAACAAAAAAGCACAGCAAAAAAAAAAAAAAAAGTCTTCCACACCTGCACATATGCAGTGGTGGACTGTAACGAGGCTAAGTCAATGTCAATGTCAATGTCAATGTCAGCTTTATTTATATAGCACATTTAAAAAGCCTGTGACCAACCAAAGTGCTTTACAGTAAAATAATCATCAACAGTAAGAAACAATAAAAGCAAAGCAATAACACGATGAAATAGAACAGATAAGAGATCCAATAGAGGTGACTTTGCTCAGCCGAAGGCCAGGGTGAACAAGTGGGTCTTGAGACGTGTCAAGGAGGAACTGTGAATGTGTTTGATACTGTCACTTTGCTACTTTCTACTTCTATTTCAAGACACTTCATATTTAGTATAAAAAAAAACAAAAAAAACCTTACTGTCAATATTGCAGGGCTTACTGTTTGTACTTGTACAAAATATTTACACAATGAAATTTCAGATAAATAATCATCACTTATGTGGATATAATGACTAAGTGGTAAATAACAGAACAGCTTAATCAACTAAGTTCAGAAAATTACACCGCTTTACTGTAACACAGCCTTTAAAACCAGGAAAACACAGCACTTATGATATTATGATTTTAAGATGATATCTAGTCTCATATCACAGTATTGATATATTGCCGGGCCCAGGGCGGCCCTGGTCAACTGGGGGCCCTAAGCAGGATAAGTTTCGGGGGGCTCTATCAACATGATGGGCCATAGTTACAACTGGATCTTAGGAGTAAAATCAGTTTGAGCAGCTTTAGTAACGCTTTAGTAACAATTTAATTTTCCAAGAAAGACATCCACAGTTTGGCAGCAAACATGAAACTTACCAAATGTAACACTGGAACCAACCCCAGGGGCTGAAGATGAGTCAGCTGATGATGGACCTGGTAGGGGAAAAAAAACCCATTAACATTTAGTATTAACATTTTATTTATTTTTTTATTGTAAAAAACATGAAACTTTTCACGTTTTTACAATATAAGATATCACGTTTTAAAATGAAACGCCCCTAACCTGAAGCAGTCTCAGTATTTTCTCATACTATTGTTTCTCGTGAAGTTCTCACCACTAGAGCTCAGTGTTGTTCCAGTGGTGATATTTAGACATGCTAGTTGACTTGTGTGAGGGTGTGTGTGTGTGTGTGTGAGGGTGTGTGTGTCTGTCTGTTCTTGTTGGTATTAGTATGGATACATGACGTTAAGCAGAATTCCATCAGATGCAAAGAAACAATAACAACTAAAAAAAAAAGAGTTTCAATGATGTAGATCTAGGGAAGAAAGGCTGTGTGTGTGTGTGTGTGTGTGTGTGTGTGTGTCATGAGAAGATTTAATCACTTTAGAGCTCTGTTTCTGTGATTGCGGTGTTGAATGGTGGTGAACACCTTTGGCTGCACAATGCTGGTGGCAAACTTAGCCATAAAAATTGAACAGCACAACCATGTATTGGAGCTTTCAGCCATCTGCACATCTGATCAGACTAAACTCTCTTCTGGGCCTACTATCATCTATCACTTGTTTTGTTCTTTAGCAAACACACACACACACACACACACACACAGAGGAAGTGGAGGACGATTGGCAGCCTGCACATATGTCCTCATAAAAAGATATTTATTTATGTAGTTACATAATGACCACCGCACTGTGAGCTAACAGAGGTGAGGGCGACACAAACCACCTCCAGTCTCTGCTTTTATATTAAGGATCTACTGTACGATTCTTCCTGTCAGTCATGAAGAAGGACTTCAGCTTTGATATGTTAAACAGAGGTTATTATTAGTTGGTGGGAATTTATTTTTGAATGCCTCACACTTATATTGTGATGAAGACAGAGCCATCTAGATATTACCACTTAATCTGCAGTGCTTTAATATCCGAAAAAGATAATACATGTTGTGCAATCAGCCCCTCAGCGCCAGATGATGCAAATAGTCTGTTGCAATGCATAAAAAAAATCATAATACAGAAAAAAATGCATGGAAATAAAACATGAATGCTGATCCAATGTTTTGATGACTTATGTTTCCCAGACGTTGCATCTGTTCCTGTGGAGAACATTGTGTCTGTCTGCAACCTTTAATTATGTAAACTCACCAATGTCTCTGTGTAATACATGAAACCCCGAGCCACTGAGATAGACCCAGGACCATGCTATTTATATTCTAAAAATTTGCATAGAGACTAACAAAAGTAGGAGGACATGTTGTGCCTCAGGTTCAAGTGTTAAAGACAAAACTATCCTGGATTACTCTGTTCCCGTGCAGGAATATTTATATCCTTCAAATTAAATTTAAATTTAAATGTGTTTTATAAACCCTCTCAGTATGTGATTGTACAGATGAGATGAAGTGATCAATCACTCATTAAACCAAGTTAAACTTTAATAGTGGCAAAAGGAAGCTGCATTGTGCAGTTATCAGTATGAATGTACACATGGCACAAAGAACAAGGATCTTATAATGTCTTCATTTTTATATATACAGAAAAGGTA
Organism: Chaetodon striatus; assembly: GCA_029783705.1. Classification (NCBI taxonomy): domain Eukaryota; kingdom Metazoa; phylum Chordata; class Actinopteri; order Chaetodontiformes; family Chaetodontidae; genus Chaetodon; species Chaetodon striatus. Next base: position 29,837,085 of record JAPZEB010000012.1, on the reverse strand, counting down.
TGTATCTTAAAAATGTAAGCCATAGTGCAGGTTTGTAAGTTTTATTTGCGCCCATTATTAAGAGCATATAATAATATGACATAGTTTTACAGCTGCAACTTATGTTTGTGGTCATTATTTATTAATCTGTCATTATGTTGTCAGTTGACTGATTATCTGTAAAATGCCAAAACATGACAATTTCCCAGACCACAAAGTGCAGTCTTTAAATCACCTGCTTTGTTTGGCCAACAGTCCAAAACACAAAAATAGTTATGTATTACAGAAAAGCTAATTCTTACATTAAAGAATCTGTAGCCAGCAAATATTTGCCTTTTTTTTTTTTTTTTTAAATGGCTCAAACATTGAATCTATGATCAAAATAGTTTAAAATTAATATTTCCACTAACTAATATTTGGTATCAGCTTTAGCATATTTCTTCATAGTTAGCAGAAATTATTAAGAACATTTTATAAAGGAAAGTAAAGCACAGTTGAAGTATTTTTACTTCTTATCAAAGCCTTAGACACCGATAATCGTTTTGCAGCTATGAACGCAATCAAACAAAAGAGTGAAATAATGATTGAAACTTGACACTTTCTTTGACACCACTGCTTTCTCTCCATCAGCAGCTGACACACACAGTACAGTATTTAAATGGCTAATGAGTGACCATAGATTTTCTCTCAGTGAGAGCAACAGTGCACCCCCTTACATCACACACTCTATTTTCAGAAAAGCAGATTTAAGAAGCAGAAGCAACTCATTTGATGTGTTAATCAGCTTCTCCTCACACACTGCTGCTGCTGTCATAAAATAATTACATCATTATATCCAACAAAATGTGTTCTGACCTCATTTAAAAAAAGAAAATACACACCATACTGCTCTTTACCTCCACATGACCTGACACATATGCCTCCTCACAGTGATGTTGTGCAGAGCCTGTCTGAGGTGTGAGAAGCTGACATGTGAACAAGAACACACACAGTGATGTCAGCACATGGCAAGCCGGCTGATTTGTATCTGTTGTAGATGAGTCAGACATTTTTCCTTATTTTTAGAGACAAGTAAATGTAAACACTGAGGTAGTCCTGCGGGTGTGGAGGCATTAATTCAGTCACTGGGGCAGTTTTATCAGCAGATAATGGAGTGTGGATAATGGAAATAATGAGCCGTAAAGCAAACGAGTCATCAATGGCATTCAGCCTGGGAATTATACATTAACTGCTTATCCATACAAAGCCAGTTCACCAACTTATCAAAAACAATATTATGCACCATTGTTCTGCATACAGGTGGCACAGTGGAGAAGTGGTTAGCACTGTCGCCTCACAGCAAGCAGGTTCATGGTTTGAACCTAAGGTGGGGGAGCCCTGCTGTGTGGAGTTTGCGTGTTCTCCCTGTGTCAGCGTGGGTTTTCCCCGGGTGCTCCAGCCCTGCCGTGACCCTCAAGAGGATAAGCAGTTACAGAAAATGTAAAAATGTTCTGCACACTTTCTTTGCCACACAGCATCTATTGTTGGGGGTTAGTTGCTTTCAATTGATTGGCAGATTAGCTATTTGCATTAACAAACAGCTGCACAGGTGTACCTAATTAAGTGGCTGGCGAGTGTATATTAGATTACATTAGACTAAATTTTTACCGCTATTGTATAGAATACGAGTACTAAGACAACAAAATGTAGTTTAGCATCTAACCAGGAGTGCAAAAAGCAGTTAAATGCGGAGTGACGTACAGAGAATACACAGAATTAAAAAAAATAAACAGAATGTGGAATAAGCAGTACGGGTATGGATAGACTAGATAAATACAGTATGAGAAGTACCAACAGTGTGTATGAATACTCTAAGATAGATACAATATGAACAGTATGAAACATGTGCAGCTGTTATAGTAGGCAGTGCAGGTGTAAGTAGATATAATATAGTACAAGAACTGCTAAAAGTAAGAAATCATGATACAAAATAAACAGCTACAAGTATCACATGAATGAATATGAGGGGCTTATGTAAATCCACCATGGAGGGTAGTGTCTTGTCCATATGTAAACCAGACTGTGGACAGCTGTGGCTTTGTTTAAAAGACACAGCCACTTATGACTAAAAACTGTTCCACAATGGTTTCATATGGTCATCGTGTTTATCTATTTTTTAAGCCTTAACTCAAACTGCTGTAATCCCCAACTAATCTAATCGAGACCTGGCAGTGTCACAGTGTAATGTGAGCCAGAGTAACACCCATGGAGTGATTACAGAAGGCACAAAGTCTTCCTTCATTTGACCTTCATGGGTGAGCTTGAATAAAGAGTGTTAGTGTTAATCTGTGTCTCTGATGGTTCATTAGTGTAATTAAGAGGTCAGTGTAAATGAGTTTGACAGAGTGAACCAGCGCGCCGTGGGTACGACTGGAGCCTGGGGCCAGGTCGAGGCCCGACGGCTGGCAAACAGAGTCACTGCCACTGTTATGTAACGGACCAATTACATCTTGGCTAGATTTAACTTTTGCCTTCCTTTTCTCTGCCTTTCTCTGCTTCTGTGACTGGGTGAGCAGGTCGAGCCTCCGTGCACTGTGTTGTCATTTCATGTCCTTACCGTCAGTTTGATTCTGTTTAGCAATGCAACCCCACATTGGTCATTTTAGTATTAATATGGTTTAACTGCAGAAGCTGCAGTGTGTGCATGTGTGAGAGCGGGAGAACAGGCAGAGAGATTTTATCAATTGAATGATTTATATTGGAATGAACCCATGGCGTGATTTTTATCTTTCAATAATAAACTAATTATTGATTTCTGTTACATCATGTTGTTATATATGCTCTGATTATTTCAGAACTTATTCCTTGTGACACTGTTAATCTCTTATGACTCATCTGAATTACTGTATTTTAGAATTTTCTTTTTTTTTATCTTATAAGATGTTGACGTTTTATATACTATGTCTTAGCAAGAGATTAATGTTTATATTTCATGTTTGAGCTTGAAAGTCAATTCTCAACCTGGGGAAAAGAGGTTTGACTAAATAATATTTTTTTCTTTTCTCTCCTGCAAGCTCCACATATAGCTAATAAGTGGGCATTGACTTAACAATTTTTTTTAGCCATGGCTATATGGTGTAATACACCACTTTGGTCCAGACTGAAATATCCAAACAACTATTCAGTGGATTGCCATGACATGTGGTGCATGCATGCTTTAAAACATTAGCATGTTTGTATTGTAATAAGCATTTAGTGAAAGGTTACAGCCTCACAGACCTACTGGCATGACTGTAGACTCTTGGCATTGTTTCAGATTTAAAACTCATGTCTCTGTGAGTTCTGACAAGTTGGCCTGATTAGAGGAGTTTCAGTGGTAGTTTAATCAGGACAGCTGAACCTAAAAATAGATCATTGTACAAAATGAGTGCACACAATGGCTATTAATATCTCATACTGCATGTGAAAAGGAAGGACTCTTTATAGGTCTAGAAATATCTTTTGGCTGAGGTAAAAGTACTGATAGTCAGGTACTGTTCAGATTCCTTTATTATCTGTAAAGAATTTAATTAATTACTGTGGGACAAGTCAAATAAATCACAGGATAACCACAGTCATACAGTGTCTGTTAAAAGGAATGACATGTTCCCCTCAATGTTTAGGATAAGTGCATTGATAGAGTTGTAACTTACGAACTATGTTTACTGACAGTGATTTTCCCAAGCGTTGATTTTTATTGCAGTGCAGCCTGAGGGGTCAAAGGTCACAGCCATTTAATGTTAGTTTTCAGCCTTGCCCCTTATGTGCAGAGATTTATCCAGATTTCTGAATCTTTTTATGATATTATATATATATATATGATAAAGCCCTTAAAACTGTGCACAGCTAAAGCACAGCTACCTGTAATCTCTCCCAAACTAACTTTAAAGCCAACTTTGGTGCACTTGTACACACACATACACACTTCACTGGTGGCTGAACTGAAATCATACACAGATTTTTAAGCAGGTCAGAAGATTAATCCCCACAACCGCCAACGTCTTAATCACACCAGATTTCTTTTTTTTTCTCTGCATGAGTGAGAAAGAGTAGAAAAACAAGCTGTCTGTCTTTCTCTTTCATCTCTCCCTCATTAAATCATTGACCCGTTTATGTAACTGCCTGTGCAGAGCTTGTCACCACTGAGTAAACTCACTTTAGCACCTGTCAAAGCAGGCTTGGCTGTATTCCTGTAGTTCTCACTTTCTCTTGACAGTACACTGCTCATTTTGCCAATCATATTCTACTCAATAACAATTCTTTTAACACTCTAAGACTCTAGATAGCTATAAATCATCTGAAAGCCTGGATTTGAGATGCAGTACATCTTTGTGTGTCAAGTTTTTCCAGTCATAATCATTCCCATGCTCAGTTATTTCTCATAAATTGTAGTTGCAATGTTTGGGTTGATACTTTTTGTTCCACAGATGTGGTGCTAAATGTCACCATTTTTTTACCCCTTGAGAATTAATAAGATTGGTCAAAATACCACATTAAGACACCAAGACCCCAAGGAACAACATAGATAAATCCATGCTGTGATTTGGTATGACATTTGCACATTTGCATTTTTCAGTGATTGGATGGCGAGCACTACTGTTCTCTGTCTCTGTCGTACCCAATTTATGTAATTCCAAGACGACTGAGGGACCCCAGTATGCAGAAATATTCAAATACAGTGGGTGTGAATAATATATTTATTATGCATGAGAAAAACTGCATGGTTTTTGCCCAAAACTTCATAGGACTAACATAAAGTGAGCAGGTCTGTAAGGGGGAGACGTGGGTACCCATAAAATTAATTTTCATTTGGATATCTTGAAGTGAGAGGTCAAGGAACATCTGTGAAAATGTTCATGCCGGTTTTTCCCTCACTAAAACTTGGAGTGATATTTAGCACTCTTCCCCGCAAGCTGTAGCATGGCAGACTGTAATGTTGGCTGAAATCACTGGCAGTCCTGCGAGTGTCAATCAATTTCAAAGGGTAAAATCGTGTCTGATAACAACAAATTAAAACCTAATGAACATATTGCACAAAGAGATTTTCCTATGACTGACTGGTGCTGTCACAGGGGATAGGGTAAAACTGAAAAGCACCACGTACCTTGGTCACAACAGCGCTGACTGGTGCCAACCGCCTCTGTTTTCACAGCCTGAGGCAGCAGCCTCCACTGCACGCTTGTAATTTAAATTGTGTGATGGAGAATGGAGCAGCTCTCAGATGGCAGTGAGAGGATGCAGTGGTGCAGGGGATCATATGTAGGAGTCATCGGATAATTAGCCTGCAGACCACATAGTTTGGTTACGTTCGCTAATTTGACTTCTAAACCAAAGACCTTGTAAAAGGGAAGATCTGTGTGACATCATGGGCCATGTGTTGTTGTTGTCATGTTTCTATGAGCATATGATAAACAGACAGGGTGTGGGTGAGTTTATGCCAGAAGAATTAGGCATAGCGTTCATGCAAACAGTCACAGGGTGAGAATGAAAAACAGATTCAGGGGTTTACATAAGGTATAAAACACACAATAAAATCACAGACACAAAAAAAAATACGAACACCCGCATTAAAAAATAGAAAACTTTGCACTCTTTTCTTGATATTTGTGTCTCCTGTCATATCTCTATTTGAGAGTCAGTCAAGGACAAGACCTATAAACATCCAATAGCCAAGAGGAAAGTGCAGCTGTGGTAGTGAAACATAAATTTAGTTTGTACTGTCCTACATGTGCAGAGGAGCTGTGGAGTTAGCTGCCTTCAAACATCGTAATAAGTGACAGTGCTGCGCAGTAATGAGATAATCCACTAATAGTCTGCTGAGATAGTGACTGAACTGCTGAGAGATAAGGATATGAGTTGATGGCAGCAAACAAACAAGTGAAATTATTTTGCATCACACATGACCTTGACCTTTAGTTGGTAAAGGATGACTTTGCAATGCAAAGTTGAGAACTGTTGTTTTTGGAGGTGACACATACATCAGTCATAGGGCTGTGTGCTCTGAGTGAAATGTGCACCACGATAGCTTCATTTCCACCAAGCAGTTCAGTTCAGATTAGTTGAGTTTTGTACATATTCGAATGATTAGCTTTGCGTTTCCATGGTGAAAAGTTGTTTATGGTACCAAAAGAACCGTTCCTCTCTTGGGGTACCCAGCACACTGATCTGGTACGAAAAGGTGTAACACTGCAGTCCGTTGATAAGTCAACAGAGAATCGACACTCTTGCTCAGGGATGAGTTGTGGCTGATTTTGAAGCTTATGTAAACACTGTTTGTACCATAGCATGTTTTTCATACATTAGTAAACTGTACTATAAATGAAAGGATGTTTTTCTTCCTCTTTATCTTTACTAGTTAACAGTCAGAAGCTATAGACTGAGAAAAAATATTTAATTCCCTGTACCAACTGCTGGCAGCTACCAGCAACTTATTAGGTCAGTTGTGTACTTGGATGTTACTCAAGGCATGAGTTCATCTGCCTATGCACTCGAACTACACATCAGCTCCAAATCATTCAAAATTCAGCATCTAGACTTAAACCAAAACAAACAATCCACACTTATTTTGGCTTCCCTGCATTTGCTTCCTGTCTCTTTAAAAATCAATTTTAAAATTCTTTTAATCACATACAAGGCTCTCAATGATCTGGCACTGGAATACATAACTGAGCTTCTCACACT
>JAPZEB010000012.1:29777509-29792031 GCA_029783705.1 Chaetodon striatus | reverse complement strand
GAAGCTGACCTTTTGAATATAAAATGTTATCACTTCATTATATCCTTTTACACATTTGTGTGAAATTTTGTTGTAATTAGCTCATTAATTACTGAGTCAGGGCCACAAAGATATTGGGAGGTCACATTGACCTTTGACCACCAAAATGTAATCAGTTCATCCCTGAATCAAAATGGAAGTTTGTGCTAAATGTGAAGAAATTCACTTAAACATTCTTGAGATATTGTGTTCACAAGAATAAGACAGATGGAAGGTCAAAGTTACCAAGACCTTTGACCACCAAAATCTAATCATTTCGTCGTCTCGACCAAGTGGACGTTTGTGCCAAATTTAAAGGAAGTCCTTCAAGGTGTTGTTGCGATATCGTTTTCATGAATATTAAATGTACATTCGGACATATGCACACACCGAAAACAATCTATCCCTGATGCAGAGGTACAAAAATCAACAGGGTTATCACTGCGCTCACACACTGTATCTTGCTGTTAATTAAAGATTTCCTTTAGTCATGCTCTTCACCAAATTAAGCAACAACCAGAGAAAACAACATTGCAGTTGACCATTACACTAAAATCGTGTGCTAAGACTAAAACGTAATAATATTTAAAGATATAATATAAAATGTAATAAAAACCTTGAAAAGTGATACATCACATACTACTGTACACATGAACAAGACAAAACACACTGGGCCAATGTTTTACAGTATTTTTATTTTGTTGGAATGAGAGCTTCTGTTATGTACAATAGAGGACAGAAACAAATGTTACAGAAATTATAAATATATTCTTGCTCCATACTGGTTGTATTCAGTACCGGCTGTGCTGTGTCCAGTAGATGATTGTTTACTATTCAAGTCTGCTCTCTCTCCTCTCCCCTCTGTAAGTCAGTGACAGGTAACAAAGACCTGTACAGGACAATCAAGAGGTAACTGAGGTGTAATTTATTTCTCACACTGTGCAGACTGGCTGCCCCCCTCATGGCTAACTAAAAAGATATCAGTGGGCGGGATAAGAGAGGGAGGCGGGGAGAAGAGAGAGAGCGGATGGATGTGCTGTCAAGCCAACAGGTGGACAATCCTCAGCTGTTCACTCTCGCAGCGATGGCGGGAGGAAAGTTGGGTAAGGTTGAGGAGGAAGATGAGGAGCAAACGTGGGACACACGGAGCAACACAACAACGCACCTTAAAACCTCAGCCAGTACATGGCACTGCGCATTCTGTTGTAGTCGGGTAACTGCTCGATGGGGCCTGAAGGAGAGAGGCAGGAGAGACAGATTAGAGAAAGATATGACAGCATGGGCCCTGACCTCACTGCACAAGAACCACAAAGAACTCACCGACAGCCGCCACAGCAGGACACTTATCATAGATATATTTGGAGCAGACGTCACGCACCATCCTAGGGGTCACGGCCTGAAAGAAGAGATGTGGTGGGAAGTCAGAACTCTTACCCTGGAGACAGACTAGACGACTTGCCAATTCTGAAAAGGCACTATTTCACACAACCAATTTCTTTCTCTCTATTGTATAAATGGTCCAGGACAGGACTCTGATTCAGAGTGTAAACTCACATCGATTCGAGCATCCCACTCTGCCAGAGGAATACGGCGTCCGTAGTTCAGGATGTGTCTGCCAATGTCGTCACAAATTGGTGTTGTTCCTAAAAGATAGAGGGAGTGTTGACTTTTGATTAACAGGAGTTTGTATGTGTGTTTGTGTAAATGCATGACAGACATGTTACATACCATTGAGCTGTCCAACCAGGCTGGCCTTCAGAGCATTCTTGCCTCTGGCTACATCACTCTCTGTCACTGTGGTGCACAGGTTCATCCTGCGGGGAGCACACAGTGGAGGAAATGAGGTCAAATATATATAAATTGTCCTTTTATTAAAAGTGACATTACATTATAGTTATGATGTATTGTGAGTGTGTGTGTGTCTTGGTCCTGGAGTCATCACTTACCAGGCGTTCTGGGACCAGTGCATCATATCCTCGATTTGGTGTTTATCAGCAACAAAGTAAATGCCCAGCAGGCCGGTGTCACTGTAGGAGGAGTGGAAGGCCTGGAAGCTGTGACACAGGTTCTCCTCCACAGCTAGGCGAGCCAGGCGGCTGCTCAGATGCTGCAGGTGAGAGAAAGTAATGGATGTTGATGTTTTTTTTAGCAGCTCCTATGTATATTTAGGTCTTGTTCCTCCCGACAGGTCCAGAGGCAGGGGTGAGACCCCTGACCCAGGTTTTCAGAGAGGATCATAGTCTACCCCTCCATAATGGCCACTCAAGACATTAACAACCTCAAGTGGGCAAAGCTTAAAGGGGACAGTGCTGAATAAGATGCATCACTTTAAGAGGTTTTAGTGACAGCTTTCAATGTCATCACTGCTGTCTTTTCTTTATTGCATAAACACACCTGTATAAAAACATATTTCACCAACCTTTCCACCACCATAGGTGAGGTCGTAGCTGCCGATGATGGAGTTGGCCACCATGAGAGGCACGATGTCTGGGCTGGCAGCACTGGCTCCCTCCACAGCCACGGCAATGTGTGCCAGAGGCAAAGCATCATCACGCATACGGATCTGAGCAGAGGATCAACAAGAAGATTGACCATGACTGTGGTAAAATATTTCCTACCCACTTTTAACTGCACATTCACGTAGAGAACCAGCTGTGTCATGACAAGAATTGTAAATGTATGTCTATATACGATGCTGGAGGATTTCACTAGAGGACACACCAAAGAACTCTTTTGCATGATGTAAACAAACATGGTGTTACTCGAGGAGGTTACTGAATTGTTAATTCTGAGATTGCTGCAGATCATGACAGAAAAAGCAACAGCAGCAACATCGTAACTGGTATGTCGTGACAATGACGAACATGTTTCTCAAGCTTCCCCTACCATTAAAATGCATACTACGTTGTATAAGATGCTAACATTAACGCAGATGGAAATGACTGTGGACGTGCACAACCAATGTCCTAAACTGGAGCAGAATACATGAGACAGCCATCATGTGCAAGGGAACACAGAGTTAAAAGCAAGTATATCTCAGGCTTTATGCATCAAATGTATCAATCCCAGATGTTAAAAAACTTGAAATTAGTCTGTAACTGCTGCATTACTGTTATACACGGTCACATTCATTGATCTCTCCAACTTGTGTTGAATATGTATAAAAACAACTAATGGTAATGTGAAATAGCAATGGAATAACAGATCATGTAATGAACCTCACGAAACAATGAAGAACAAACTACTCCTGCACAAACACTCAACACTTCTTACCTCACTGCCTGTGAATCTACAGGGTGACAACACAGGGACGGCGTCGCCCTCATATTCAAAAGACACTCCACTGAAGTGAGATTTGGCCAAACCGACCAGCTCGTCGTGGTTCACACCTGTAGAGGAAGCACATCAGATAAATCATCATCCAAGCAGTTCCTGGAATCATAGAAATTCACATCTCCCAGAGTGCCTTTTCATGGTCTGTTAGGAAGGAGAGGACCTACCTCCAGCTGCAGACAGCACCATGCGAGGGGCTTTGTAGTGGCTGTTGATGTAGTCCACTAGGTCCTGGCGGGTCAGGGTCCTGGAAGAATTGAATATGAATATTACTGATGACTTAAACGAGGTGAAGAATTTATTATAATATTGAATAGATAAACTGAAAGGAAATACCAAATGATAAGTGCTGACGTTACATTATAACAAACTGTTGTGCAACTTATGGAGCAAAAATTTGCATCATCACAACACTACACTGTTTTTACAGTAGTGTGCCTTCGTTGAAAGCAACTCTTAGACTGTGACTAATTAATAAGTGTGTGTGATTACGCAGTTCTTCTTACCTTGCATTGTTGGAGGGTCCCAGCACACTGTGTCCCAGAGGTGTGCCCTGGAAGGCTGTGGCATGCAGCAGGTCAAGGCAAACTTCCTGAAGGTTACCCTCAACTTCCTCAAGCTCACGCAACACTACACCCCTCTGCTGCTCGATGTCTGCCTCATTCAGCGAGCAACTCTGCACAACCTCTGACAGCAGCTCCACAGCTGGGAAAAACAGAGAAAAAATTATTGATCACAATTTAGAAGGGACATGCACATACTATGTGCTCAGAAACAGTGAAGATCTTTACGCCCCATAAAGAATATAGCCAAGTAATTGGGACTCTCCAACAAAAATGTTAAAGTGTCAGTAGGTTGATTGACACTTTCATCTTACAAACAAGAAGGGGTTTTATTTTGGAAATGTCTCTGAAATTAAATCATTGCTAAATCTCTGGGATATGTTTATTTCACTGCCTGTAAGCAGATCATCTCACCTTTGGGCAGGTCTTTGGCAAGAGTCTTCATGTAATATGCAGTGTGCTCACGGGAGGTATAGGCGCTCAGGTGAGCACCCATAGACTCCACCTGCTGCTCCAGGGCTGTCTGGGGGTGCTTCTTGGTTCCCTGGGTTGCCAAGACGAAAATAGGTGAATTGAAGAAACTGTGTAATGTCATTGTTTGGCTGACAGGTAGATATATCTCAAGTGCATTCAGCTTCAATAGATGTAAAGTCCCATGGGAGACTTGTTTACCCTGGAGTTTATGATCTCCAGTAGCACTATGAGCAGTTTTTTTCCCTCAAATTTTGTTTTCTCACACATGTGCGCAAGGATGCAAATGCACATGATTCAATACGTGTTTAACTGATCTACGGATGACAGCAATGCGCCACCAAAGGCAGGAGCTAGCTAGTAAACATAGCTACAGATTTTAAACTTTAGAGAAAAATTGTCATGTACAATGAGGACGGCAATTCATTCAAGAGATCATAGACCTCCGGGATACACCCAAATGTGTTATGGTACAAACCTAAACTTTATCTGCATACAGAAAAACTAAACAGGGTCATAAAGTCAACTACTGTCTACCTTGAAAGCCATGTGCTCCAGGAAGAAGCCAGTTCCGTTGTTTTTCTCACTCTCATAGCGACTGCCAGCACTGATCCACAGTCCAACCTATGAAAGGGAAGAGATATGTGAACAGTTGTTAAAATTTTAATCGACAGCAGCATATTGTTTAATAGCAATGAAATGGCTAGTCTATAAATTGCTAAAACAACCTCCTGCATATATTGACCCCCAATTCCTGTTTTCTTACAGTGCATGTAGCATGTCCAGTCTCCTCAGATGCAACCCTCAAACCATTTTCCAGGGTAGTGAGCCGAGTTTCGGGGGCTCCCAGCAGGCTCTGGGCATAGCTGACTGAGGCCTGTCCACGCCTCAGAGACAGGAGGATGGGCTGAGGGGGTAGAAACAATGAGTCATTTTAAGTCTTTTACATTTAAAAATATACTATACAGGATTTTCAACAACAACAAAAAAAATCTATGAACTGTTACAAAAGTATTCCCTTTCAATCATCATTTATGACACACTAGAAGTGTGTGGCAGTGTGTTTTTCTGCAGAGACTCTGCCCTCTGCCTGCATTTTGTTAATTTTATGTATTGAGTCATGTACCCTACAGTGCTCGGCTGAGGTCAGGGCTTTATAAAAAGGTAGTGACCTGGTGCCAGACCATAAACAGCAGGCATCTAAAAGACAAAGTGCCAATAAAACAAACTGGAAATATAGTGAGGCGAAACAGCAACTGAAAGTGATCAAGGGTTGGCTTTTACCTGCACTTTTGCTAGTGAGCATGTCTGCAAGCACTGACTGACAATCCTGCATAGCATTCCTTTGAATATACTGTTTAAATAACACAAATTTCTGCTAACATTAAGCACACTGGAAAACACTATGAAAAAGAGATAACTGGTTGCTCTATATATTCAAAAGTAGATCAAATATGTGTTGGGTGCTCTTGGAAAACAAGGGCGAAATAAAAAGGCACTCCAAAACATGAGATCAAATAAATCAATGACGAAGGAAATATTCAAAAACCCTTATTCTAGTGACTAATTCATTGTACAAAAGCTACTTGTTGTTGGCTTTTTAAAAAGCCCTACTGAAGTCCTCCAGTGGACATGTTGGGTCTTTTAATAATTTAATAATGACATTGTGCACATATAAAGGTTATTTGACATTAGCCATGCCTTGGTGGCTGATTTAACTGCTTCTTATTGTTCCTATTTAGCAGAGGAGGCTACGTTTCAGGTCCTGTTTATCTGACTGTTAACCTTAGTTAACAGGACATCTCAGAAACTACAAAACAGGGCATTTTAGAGCAGTTTTGTAATTTTGTTTTGCACATATTCAGCTGTAAATAGTCTTGCTCCTGTGTGCCCTGATTGTCTATTACCTTGAAAGGCATAAGATGCAGATTCAAAATGTAAAACTGACTCTTGTTGATCCCTACAAATGCAAATCAAGATTAGAAATTATTGGCTGGCATTAAATTTAAGGCTGGCAGCTGACACTGACACCACTGCCTCCTTCTGATATCTGCCAGGGATACGACTAAAAATAGACAAACCCAGAATATGTAATGTAATACATGTAAACTTGACTATATCTATGTGCATAAATAACTATTGTTTCTACACATCACTATGCACTACAAGGTAAGGAGTCAGTCTATTTACTTGTTGACAGTGTTTTCAATGTTTTTCAATATTTTTGAGGACTGTCTACGATTACATTTAATGTTGAGATTAATACGCCTACATAAGTATGTTGTACAATGATTTGGGATTATTAACGTTACAAAATGTGGAAACACAGCTAAAGCTAACAGTTATTGTCAGTTTGTTGCTTAAACTTGCCTCACAGATAATGTAAAATCAGTGTCAATACACAGTTTCCACAATTTCTTTGGACACGTACTTTTTGCAACAATCAAACATGTTGACTATCAATAAAGGATTGTCCCTGTCAGCATCTGCCTTTCCAAAGTCACCATGCTAACACTGCTAGCCAGGAAGCTTAGCTGCGGTATTAGGGCAGGTGAGGACAAGTGACAAATGTTACAGCTGCTGACCTTGCAACAGGCTAAAGACGATCGAAACGACGAAAAGCTAATCTGAATGACACCTACATAGTGTGGACGTTACACATCAGGTGGTTGTTACAAGACGCGCAGTCTCATATGACAGGTGACCTTGCGTTCACTGCTAGCTAACTAATGCTAACCGTTTAGCTAACTCTTTCCCGTTCTAGACTGCGGACAGCTCAGCTAGCTAGTTAGCAAGCTAGCATGTTAACTGTCACCCTCTTAGATTAATTCCAACGAAACGATAAAACAAGAACAGTGCCGAAATCCCGTTTAGACATTTCCTAACGCAAAAATAATTTTTCCTTAGCCTTTAAATATGTACTTACACTGCGGTTTTTGGCGAGGGCTCGACCCACAGTGCTCCCAACTCGGCACACGGACGCCGCCATTTCTCAGTACTATTATAGAAGGTAGGGGGGGTCTGAGCTGTTCTCGTGTATCGCTTCTTCTTCGCTGTCTCATAAAAATGTGTATTACCTCTGTAAGTGCGCATTACCGCCATCAAGTGTTCATCATGGGTTGTTGAAAGTGAGGTCTGAGGTCTTACTACAAAGGTGTGCCTTGGGATGGCCACAATAAAAGGCCACTCTAAAATGTGCAGTTCGATCACACACAGTGCCCTCGAGGTGTCCCAGCTTTTGAGAGACAATGCCATTGCACCACTGAATGTTCATTTCACTACCATAAGCTGTCTCCAATGTTGTTTCCATTAATTTAGCAGTACATCCAACCAGCCTCACAACAGCAGACCAGATGAAGCCCCACTAGCTCAGGACCTCCATCCCCAGCATTTTCAACCACAAAATCATCTGAGACCAGCCACTTAAACAACTGGTGTGCACAACTGAAGACTTTATGCACAAAACTATTGAAAAGGGTTCCCAGTGCATTATCCAACACCTGAATAAGGTGCTTCTCAGCTCAAGGATAGAGACTTTCCAAGGGAGAAGAAAGGACTGGAGCACCCTGATCAATTTACAGCCTTTAATAGTGCAAACAGAGTAATGTTTTGACACCCATGTGTCCTCATCAGACTCAAATAGAGCAAAGACAAACAGGCACACTCATATATAGTCAACCTACAACAAGTAAGCAGTTCACATTGGATAATTTGTTGAACAGGATTTCAAATCTACTGGACAATCCACAAGTGGGAGTTGCCATTGTCAGTGCCACACCCCATGCACCACAATCTCATCAGGAACAAAGAAACATAAATATCTCTCACGGTTACAGACAGTACAAAATACAAATATAAAAAGTACTAAATATAAAAAGTGTAGGTACTGCATCCATCACATGTAACAAATCAAGGTAAACATGACAAATTCAGGTCTTAATTTAAGTCGAAGGGCTCAACTGTGTTAAGATAATGAATTCAGTATGCCTCTGTGCGGAGCAGTGAATTGACAATGTCAGCTCCTGTGATGGATGCAGTACCTGGACCTTTTATATTGCATACTTTTTATGTTTGTATTTTGTACCGTCTGTAACCTTAATAAATAATTGTGTTTCTTCGTTCCTAATAATATTGTGGCTCATGGAATGTGGCATTGACAATGGCAACTCCCACTTTTGGATTGTCCAATACATTTGAAAGCCTGCTCAACCAATTATCCAATGTGTGAAGCTCACCTGTTGTAGGTGGACCATATACTGTATGAGTGTGCCTGTCTGTCTTTGCGCAATTTGACTCTGATGACGACACATTGGTGTTGAAACATTACTCTGTTTGCACTATTAAAGGCTGTAAATTGATCAGTGTGCTCCAGTCCTTTCTTCTCCCTTTAGAAACCGTCTTGATAAGCACATCCGCATGTTCGTAGTCCTCACCAAGGTTCTTTTCCTGATAGCAGTTCAGCATCATAACCAAACTGTGTGGTTGTCAGGCTGGTTGGATGTACTGCCAATTTCAGGAACACAACATTACAGATGTACAACAATCATTAAGTTCACAGGAAACAGCTCGCATGGAAATTCCTGCAGTCAGCATGCCAATGGCACGCTCCCTCAAAAATTAGTGTCATTGTGTTTTGTGATCAAACTGCACATTTTAGAGTGGCCTTCAACTGTGACCATCCCAAGGTACACCTGTGTAGTGATCATGCTGTTTAATCAGCATCTTGATATGACACACCTGTCAGACGTATAGGGCAAAGCAGTGTGTGATGATTTATGAGGTGAATAATCAATCTGTTTAAGTAACAGCTAATGATGAGCAATTACAGTTTGAAAATGTAACATTAGCCAGTGCTGAAGCTCTCATTTAACTTAAACATTAATTTCAATGGGCCACTATAGGCCTGTTCCTGGATATGCCTTGTCTGAGCTCTCTAAAAAGACTGCCAGTGAACTCTGTCTCTGTGTCGGGGGTCTGGTGCTGAGGCATTGTTCTCCCTTTCCCTTCTTTTCTGTTGCTGTTCCAAGTTCTCTTTTTTTTCTCTTTCATTAAGCCATCACTGCTACCATGTGTCGGATTAAATTAGTCAGGCTTGGGCATATTTTCCCTTTTGAACGTCCATGGAGAGCTATGGTCACACAATTCTATTCACAGTACAACTGAGGGTCTGTCAGCCCCTAGTTTTGAATGGGAGGGCTGGGAGGTGCGCTTATCGTCCTCCTATTGCCAACACTGGGTGAAGGTGAAACTGAGAAGATGCTGCTGGGTCTGGAGTAATTGTTGGAGTGCAGAGCAGTGAAGAAGCAAGTAAAGAAGCAAGTACATGCACTAGATGTGCTCACGACAACATAACGTTGTTTGCACAGACAGCTTTACTCTTGAAATAGATACAGGTACAATGTAGAAGACAGAAACTGATCCCTTTTTAGTATTGATCCTACTGACGCTAGGATCAACCTTCAAAATGAAAGCGTGGTATCAAGAGTATCGATATTTTGGTATCGATCCACCCACCCCTACACTTTAACTGTAAACATGCAATGAAACTACTTTCTACCAAATAAACAGTCCCTGTACAATTACAGGGGGGCAGTTGTGTTATATCATATTATTGAAACTACAAAAATAAAATAAAAGAAAGTGGTGATTGAGAAACAAGACATGGCTTCCTCGTAAATTCTGACTTTATTATGAGGTAGGACAAAACCCCCTGCAAAAATATAATTCAAACTGAAGGAGTATGTGAATGATTTGGGCAACAAAGCTTCTTTTGCAAGTTTTTTAGGCACTCAAGGTGCTGGCGGCTGCTTGTCTGGGCTGTTTTAAAACAGTTTTCTCTAGAGAGGGTTGGACCTTCTCTGAGCAGACTTTTGATACTTCTGATCTCCTCTTCCACAAAAGTATATTGTTAGACTGGACACTGATGGGCTGGTGGACGGACTTCATAGTCACTGGCATGGGAAGAGTTATGGTTTCAATATGGAGGGGCACAGGCGGCTCAGGAGGAGGAGGAGGAGGTGGTGGAACCCTACTGCTGGGGTTTTTAAGCTGAGTCTCTGCATTCTTCAACAACATCTTAGGCAGAGGCTTTACTTTTTCTGCTGCAGGTTCCTTCTCCTTGACAGGGCCACGACGTTTCGATGCTGAACGATTGGAGGACCTCAGTGGAGGAAGTCGGCAGGGGCACTTCATCTTGTAGCCCTCAACAAGTAGGTTGATTCCCACATACTTTGGCACTTCTACTGCTGCCTGGAGACCAAAAATGGCATCTAAAGTAATGTGCATCACCCTCACAATGTGTGCCACTTGAATGTATACGCTGAGAAGGAGGGATAATTCTTCCTTACCTGCTTATATATGAGCTGAAAGTCTCCAGTGTTGGCAGTGCGGTCTGCTCTCCGGTCCAGGACGACTCGTAATGTGTCCTCCTGCACAGCAGTACAGAGGCGAGCTGTCACAGGGGTGGAGGGAGCCATAGTGGGACTGACATTGACTTCTATTAGCCATGGACGCAGGTCCTGACCTGAGAAACACATAACAAAATATCTAAGTGGTGATGATTCTTTTTGTTTTCATAGTAAAGGTACATAAAAATATTAAAAAGATAATCTAGATTAGATTTGAGGGACATGCTATTTTATTACCAATATAATTTAACACCTCCTGAAAAAGCACTTTTGAAATAAAAGTTGATACATGTTGACACAAGCAGTATAACATACTCTATAATACCTACAGCATCATTTACACTGATCCCATCCTACCTAACATGAAGTCAGCACCATAGAGCTCAAATGTGTTTTTGCGTGACTTCATCAGATCCTGTGTCGTCTGTAATGCGTGGATCACTGCCTTCTTCATCCCCGGGACTACCACGGCTTGCCACTGAGCTTCCCGGCCCTGGCTGGACAAAAAAGTCCTGAACTGGTCATCCGACCACATGTTGTCTTCTGGGATACTACGATGGCGCTGTTGGGAGGGTCTCAGGTGCTTCTGGATGGAGTTATTGCACAGGTGCACAGAGCTGGAAGGATGAGGTAAAGAGGCCAAGATTTGAAAGAGAGATGAGAATAAATGAATGGTAGGGAATAAGAATATGACATATGAGGGCATGATGAGAGAAATGACACAAGCCTCTCACTACTTCTGCTCTCTAGTTTGCCTACAAACTGTAAATTCTTTGGCTAGGGTAATATTGACCACATGATCAGACCAAGACACAATTAGTAACAAGTATAAAACACAAAAATCAGGTTATGAATTTCAAATCATACGTGGAAGCTATCAGACATGAATTATTTCAACCCAACCACTTCCGTAAATATTGGCATTGTGCATTTCTGCAAAACACGAATAATGTAATATTTCTACTTTATTATAAAGTGTATACGTTGCAACTTAACATTTCTTTACATTCCAACAGTGCTGTGGATCATATATGGTTATGTTTAGGCACAAAAATGATTTGGTTATGGTTAGGAAAAGATTGTGTTATGGCATAACACACGTGTTTTTGGTGGCACAATCACAACTGGAAATGTTGTTTATGTCTTGCTATAAAACCACCAGGTTTTGTTATTTGTTATCTGTTGGACACACTGCACTGGTCTGCAGCTTGGCAGCCGTCTCACCTGGGTGTCATGCAGACAGCTCATTAACATGTAATCAGAATTACATCACTTTAGAAACGTTAATATGATACCTATGACACATGCAAACTTTAAGTATCCTTGGTTTGCAGAAATGTACCATGCATCATTTTTTTCTGGCGACTGGGCTGATTATTTCTATAATTTTACCATGTTATGAGAAATTAAACTGTAAAAAGTGGAGGCAGTGAGTAGGTAAAGTGTTTATAGAGGAATTATATATTAGATAGAGATATTAAAGTTTGTTTTTTTTTTTACAGTATTTACTTGGAATATTTCTCTTCTGTTGCTCATAATTTGTGCAACTTGGTGGGAAGCACTTTTGTATGCACTCTAAGTTGCCAGGTGTTTTAGAGTCAATTTGCAGTTTTGGAGTTGATTTGAATGTTGCTAATATCGAGAGTAGCAAACACACTGAGATTTGAATACTGTATACCCAGAGGATAACAGCTACTTTCATGCCACGCACTAACACAAAATCAGATCTCCCGCCAAAAACAACAAGCGTAAACCATAACCTGTGTTGCCTTTCTCATACTCTGTCTCTTTCTCTCACTTCCCCTTTAATTTAACGTACATCTGGTTTCACATCTGCTTCTTTCTTTCACCTACCCCATCTCTTTAGAAATGTCAGTCTTACCTGTCCAGTGTATGTAGTGAGTAAGGCTGTGTAGAGAAGCGCAAGTAGCACTTTTTATAGAACCACACAGTCAGAGGGTTCCAGTAGGTGACCAGGAACCACTGGCGCACATCAAATTTGGTGCCATGGACCAGCAAGGGCCTCTCAAGGTACTTCTGCACCACCCACTTGCTTTCCTTGATAAGGGTTGGATCACCTTCCACCACACTGAGGATCTGATCCAGACGCTTGGCACATTTGATACCTAGAAGGCAGGTGTGGCATGTGAGCCAGGAATATGTCAGATATGAACTGTCTGATTGTGTCTGATTTCTCACCTCTGCCCCTGGATTTAGCTCCAGGTTTAATAATCCAGATGTTGTGTATGCCGTCTATGTCCAGCTGTGGACAGACCTCCGCCAGCCTCTCTAGCATGGCTTTGCAGCAAGTCACATAATGATCACTGTTCTCAATCTTTGCTCCTTCACTGAGCGAGGAAACAGAAGGAAAGAAATTAGAAAAGCACTTTGGTTTGCAAGTTTCCCTTTATCTCTCACACTGACACACTGTACTCACTGAACAACAAGGTAGTAACTGTTGATAAACTCTGCCCACTCCTCCGCTGTAAGACTTTGTGGAGTCTCCATGCTTATGTCTATGTCATTATGCTCCAGACTGTCTAAAAACTCCTGGCATACTTTGAGGGCGCTGTCAATCATTTGGAAAAGGACCACTGGTCTAGATTGGCATTTGCTTCGTTTCCTCACAGCCTGAGTGTTGTGGCTCATTCCTTCTCCCTGCACACCCTGCTCCCTCTCCACAATGTACTTCAGTAAACTGGTGCAGGCTGTCCTCCTGTAGTCCTCTGCACAAAGGACAGAGACAGAGAGGCAAGTAAAACTTTCTCTGTGAGTGAAAGTAGAAGAATGATGGAAATACATTTAGGCCCAATCCCATTTCTTATTTTTACCCCTACACCTTGTTTTTGAGTACCCTCTTATCCCTTAGAACAGAGTTACAGGTGTAGTGGTTGAAATCTTTCCTTTATGTAATGGGACAACCCTTTAAGACCCTGATAGGTCATCGGTAGTCGTCAATGGCGTTTATATAAACAGACTTGACTGTAATGGTATTGATATTTACCATTTATCTGATGGAGATAGAAAAGTAAAGATGCTCACAATTTGTTCACAACATAAGTTTCACATTAGTGATTGGTCGAACAAGTCATCGCAAGAACACTGCTTCATTACCAGGACACTAGCAGTGCTCTGTAGGCTAATGTTAGCAAGCCACCCTGCCTGTCTACACTGATATTAGAAGAGCGGTAACAAGTGCAACAACTTCACTGCTGGACTTTAGTTAATTTCAGTCATTGGGATTGGGATGCAACATGGAAATATGTCAAAATGTGGGACTGTCATGCACAAATCAGCATAACAATATTAACATTAGTTAGCTGGCTAGTTAGCCTCAGCATACTACTAGTGATTTTTTGTCTTGCTTGTTACCATAATGCATTGAAACAATATTAAACTAAGATAAGACAATAGTTTTCCCAATTTTAAAGTCTATATTAACAAATAAAATACATTTGTGGGTTTCTTTTGTTGCTTGTGCAGCCATCTTGCAGATGATTTCTCATAACAATTGCTTTGCTCCATTTTTAAATTTTTTTAAATTTTATATACTCTATTAATCCCGCAAGGGGAAATTCAAGGTTTACACTCTGTTGCACATATACACACAGGTCCGAATACACACACATGCACAAACGGGACCTATACATGCATTAAATGGAAAGATGTCAGAGTGAGGGAGCTGCCCATGGACAGGCACCCCGGGTGGCTGGGGGGGGGGGTTCGGTGC
>JAPZEB010000012.1:29743702-29757589 GCA_029783705.1 Chaetodon striatus | reverse complement strand
TTTGTTGTTTCTTTTGGGTACTCGGGCCAGCACCAAAAAATAACCTTTTTTTTTTTTTTTTTTTTTTTTTTATAACTGCTGAAGCTTCTTTACCTTCCATCATCATGAAAACTCCTCAACAGCTGACCATAATGACTCACTGGAAATGACTACTGTTATTCAGAATCTTCATTTGGAAAAAAAAAAATTATCAGAGTTTTATATTAGTTGTACTTGTGTGTGCATAAATCTGCCATTTCAACACTCCTCCATGCTGCTCCATGTCTCATTCTCCACCCATGATCAGTGACCCTCAGACCACTGATATGCCTCCCTGTGTCTTCATTACAAAGTGATTCAGGTTGACCTTTGGCTGCTGAGAAGAGTGAATGTTATTAAGTTTGAATGGTTTTACTCGTACACAGTTTTTCTGTGGAAAACTAAAAGCTACTTGTGTGTGTATAGTAGGAATCCATAAGCAAAAACAATTACTTCATAGCATTTAAACTCTGAAAAACCAACATCCCAAACCCCTCGAGACAGAGACGAGTTTCAGACACAGAGGCTTTGCATGCTCCTCGGCCTCCAAGTGGTGTGACACTTTCAAAAGGAGAACTTAAAACACTGGCACCACCTCCTTTGGCTCGTTGTGAGCTCACTCTGATCTCCAGAGCCAAGCTCCATTGTGCTGTCAGCCTGTAGAATTAAAAAGGAGCTGCACTGCTGAAAGAAGCTGAGGTACCAGGCTCATTACACAAGCTTTATTATTACTGAACAAAGTCTCGGGGAGCTCAGCAGATGCTTGTGAGGCCTTTCCTACTCCACTCCAGAAATGTCACGCCTGTATCATCTAGTGGCAGGACAGTAGCAGATACTTTTCCAGTGTTATTAGAACACCTATCCATGCCTTTTAAAATTACTCAGTCAAGTGAATTTATCACCTTGGAAGATTTTGTCATTATTGCCATATTTATGAAAGTGTTTTCCTCGTCTCCTGTTTGTACTCTGCATCATTAACGGGCCTGTTTGCACTGGATGAATGTGGCTTTTTGAATCTAGATTTCAGGATTTAAAGTCTGGTTGGCTGGTTAAAGTGTTGTCAAATCTAGATTCTCAAAGTCTCATTTTTGTGGCGTGTTGGACAATATACTGCTGTTTGTTCTCATCTGTGGTCGTCAGGAGAAGGAATTCCACTGTTTACACTAAATGATGATATCTGATGCTCTGGCTTTAATGTTTTAAGAAACATGCTGTCATTAGAATGTAAAACGCATCTATTTTGGGACTGAGGGACACAGCACTGAAAGCTAAGTGATATCAGGGGATTTTATTAATGCTGGCCTCATTACTCGTTTTATTTCGCTGGACTGTATCACCTCGGCAACAGTTTTCAGACTAAATGTTGGGAGGATATCACTGTCTTATTCATGTCATACTCTCAGCATGGTTCAATCAGCAAGCCCCATATCTTTACATGCTCAGTGTGCTTTTTAATTAAGAGGTGCAAAATGAAAAGGGGGATTCAGCCAAACAAACTGCATATCCATAATAGTCATATGTATAAATGGAAGACGGATTAAATAAGACTAATCCAAAAACAATAGGAAAAGCCATGCTGTTTAGTGTGGCAGATCCAATGTGTTGCTCATCAAGCAACAGCTGGTATTAAAAGTAGTCGCAGGTATTTGTTACAGTGGCAGGACTAATACACTGCTAGACTGTTAGAGGTATTTGTAGGAAGTAGCAGAACATCAGCACTAATTCTGGACTGACAAATGTCTGTGTTGACTGCGTATGAATATTTGATGTTGACTGGTATCGTTTGGATAAGCTTGGTTGATGTATTTTTCACAATAGGATGGTCGTGTTTCGTGACCAAGCTCGGATGCTGTAGTCATAGTGTCTTAAATCGAGATTCTGTCACAGGGTATGTAGTCTACATTAATGCTCAGCAAAAGAAACCATGAAAGATAACTTTATAAGGGTTACACCAGAAATTGTATTCCCACCACCCTCTGCTGTATGACTAAAATACAATCAACATGAGGACAGGATTGTTGTGCAAAGCTGTGTCAAAGGTTTTTCTCACACTAGTTTGCAGATTTAAGAGGATTTGTGGAGAAAATGTTGAACATGTTGTGATGTTTAGTGATGATTCTTAACAGAGAATAACATTGCCATGAATAGTTGAGAAAGATGTTGTTTCCTACTCTTCTGAGAGAATGTTTCCTCAAGAACAAAAAGTCCTTCAGCTTTATAAACAAAGTATAAAGGTTACTATTAACAATATATAAATGGAATGTTTTATTCGAGTTTTTTAATTAATGTGTCATAATCTTATAATGTCTTATATCTTTAATGTCATTCTTTTACATAATAAACTATTAAATTATAGCCATGGATTGTGATTGACTGTCCATCACACACAATTACTTTTCCCTGCTTATTGCTGCAACATCCAATATAAGATACAACCAGAAAAGTGTGCTCAACAGAGTGCACATTTGGACCATCCAGAGAATGAGCTTTGAGGATTTGCCTCTAAAGCCTTGAGATGTGTTATCAGCTTCAGGAAACATCTTAAGAGTGGCCCCTATACTCCAAATGATCCGACTGTGTCACCTTGGATTGTGTGCTGAACACAAACACAAACACAGGGTCAAGTCAAGTACAGTTATATCCTGGAGCTTTTTAAATATTGAATTAGTCAAGCATGAAATTGGAGATGCATTGCACACACCTGTCGGTGTAACAGAAGTGTATAATCAATAACATAAAGGAGACAATTTTAGATGACAGTTATTGTAAGAATCAGCCTTTAATTTAGCCCCAGAAAAGAATACATAATCTTCCTTAGGGCCTTTAAAGTTTTATTTTGAAGGGTGCCTTGGTGGAAAGAATTCGGAAAGACAGGAAAAAGTGAAGAAGAAGAACAAAGCTTTACAAAGTTTATAGCTTATTTAAAGGTCCACTGTGTAGGATTTAGGGACATCTATTAGCAGAAATGGTATATAATATTCATAACTACGTTCCATTAGTGTATAAATCACTTGAAAATAAGAGTTGTGTTTTTGTTATGTAAGAATGAGCAGTTTATATCTACATACCTCCACCAAGTCTGTCATGTTGTTTCTACAGTAGACCAACCAAACATTAGTGAGCTTTAGACAATGCATACTGCGCTCAGTGGAATATTCCCTCCCAAATCCCTTACAGTCAAGACGGCAGCACAGATAACAAAAACAGGGACTTGTTTTCATCTGGTATTGTTCCCATGATCATGCTTAACTCAAGTGGATCATAACATACCTTGTATGGAATTAATCTGCAGATGCTCCAGTTCAAAATGAGACCAAACACTTGGTTGATGTTTTAAAAAACATTTCACCTCTCATATAAGAGAAGAAGTCTCTTGGATGACTGAAGAAGCCTCTTGGATTAGAGATGAAATGTCTTCAAGAAACTCAAGCAAGCCCAGTTGCCTATGATACAGCACTAAAAATAACCTAAATCTGAACCAAACCTTATACCTAACCCTAACCACCAAGGGCGGCACTACTCTTGAACAGGAAGGAAACACTATTCAACAGGGGAAGAGACTTCAATACCACACCCAATGTCTGATGTTTTATGCCTTTTCTTCATGATTGTATTGATGACTTGCAGCCCCTAACAGAGTGAGGAGTCGACTATAAATGACAGTATAAAACAATTCAATGGGTCTTTTAGTAATTATAAATCATCGCAACCATGAGATGTCCCTGAGCATACAGTCATAAATATGCACACAAAGTATTATGCTGATTGGTTCAGTAGTTTGCGGTATTAGCCGCAGACAGACAGATGACACATTCTCACACAAACTCCTCCATGTTTATGCCTGGAAGAAGAAGAAGAAGTGAAAGATGTGACCCAGATGTGATGCAGGTGGCCGTCCTTAAAAGCCACTTTACTTTCACATCCGAGCCATCACAGCCTAACACTGGCAGCTGTGGAAGAGTCACAACTGTTCTTTGTTTTTGTTGTGTTAATAATAGTAATATCAGTTAGTTTTGGTTAGGTCAGGGAGATGGAATATATAAACTAAACAACATGAAGGCATGGATCCATCCTGCCCCGTATCAGCAGTTCAGGCTGCTGGTGGTAGTGGTGTAATGGTGTGGGAGATATTTTCTTGGCACACTTTGGGCCCTTTAGTACCAACTGAGCATGGTTTAAACACCACAGCCTGCCTGAGTATTGTTGCTGACCGTGTCCATCCCTTTATGACCACGGTGTACCCATCTTCTGGTGCCTACTTCCAGCAGGATAATGCACCATGTCACAAAACTTAAATAATCTCAAACTGGTTTCTTAAACATGACAATTAGTTAACTGTGCTCCAATGTGGAGGCCCCATATTCGACTGATCTCGATCCAACAGAGCACCTTTGGGATGTGGTGGAACCGGAGATTCACATTACAGATGCGCAGACGACAAATCTGCAGCAACTGTGTGATGCTATCATGTCAATGTTGACGAAAACCTCTGAGGAATGTTTACAGAAAAAAAGGAGGTCCAACCCAGTACTAGCAAGGTGTACCTTATAAAGCGGCTGTGACTGTGTGTATTTTTCTATGTATTTTGATTAGTAACTATTATTCATTTTTTATACATTTTATACGCATACATTTTTTTTCTCTTTAACCATACCTGATTAAAATTACATTTAATTTCTCATTAAATTACTTGTAACTAGTTGCAGTAGTTACTCTTTAATGCTATGTATATTGATTCTACTTAGCCTTGCCTGTAATTTATCAAATTTGATGACTGACGTCTTGATATTACAAGTGACCATATGGTGACTTACCCATCATTAACCTGAAATGTACACCTTAAAAGAATGGGCACATCCTGCCGAAACCCGGGATCGAACCAGGGACCTTTAGATCTTCAGTCTAACGCTCTCCCAACTGAGCTATTTCGGCTTGACACATGCATAAGTTGGCACAAAGAACAAAATATATAAAAGATCATGAGTTCATCAAAAGAAACACACAAAAAAAACCACGTTATTGCTATATTAACGGTAACCTGACACGGGTTCCTTCAGTAGACCAAAGAAGGTCAGACCAGAGACATTTCAGTATTAAACAGTCAAATAAAGACCACAATTCGGAGGTAAAACGTTTCACGAGTTGTATTGTAAATGTTTTATCTTCTGAAAACACATATTAACTCATTGCTTTTTTGTTTGTGTCAGATTTCAGAGTCGCTTCCGACGCACAACGCGTTGCAACGAGCGCGTCATGACGTCATCACGTCAGACCGAATGAAGCGTCATCCTTTCTGATGTAGAGCGGCACGGCGGCCTTTCTTTGCCGTCTACATTTCCCCCTGTCTGTCCTCTCTGAGCCCGGTATTTCAGCTTTGTATTTTTCTGACCATGACTCGAAAGTCGCCACTTCTCGCCGCCTGCCTGCTCCTCCTGGCGGCTGTGAGCACGGAGGTTTCGGCGGACGGCTTGGTGAACGAGGAGGTGAAGAGGACAGTGGACCTGGGCACTCATCTGGCTAAGATCACCGCGGAGATCGTGCTGTCCAACCAGGGACACTCCGCCGTGCAGAGCTTTATACTGGCGGTAGAGGCTGACCTGGCCCCGCACCTGGCATACATCGGAGCTTCGGTGAGCCTAACACGAGTGACTTAAATAACGCCAACACCTCTGCCTGTAACCGGCTCGCTAGCATTAGCTTGTTAGCCACTTCATTGTAGGCTGCTCATTTATTCGCTGTGCAAAAATCATGTTGCTCTTAAAGGTTGCTTTTTTCTAAATTGACAGCAGCAGTAGTGTGCAGGTTAATAGCATGCTACCACATGATGTTACAATGTGTTCATTGACTGCATGAACTCACAGCTACTAGCTAGGCTATGTGAGTCAGTGCGGGTGGTGAGGTCTGCAAGCTCAGAAGCCAAACAGTCAGTTAGCCAAAGTAGCTAGTGTTTCAACGTCCAACGTTTTACTGCTTAGTGCAAGGCATTGGCATCAGCCCATTTGCTCTGAGCACGAACGTAACGATTTGATTAATTCATTGTGAATTGCTAAAGGATGTGGGTAATAAGATGTTAACTTCCGCAGCGCTGCACGCTCTGTCAGTGGCTGAATGACACGTACGCGCTGGGCAGCTCACTTCCGTGTGTGACTGCGCAGGCCTGCCCCCCTCCACTATGTATGAATCAGTAACAATGCTCTGCTTTCAGACAGAACAATTAGGACAATAGTGATAAACACACGGTTCTTTGGATGAATTATTATTCTTTGCATTATAAACCTAAAAACTGTCCTGTATTTTAGCTGAGAGTGTTTTCCTTTCAAAGTCAGTATGCTCTAACCTCCATGTTTCCACAGGTGAAGGGTGATGAGGAGGAGGATGGCACACTTGAACTTGAACAGACAACAATTCAGGGCCAGAGGTAAGAGATTGGACCCTTGCCTTTTATCTAACTGGATTCTCAAACCTGTGCAAATAGCTAAATCGTTGGAAAAACACAATACATTTACCTTTAACTTAAGGCAAGGCCAACATTGTTGCCCCACAGTTCCTTGCTGCAGCAATGAAAACTAACAACACAAGCCTTCCTGTCTGATTTCTTTCAGTCCACTGACTTTTAATGTGAAAATGAATGGGTTTGAAAATAAAACAATACTTGTCAAGTTGTAAGATGACTTGTTCGCAAACATTTAGCTCATTTTGACAGCGTTTCCTGTGGGCAATATGAAGTTTTTAAAAAATCCTGCTCTTAAAAATACTTTTCAAGATCCAGAAGTAAATTCTTAAAAACAATTGCAATTTGTAGTTCCTGAGACGCTGATATTTCAAAGGTCCAGTGTGTAGGATTTAGGGGATATATTGACTGAAATGGAATATAATACAATAAGTATGTTTTCTTTAGAATATAATCACCTGAAAATAAGATTTTTTTTTGTTACCTTAAAATTAGCTGTTTATATTTACAAGGGAGCAGATCCTTGTCCATGTAGTCCACGTCGTCACACCACCATGTTTCTACAGTAGCCCAGAACAGACAAACTAAGCACTGTCTTGAGATAGCGCCATTCATATTATTGCGACAGCCACCATAGCTAGCAGCCCCTTCGACAATGAGCTAAACAGAAAAACAGATTTTTACTGTGAAACTGCTTTATTCAGTGTTTTTACCAGCTGAAATAACTTGGTCTGTTTGTTTTGGAGAGGAAGAGACCTCTGCAGATAAATCGTCTCCCAGTAAAAACCTCCTAAACAGTGAGCACTAAAGGAATTCTAACTGGGAGTTCACGCTTGGCACATGATAGAAGTTACAGCTGGATGCAATCCTCCATGCTAGATCCCACTAAATCCTACACACTGCTCCTTTAAACATCATTGCCATCATTATGCAAATGTGTCCTACCCATCCTCCTCTCTGTCTCATGTCGTCCCGTACAGTGGGGAGTTTTACAAAGTCCAGCTACCCTCCAGTCTGGCAGCGGGTGCTCAGCTGAAAGCAAAGGTGGAGATGACATTGACCCACGTACTGAAGCCCTTCCCCACACACATCACCCAGGCTGAGCGCCAGCTGGTGGTCTTTCAGGGGAACCACTACTTTTATTCCCCGTACCCCACCCGCAGCCAGACCACACGTGTCCGCCTGGCCTCCAAGACTGTGGAGAGCTACACCAAGCTGGGTAACCCCAGCAAGAACGATGAGATCATTGAGTACGGACCCTTCCGTGACGCAGCTCCATTCAGTGAGGTAAAGCTATGACCAGATTTTAGGAGCTTCACGTGAAGCTGCAAGGCAGTTGCTAAAACATTCTGTGTTTGTTATCTCCTGTCCAGGATACCATGAAGATCCATTATGAAAACAACACACCCTTCCTCACCATCAGCAGCATCATTCGGACCATTGAGGTCTCTCACTGGGGTAACATTGCTGTGGAAGAGACCATCGACTTGAGGCACACAGGAGCCTTCCTGAAGGGGCCATTTTCACGTTATGATTATCAGCGTCAGTCAGACAGCGGCATCTCATCTGTAAAATCCTTCAAGGTGTTGTATTAAACATGAACCACTGTTGTATGGCTTGCTTTTAATCTAAAGGTGGTGATGGTGATGACGATGACCATATGTGCTTTCTCCTCAACAGACTATCCTTCCTGCCTCAGCCCAGGACGTCTACTATCGAGATGAGATTGGAAACATCTCCACCTCCCATCTGCAGGTCCTGGATGACTCAGTGGAGGTTGAGGTCAGGCCTCGCTTCCCCTTGTTCGGAGGCTGGAAGACCCATTACATCATCGGCTACAATCTGCCCAGCTATGAGTACCTCTACACCCTGGGTAAGTTGACTTTTGATAACCCAAAGTAACCCAAACATTGACGAAAACTTTGATTCTTACTCATGTTCTGAAGGGCCGCTCCAAACTGAGAGGAAGGGTACAGGTGGATTATTGAGAGAAAACCAGTGTCGCTCAGTGGTCACCTCAGCAGGACAGATGCTTGCTGTCATTATGGTTTAAACCCAGACTTCCTATTAAGACAAATCCTTCCCAATCACTGAATCCCAGTGTGTGTTGCTAATGTGTCACATCCTTTTATCTCCTAGGTGACCAGTATGCACTGAAGATGAGGCTAGTTGACCATGTGTATGATGACCAGGTGATTGACTTCCTCACTGTGAAAATCATCCTGCCAGAAGGGGCCAGGTTAGTGTTGTGCGAGCAGATTCACAGTATGTTATGCTGAGTGGGTTTTTTTTTTTTTGCAGTATTTGATGCTAACTTCTCATCTTTTCCTCTCATGTCCAATCAGAAACATCCACCTGGACACACCTTACAAAATTGATCGCATGCCAAACCAGCTGCATTATACGTATCTGGATACTTTCGGCCGACCAGTGCTGGTTGCCACCAAGACCAACCTGGTGGAGCATCACATTCAGGATGTTGTGGTAAGATGAATGCCAGAAAAGGACAGGAATTTGGGCATTCTGTAGTATATGCAATATTTACCAGCAGATTTGTAGAAGATTGCTTTGACTTACGTAGCATGTAGCTACTACAGTGTTATTGATATGTCCAGATATGCTGAAGCCAAGTGACCTTCATAGACACAAATATTTTTAAGCATTGACAAATGTTTAAAAAACTCAAATGCTCAAACTCAAATGTTTTAAGTAATTGTGCACCACAGCAGTCATTACTGCATTACTGCAGCCATTTACTGTCTGAATTATTTCCCAACTGGAAATTCTGTGAGTTTTCCTCTTGTGCCACGTTCAGGCCAGAACATAAACCTTGCACATAAGATATTGGATGAGCTGAGTTTCTTTGTGCATTTTCAGTATGAACTTATTCTAGCTTCTAGCTGTTCCAAGAAGCAGGTTCACTGAGTTTAAACAACTCTGCTGAGTTAAAACAAAAAATCGTCTTTTTACACTGGTCTTCATTCCAGATTTAAGGAGCTTCTGATTTTTATTTTTTTTCAATAAGTTGTCTCAATAAACTAAATTCATAAATTAGCTATGTGGAACAAGGACCAGGAAAGCCTCTACTAATACCTAAATGACCGGTATGTTAAGTTGTTTGTGGGATCTATTGAATCTCACAGTCTGTAGGGGCTGTTTAGTGTTGTCACAAGACTGGATTTTCTAACTTTGATACAGCACCTAGAAAAATATCAATATTAGACACAATTTTTTATACTGCAGGGAAAAATTGACATGAAGGGCATAACACCTTTTCTTAGAATATTTATTCTATACTCTATATTCTTGCGGTAGTGCATATGTTCAAAGCCTGTGAGGTTCCATGCTGCAAAAGCCTATATACAACCAGAGTGAATGAGATGAGGGACAAGAAGACAGCACAGTGAGTGAGCGATAGGAGGTGGGGCCATGGGGTCACTGCAGTGGTGTGTGTCAACTGTTGAAGAGAAGAGAGATTAAGAAAGTAGTATCAATACTGTGGAAAATGAGCATTAAAACTATTTGAAATATTCAAAATCTATATATTGGTACATCTATTTTCGACAACACTAGTGCTGTTAATGGTATGACGATCTGTATGGCTACACTGTACCTTCATAATGCACTGTATGTATCCTCACAACTTCGACAGTCACAACAAGGTGTTCTGCCGTGATCAGCATAGACTTTGTATTTTTACTTAACAAGTTATCAGAGTAGTGATTTATTAGTTTTTATGGAAATTGGGTTATTTAGCTCTCTCAAGATCTCCTCTTACAGGGCGCCCCTCAGCATATGGGTCAAAACAGAGACCATTGACCACAACATCCCTAGTTCTTGGGCGGCTGAGGACCTTTGTTGCATATCATTCGCCTTTTCTGTCCCCTCATTTCCTCTCATCTCTTTGATATAGCTATCTAATAAAAAGCATAAAATGTCCCAAAATGGAGGAAAAAAGCAATCAGGGCATGATTTATGATTTGAGCTGTGAAAGTGTATTCAGATTAAAGTTAATCGACCTCTTTTGTGATTACCAGGTTCATTACAACTTCAACAAGATCCTGATGCTGCAGGAGCCTCTCTTGGTAGTAGGGGCCTTCTACATCCTCTTCTTCACTGTCATCATCTACGTACGCCTGGACTTTGCCATCACAAAGGTATGACAGCGTTCGTGTGTTTCAGTTTCAGTACAGGGAGCCTGGTTCATGTTGGCCTTATGTATGCTTATGCTCCCCTTCTTTAGCAGATATTCTGGATATTTCTAGCTTTGTTCAGTTTTTGTAGCTTCACAGTTTTTGAATCTGTGTTTATGTCCTCTGCTCAGGACCCTGCAGCTGAGGTGCGTATGAAGGTTGCCTCCATCACAGAGCAGGTGCTGACTCTGGTCAACAAGCGTCTGGGTCTGTACCGACACATGGACGAGGTGGTGAACCGCTACAAGCAGTCCCGTGACACCGGGGCGCTCAACAGCGGCCGGAAGACTCTGGAGGCTGACCACCGCACTCTCACCAATGAAATCAGCTCACTGCAGGCCCGCCTCAAAGCTGAGGGCTCTGATTTGGCTGATAAGGTCAGTGATGTGTATGAGAGTATAGCATACCTTAAGTAATCTAAAAGTACGGTGATGTTCACTCCCCTGTCTGTGCTCTCAGGTCGGAGAGGTGCAGAAGCTGGACGGCCAGGTGAAGGAGCTGGTGTGTCGCTCCTGCCAGGAGGCGGAGCGGCTGGTGGCAGGTAAGGTCAAGAAGGAGGCTTACATCGAGAGCGAGAAGACTCTGACAGGCAAGAGACAAGAGCTCGTCAGCCGCATCGACAGTCTGCTGGATGCCCTCTAAACTTCTCCTGCCACACTCGCACATATAAACAGACACACACCACCCCCGCTGCAACATACAAGCAACTATTTGTATGAATAAGAATTAAATGAAATGTGACACAAATGCTTACACTTTTTTTTACCATCTTTGAAACCAGACATGGACAATTAACATCTCATCTTCTGGTAGTGATGGGTTTATCCAAACACTCGTGCCTTGCGATAAACTTGAGGTCACTGCGCGTTCAGCTCTACAGCAGCTACGTCACAACTTTTGGATTTTATATTTGTCTGTTTTTGAGTTTGTTCAGCTACTCTTAAACTCTGTCACACTGCCCGGATGTGACACTTCATTTTCATGTTCAAATCTGGACTTTGTATTTTTTTTTCCTCCCGTTTTAAGTATGTATGGTTATGGGACTTTTTTTGGAATTGAACAGCAAAAGGGCCCAAGTGTTTTCGGTATCATGTCTTTACTCACATATGCCGTACTCTAAGATTGAATCATCCCAAGCTCTTAAGTACGAAGGTGATGTTTTTCCAATCGTATCTCTTTTGCACTTACAACTTTTTTCTACTCACCCCTGACTGATGTTTATATTTGAACAAATTTGAAGCTATAACTCTATGTCATCCCAAATGCTTGTGTTTGATGTTCCTCAGTCATATTTTCTACATTTTGTATGATTTTTTTTGTTTTGTAAGTGGTGTTTTTTTTGACCATGAGATTAGTGAATACATGAGATTAGGTTGTATGCGAGAAAAGACATGGGAGATGGGACACAGATGATTGTGAAATGGGCAATGATATGGAAAGCTGTCAAATTTGAAATAAAGTTTTGAGAAACACATCATTTAGCATGTTTTTATGCCTCCATGTCGTTGATAGTCCTTCCCAGAGGCATTATTGTCTTCGGGCTGTACATCTGTACATGCGTATGTACCATTCATGAGCTGGATGTAGGAAATTTCTTAAAATTCAGCACAATCATCCACTTGAACTCAACAATGAACTAATTAGACTTTGGTGATCGAAAGTCAAGGTCATTGGGACTTTGTGTCAGTGTGATTCTCCTGAACGAGATATCTCAAGGACACCTTGAGGGAAATTCTTCAAATTTGGCACAAATGTCCACTTGGACTCAAGGAATTGAGTAAAGTTTGGTGGTCAAACATCACTGTGCCCTCACAAAACACGTTTTTCGTCATAGCTCAAAAATTCATTGGCTAATTAAGACAAAATGTCAGACAAATGTCTAATAGGATAAATTGATACAGTGATAACATTTTATATCCAAAAGGTCAAAGGTAAACTTCACTGTGACATCATAATGTTCTGCAAAAACACCTCTCAGGTAATTATTACCTTTGGTCAGACACTGAATTGGTGACACTAATCTCTAAGCTGTGCTGGTTGTATAGATCTTCTGTGCTGCCTAGTTTGCTGCCTAGCAGACATGGATGTAAACTGTAACTGCAACTTGACTGGTTTGCCATGACATGCAACCATGAAGCAGTAATTCTAGTTTAGATTACACAGCAGGTGTATGAAGATAGATGATGGAGTTATAGTTTACTCCTGTTATTGACTATTAGCTCATTTGGGGAAGCAGTACCCTTGGTTCATCAGAAGAGGGCGCACTTGTGTCAAGAACCATCACTCATCTTATTGCGGCCTTTTTAAAACTACACTGCTGACATACAGATAAATGTATGTCCTCTGAACATCTCAAAATAAAAATCAGCTATATATATATGTATATATGGACTATGGCTGGTGCCCCTTTTAAAAATGGCACCTCAGAGGGAATTTCCAGCACATTGTTGCATTCCTTGTTTCAGAGTAACCCCACCTATCACCCTCTCCTCCCCAGTCAGCAGAGCAGCAGACCTGCCAGTCTGTGCCCAGGACAAACATAAGGGTCAGCCTGAGGTCATCGCTTTCCCTCTGAGGTCACCAGGGGTCCTGGCAGGTCATTTCCTGCTCCATAATAACAGGCCCCGTTCCCCTCACAATGATAATGTTAACATATTGTATGTGCCATACAATAATCATTCTGAAAATACACAGCAGGGGGAAAGCAAAGACAATGTCTGTTAGCACTGATGCTCGGTGCTGGTGAGAGGCCACACAATGGCATTTTTGTTTGTGTGTTTGTACTTGAGTGGAGATTTGGAGCGGTGAGAGTTCGGAGAGCCGCTGAGTCTCATTCTCACAGCGGTCGGCTACTGCTGCTCACACACGTCCACCTCAGCACCACTGACTGTGTCCAACAAACCGCTGAGCTCACGTCTGCTTAGCGCTCTGAAATGATGTTATCAGGTCGCTCTGTGAGTGTGAATGTTGGACTGACGTGACCGAAGGATTCATTTGGGGGACTGAAAAAACATTTAAAATTTGTGAATTTAAGAGGTTTTATAGAGTGAATTACTGACCTTGAAAATATTTTCTTTAAAATAACCTGAATTCATCAGTATTCTTACACTCTGTGGCCCGCTCCTCATCCTATCATCAGCACTGATGGAGATTCATAACAACACCACAGTTATTTTAAAATCACCAGCAATTTTTAACAGGAGACTAATTTATCAAGCTGTTAAA
>JAPZEB010000012.1:29691927-29716570 GCA_029783705.1 Chaetodon striatus | reverse complement strand
ATGGGGCCAACCTCCTTTTTTTTTTTTTTACTGATTTCCTGGCAGAATTTCCATCGATATAGGAATTATACCACCACAACAAGATTGCTTAAAACAAAATAATTGTGATAACAGCATTTGACCTTTGAAAAAATTCTCTGAAAAGCTCAAAAATCCCACAAAAGTCATAAAATTCGCCAATAAGAAAGTATAGCCTAACTTTTTTGTTTTGAAGTGCTAAAACAGACTTAGTTAGTCTCCAAAATTGATGTTAATTGGCCACCCGACACTCATCTTTAGACCCTTTCCTACTCTGTTGACATCTGGCTTTTGTATGTAATGGCAAAGGTTACAATTGGCATTCACACCTAGGTCAAATGACTCTGCACTAGTCACAGGTATGTATCGGCTCCGGCTTCATATCGGCAGTGATGACAATATAACACCCTGTTGAACGTGCTAATTTTAGCCCATTTACCAGCGAGATGCAATGATGCACCATCACTTAATACCATCTGTCTCCGCCCAAGCAGCACTCAAACATCATTAGTCTGCACCATGTTCGAAAGAGAGACTGAATATATGAGATATAAAAAGCAGTACCCACAATAACATTCTGACTGACATCAATGTGGCTTTCTACTGTTTACTAACCTATTTTCTAGCATGTCCATGATGTCAATCGTGACACACCAGTAAAAAAAAAAATAGAAAGGCATGCTCGTCTGCTGCAGAGCTGTCCATATGGCTCTAGCCTACCGGTAATGGGAAAGCAGTCTAGAGCATATTTGTGTTTAAAAACCCTGCGCACATGTGCTAATTTTGGTGGAAAAGGGGTATTTGAGTGCTGGCTTTGCTTAAGTGAAATTAATGACGAAAACTGGGGTAAGTGTTGTCATGTTGTGTAAATGTACAAATCTGGTCAGACAGGAGAAGAAAGAAAGTACACAGAAAGCAAAATTCACTTACTGATATGGATCTCCTGCCGGCTGGTGTAGTCTATGGCTAGGCCAAGAGGCAGAGTGTCTTCATTTGTATCGGTCACTGGAAGCTCAGCCCTACTCGCATCTTCCAGGACCCAAAGTTCCCAGATCTAAAAAGAACAACAATCAGTTGTGGTCATCACAGTCTCCAGACTTTTGGTGTAAAGACCAAAGATAACATTATTTGTTTTGCATAAAGACCTAATACAGTGGTTGAAAAACTTGAAAAAAGCACATCCAAAAGCTGGCCTAAATGTCCTCAGGAGGACTAGTTAAGAACTTGGCATTAGGTTTGGTGACTGTGGATGGGGGAAGCTCTGCTAGTGAGGACGACTTTGTAGACCAGTTATGTATCTCTCTTTAATACTTTGAGGCATCACATAATGTCATGTTTTGTTTTTCTTTTAAAACTATACTGATCTCATAGTTAACTTCTCTCCTGGAAGTCAAATGGAAATCCATAATAGTGAGCGACACCTTTCATTCTACCTATATTCCAACTGGTGTGTCATTTGAACTCATGATTTCTGTAGCATTTTCAGCTTTTCACTTGATTACGTACCTTTTCCTCTTGTCTGGCAGCTATGACGCTGACTTCAATGGCAGCTGCTGATGCCGCAAACATGAGGTCCCTGAATGAAATAAACAAACAGGCAAAGCAAAATATTTAGTTTAACGTGACGTTAAAATACACACTTAACATGCTTTTGGGTTCCTCATATACCATTCATGCCTGTTTATCATGATCATTCTTACCAGTCCTCTATATGGCTGAGGAAGTAGTGGTGTTGTCGCTCAGTGCAGCTGCCAAACACTACTTCACTAAAGTTCAGATACTTTATCTCCACCTTCTCATCCTTCTTCTACAAAAAGACAAACAAAAACATTACATTAACAAGATGGAACATCTGTGCGGTGGAAGCATATTTTAGCTGCTTAATATTTTATAATTTTACCAGACAAAAGGATGCCACTACATTTACTGTAAAGTACACTGACATCCAACTGCAATTTAAATTTTCATATTATGTGACACAGTTGATATCAACAAGGGCATCTGTGATAAGTTGTGACCTCAGTCACTCTGTGAAACTAGCAACAAAGCCTTACACTGCATGGCTTAGTGCTCAGTTACATAAAGCATCTTAATCAAATAACAAACATAAGGAGGTGCATGGGAGCAGCAGTAAGAGCCTCTATGTACCTACAGAGATACTACAGAAAAATATGGTAGCACCGCAAAGAACGTGGCCTTCAAAGCTACAATATATAATCTGGCAGAGCAGTTAATGCTACATTTGTTTTGTCACCTTGCTGTTGTGGTCATGAGAAAAATATCTTCAACCAAACATTTATGTGAATTTCCCAAAAAAATACATGTCCAAATTTATCTCCTGAGGCAATGAGTACGACAGCATTGAGGACTGGAGGGGTGGAACCTGACAATAACTCAAATGTGATTAGGCGATTTCAGTGGAATATGGATGTAGGGCGTACTCACAGGGATAGTGATCAGCACTAGTTCAGGAGGGGTCTCAAGGGACCCATCTGCTGCAGCGTATACCACTGCAAACACAAAGGTTCTCAGCCACAGCACATCCAGGACTGTAAGAGACAACGGGAAAGAAAGGCATTAGACACAGATGAGATTTAAACACAATAAAAGTTACTTAGAATATATAATATATTGGTGACAGCCCTGACAAAACATCCCTTAAAAAATCCAGCTAAGGACATGGGCGTACAACACAGATCTCATGTATTTTTTTATGTACAGGGTTCACCTTACCTTTGACAGGTTCGTCAGAGGTGTAGAAGCTTGGACATGGGATAACTTTCTTTTCTTCCAGTCCCTTTTTAACAGAGTAGAAAATCAGTTTTTCATTTAGTATGCATTGACATTGAACGCTGCAGTGCAGAAGTGTTTTATTTTTCATTATTGTGAATTAGGTCTACTTACTGGTGTATACTGAGAAACTGTGGAGTCCATTTTTCCTGCTGCGACTTGTTTTCCTTTTGGACTCCAGCAAACTGTGTGAAACAAAGAAACGAAAACTGAGCCACAGTAGAAATACCGAAGACCAGTTCAATTTTCTACACAGAGCTTCACTTACTGCATGTGATACCAGTTGAAGCAGGTAGACCAGCCTGCACTTTGACACTGTCAGTAACTTCCAAAATCATCATCTGGCCGTCAGACAGACAGACGGCCAACATGGATGCCTGTGCAGGATTCCACTTCAGGTCCTGCACCAAAGTGCCAGGGGGCACTGCTGGTAGCAATGATGCAAAAGGTAACTTTTGAGGTCTTGCCTGGAAAAACAAAAAAGTTTTTTAAAAAATCAACAAGTCAAATGCAAAAATTGACTGAATCTGGCAGATATAATAACTGAATATCCGAGCAAGAGAAGTAATCACATTTAAACTGAAATTTGTGGATCTGGAAATTGATTTCATCTCCATGAAATTATTTCGTGATGCACTACCTTCTAATAATTTAACTGTTCATTGCATGGAGACTCTGCCCACCTGCAGTAGAAGTTTACAAGCTGTGTATTTATAATGTTGAAATAGGAAAGATAGAATTATTTGTGACTTTGTGGTGAATTATTTTTTGCAAATGATAATTTAATTAAAAATAGCTGCTGTGGTTTTCTTCATATTAGGGGCTTCTTCAAGTCTGCTGCTGCTCATATTGGAGAGCTCTGAATAACAATGTAAGATTAACATAGGCTTAAAATGTCCACACCATTTTTCTTAGAATAGATCAGTAATTTTCCCCTCTTGACACTGATTATTTAAATAAAGTCATCTGCACTGGACAATTATTTCCTGGAGGACTGTGGTGATCAGGCTTGCAACACCACAGTAACTCGCAGCAAAGCACAACTAGCAAATCTTTAAGTGTCTCTATGTTTGTTATAAACACATTAAAACCCCAGAAGAGCCTGAAATAAGTGGATGCATGTCAAATACACTGGCACATTTATTACACTGACAAAATTAGTCACCTTGTTCATGAAGGTGCGGACATCATAGAATGTGAGGGACAAAGCCGCCTCCTCAGACATGCCACACACTGACAAAGTAAGTTCATCACAGCTGAGAGCCAAGTGGTGCAGGGCCAGCTCCACAGTGACCTCCGCCAACGCTGTTATCCCGTCGACTAGAACAAAGATGAAAATTGGAGTGAATTGTGAGTGAGAAAAATGAAGGGAAATTAAGATGAAAATGTTTTCTTAGTGACAGTAAGAAAAAAAGTGCAAAACTGATTGGATAAATATTCAAATGCAAACCTGTACAGTCACATTCATACCTATATCATTAGCGTTGCCGTCAATTTTATCAGCAGCCAGAATGTCTTGGGTTTGGTAAACTTTGAATGTTCTGTCGAGCCCGACAAAAGTTAAACCAAATTTGTTGGAGATGGTAAGCAGACTAGTCCTTTCTTTTGGAAAATCATCAGCAGTGTCAAAGACTCTTGCTTTCTTCATCTGACGAAACTGAAAATCCTGAAAAAGAAACACAGGTACTGCTTGTAAGGATGAGACATACGGGAGTTAACATGTGGTTCCAGTTTAATAACTGCAAACCCAGACTAAACCGTATCTTACTTAAATAAGAAAGAATAATAATATAGTGTAAACATGCTTGACAACAAGGACTGTGCTCTCCCAATACAATCTAACAGCCACATTTTCTTTAAATGCTGGAAACATGAAGCGACATATTTGCATTTTAAAACAACTATTTGGTTACTTTCAACCTCACTAGTCTGTCAACAACAGAGGTACG
The DNA here is from genome assembly GCA_029783705.1 of Chaetodon striatus. Classification (NCBI taxonomy): domain Eukaryota; kingdom Metazoa; phylum Chordata; class Actinopteri; order Chaetodontiformes; family Chaetodontidae; genus Chaetodon; species Chaetodon striatus. Next base: position 29,711,813 of record JAPZEB010000012.1, on the reverse strand, counting down.
CAAAGCGTCAAAGTGAAAGTAAGAATCTTGGCTAAACATGCAAAGCAGTCACGTCATGTTAGCTGATGATGCTAAGCTACTTTGTTAGCTGTGCAGCAAAATGTACTGAACGTGACACGTAATTGATGTCTTCATTTCACACACAGGATATTTTTAGATTAAATAACCTGACGTTAGCGTCCACTCAATGACAAAATACAACACAACTTAGTGCTAATAATGCTAATAGCTAACGTGCTAGCACACGTAGCTAGTCACAAACTGAGAGAATAAAAATTGCAGTGACTCTTTTTCGTGCTAGACTTTAAACTGTTGCCATTGTCACTGACTGCTAGTTGTGTCAACGCTGTTAATATGTCTCTGTAAATGTTCTGGGGTTAGGGTTAACCACACAGCAAATCTAAACCCTACCGGCTAGCCAACTAGCTAAGCTAGCCAGAGCCACTGAAGATGCACTGACTCAGTGCTAGCAAACATTAGCTTACACATGCTAACCTGACAACACAACTTGTGGATAACAGCGTACCTTCATTTCCCTCTCAGGAGGGGTGTCTGTGTCGTCACTCATTTTGAAGAGCAGAGGCTGCTGCTTTTACAGCCGACCCGTTGTATGAGTTTATTCCTCTCTTGTTTGTATTTCAGACGAATTTCTGGTGAGCCACATAAGTCTGCTAGGACAGCTGAACACACGCCGCGCGATTTCGCCGTGGAGAAACGTCGTAGCTACGCAGGATGACGAGTAGATACCAGAGCGCCAGGGGACCATCATCTGTGCATACAACACTTAGCTCTTGAACTAAACATATACAAAATGGAGAAAATGTTTTTGAAATGACCATGAGTCATATTTAGGAAGAAAACACGACATTTGATGAATTACCATTTTCCAATAACAAAAAATAGATTAATGGTCTAACAAAAACACATCAAAGCGATGATATCAGTCTCATAGCAAATAGTGATAGCACATGAGCCTCATAGCCTAAATCAAAAAAGTATGGCTGATTCCCTAATTGCTGATAGCAATAGAGTATATTTTTATTTCTATAGTCTAAGGCAGTCCAAAAATATTAGTAAACATGGACAACTCTCTCCCAAATCCCAAAACTAGAGTGCTAAGGGACTGTTCTTTACTTCTCAGGCCCCAAGGAAAGCAGCTCAGCCCTGAAACAAATTTTTTTTCCAGTGGCCATTTGTTGCATTGCATTGACCAAAAGCACTTTCCCCATAGACCACCATTGTAAAAAAGACATCTATAAAACTGTTGACATGCCACTTCGAACTGCAAACAAGGTCAATTATGAATCTTACCATTCTGAATTTTTGAGCCATGGGGGTTTCATATTTGTAAAACTTTCCTCAAGCCGAGAAAAGTGTTTTAAAAATCTGTGACATCATAACAATGTAAAGTCTATCAACTGAGCAGGAATTTGAGGGCAGGGCCAGAGGGAAAAACACCAGGCTACAGGGCATATTCAGTGGGAAGCTTATCGTGAAACAAAACCCTGAAGCGAGAAAACTTTTTTGCATTTACGCCAGGTGAGCAACTCCTCTGAAATGAGAAGTGCGGCATCTTGGCGTCTGGTATCTAATTATTAAAATCTATGGGGTGGCTGGGGTATGAATTTGTCTGTTTGTTTTTGACCCTGCCCAGAGCTACAAATATTTTTTTGGAGCCTCCATGAGTGACTGGCAAAAAATGCATGACCCTCCCTCCACCATGAATTAGTTGTTATACCTTTTAAAGCTTATCCTTTGTTGTTTGAAAGTTAAAAGCTACAGGTGAGATCCTGGAGTTGAAAAAAAGTTTTCACTCTTGTGGTGCTGGTTAGTTTGTGCAAGCTGTTTATTTTTGGCCAAATTTTAAATGAGACGTAGAATAAGGTGATTTTGAGGAAATGTCGCTGTTTTAAGCTCAGTTTAGATTTTTTTTGTGATCGATAATTTCTGTTTTTCTAGTTACTGGCTACAATAAATGGTGTCATTTTGGCAATTTCTAAAGAGAATATGCAATCAGCAGTAAAATAAATATAAAATACAACCATTTCAATTTGTATGTCCCTCCCCTATGCCAAAATGAAAAGCGTAAGCCCCTGGACAGTACAGTGGTGCAGTGGTTAATATTGTTGCCTTACAGCAAGAAGGTTCCTGCTTCGAATCCGAGGTGGGAGATTCAAAACTGGGGTGTGGGAGCCCCTCTGTGCTGTGTGTAGTTCTCCCTACATCAACATGGGTTTTCTCTGGGTTCTCTGGTTTCCTCCCACAGTCCAAAGACATGCAGGTTAATTGGTGACTCTAAATTGGCTGTAGGTGTGAATGGTTGTCTGTCTCTTTGTGTCAGTCCTGTAATAGTCTGGCGACCTGTCCGGGGTGTACCCTGCCTCTCGTCCAGTGTCAGATGGGCTCCAGCCCCCCTGTGACCCTTATGAGGATAGACACTTACTGTAGGTGAATGAAAATGACTGCAGTCCCTCCCCAGTGCTAAAAAAGTATTTGACATGCCTCCCCATATTTGCACCACCCTCTCATAAATAACCCTAAAACTCAAATTTGTTATGCCATTTAGTGAAAAGCCTGGAGCTGCTCCTGTGACAATCAATTGCTGTGACACCCAGGGGAATGTTCTGAGTATATGGGTCCATTTTCTGCTTCAGAACTGAGAACACTGCAATAGAATAAAGCTCATTTGGGTATTAAAAAGAAAACAAATATGCCGTGGGTCCACAAAATCAGTCTCCCATTAATTGTCTATGGAGCAACTACAGACTTTTTTTCTTGATGACATCACACATTTGAGACTTACCTCTCTGGTTTGTGGCTTTGAGAGGGAGTAGCTCGCATTCACAAATACTAATCGTACTTTCCAAGGCCATGGAAATAACATACTGGAATTTCTAAATTTAGGTGGTGTTCCCCTTTAATGTCCTTAAAAACTATATTGTTTGATTACAGGTTTGATCAATAAATATTGATCTTTTCTTATACATCTTTTTTTCTCTTTTGTAAAAATGGTTGCAAATTCTTATTGTGGCTTTTCAAAAATGTTTTAAATATTTTAATGATGATTTATAAAACTCTGTCAATATAATGTGTGATTGCCTGGCTTCTTGGTGATGTCCTGCTAGCCTATATCTTTTTAAATAAAGTTTATCATAATTGTAGCATGGTGTAGTGTGATTCAAAATGTTCTTTTGTCTTTCAACATTTATAGTAATCTTCTTTGAGGAGTTTATTAATAAAAGAATAAGACAGTTGGCTATACCTTTGTGTTTTTCAATGTGAAGGTATTCTTAAATTGTTTGTTATGTGTTGGCAAAAAGACCTTTTAATCAAAATACATTGGTCACACTAAAATAATTTGGATTGATTTGAAATGAAGAAGCAATCCCAATTTTCTAGATTTTCTAGGCATCTTGCCAAAGGTTTGAGAGTTGTTTTTTTTTTGCAAATAATGGGATTAATTCAACAGTTTCCACATGGAAGAACACATCGACACGGTATATGGTGAAGTAAGGACTTTTATTAGAAAGCAGATTTTTTTTTCTGTATTGCATTTAAAGAAATCAGGAACTCTTGGACTACACAACTGAAACTGGTGATGGCAAATACCATGATGGGAATGAAAGGTAGATTCTTATGCAACATCAAAAGTGGCAACTTGCATTTCTGTTGTATATATTATTGATGCTTGAGTCAGAAGGCGCATAAACATTTTAACATTTTTCATTTGAAACATAAAGCAGTATCAACACTGAAATTGTCCCATCCCAGTTTGCCTGGTCCAAGCCCTGTTGATAGTGAAGAACGTTACCATGATCAAAGTGTAGGGTTGCATGATAAGATCCTCTATTGTTGTATGGACTGTTGTCCAGTGAGAGAGGTTACCAATAAGCCCAGACTTAGGACCAAGCTGGGCCTCACGCTTACCAGAGCATTACAGATATGGTCCATGTCAACATGGGACAGCTCTGTTCACGAAGCACCAAGGTATCAGTCAAATATCAGTCAGTCCTTGTTGCAGAGACACACACTTATAACCAAGAAGGCTGGAGTTCACATCACTATGTCCCTCCACTCTGGAAAGTAAGCTAGCACAGACCAAAGCAAGCTGGAGAAAGACAAAGCAAACAGCAAGAGCACAGCAAGTCATGTCAGATCTCCCATAATGCACTTTGGGTCTCATCCCTATTCTGATTGTCAGCGCTCTGAACACATGGCTTTAAAAGTTTTCTCCTCGTTCGCCGAACCCTCGGAAACTCTTTTCATTCATTTTTCTAAGTAGTTCTAAAGTGCTGGCATTATGTTCAAGGACACATACATACACATACAAACTTTAGTGCATTTTTCTGAGTTTGCCAAAGGTTTAAATGCACACTCAGCTGGGTAGTTACACTGTGTATTCCACTCTTTATCACTACTGCTTTGCTGTAATTATTATAATAGATTAAACTCGACACAAACATTCAATAAAAGGCCAGGGTGTGTGATAAAAATACAACCCTACTCATTGCAAGACTCCACAGTCTTTGTTTGCTAATAGTGACAACAGTTATTCAGCATAAAATACATTGTGCATAAAGATCAGAGGTTTCATTGGGTTAGAGTGAGTGTCTGAATGGCATGCATTTTATGATACAAGTGTCTCTTTGCATATAAATGTATTGTTTTCAGGATAAACCACTCGATAGAACAAAAATGACTGCGCCCATCAGTTGTACAGTAATGGGGGGGGGGGGGATGAACAGAGCACGGTGTAAGGTTTTTAGAAAGTAAGTAGCGATTTATTTGCAAAAACAGGTTCTTTTCAACCAACAATCCCGTCCTAGCTCTTTTCTCGTCATTTTCAATGATCGTCCATGTGAATGGAAGATATTGCAAAAGACAGATTTCTATCATTTTTATAAAAATAACAAAAGAATTCTTAACTACAGAGTTTGCTGTGAAGGAGACACTGGTTTCAATCAAAGATATATATATATATATATAAAAAACATAACAGTACATACATTTTACAGGACTTTTTTTTCTCCTCTTTCAGCCACCTCAAACAGCTCATCGTCCCAAGGGTTAGCCGTGACATTCTCTGAGAATTTCTCAGTTTATAGTGCAACATCGTTCGTGTTCAAATTCACCCTGCACAAGAAAAATAACAGACCCGAAGCAGGAGATACATTTTTTCCTAAAAAAAAGTTTTTGTGTTGGCCGGGACAGATTCAGACATCTTTCGCGGTAAGGCAGACAAACAGTGAACAAGCTGAAATGTGAATGCATCGAGGGAAATAAATGCCAAATGTTTATGTATGTGGGATTGTTTTGCGAGGAAAGCTATTCCAAAGAGAAGTCTCTGAAAAGCCCCAGCTTTAATGTGAACAAGGGAATACAATAGATATGTTTTTTCTATACTTTTTTGGGAGGTCTGTCAATCGCACGAATAATGCGAGGATGTGGGGATCCAGGTTGTTGCTGCAATAAATTTGTTATAATGTGGTGAACTTTTTTGGGCTGGTGCACACAATCTCTTAAAGACTGAGATGATGGCAAACAGATGATGAGTGAATAAAACACTAATACATTAATAAATCGTAAGTCAGCCCCAAGCTGTTTAATGCAAGAGCTGGGAGGTGAGCTAACCATCCGCCTAAAACACCCTGTGAAACTGTGCAAGACGGAGGAGCCTCTCAGCTCAGTGCTTGAGAAGAAAAATGGAAGTAAAGAAAGCAAACAAACAGTTTAAGTCAAGAGAATGTGAGGTTGAAACAAGTATATTACATTAGGTAAGATTATATTTTAGCCATTGAACTCTTCAGTTGAAACAGCAGTTTGTAATTGTGTATGTTAGTGTTTACTAGTGCATGGTAAATATCATTTGTACTTTCATCATTGGGTTATGTTGTTTATGGACTAGCTGGTTAACTAGCGTCTTTAAACCATTCTATGGATCTTCCATTTTACCTTTTTGATTATAGAATCCAGACTATTGGCGCCTGCTGGTATGGAGAGTTATTTCCTCTCACGGAGGTGTGGAAAGTACGTGCTAGTTGGCCGTTGGCTGTAGTCATAGAGATGCGTTCAAGTGCAACTTTTTGGCTGAGAAACAGGTGGCATGAGGTGAGGCAACAGTTGGCCTTCATCATCACTAGTTCTTTGATGTCAGTTTGGTGTGTCTGGGCCTTTACGGTCAATGCGGGAGAGCTGGCAGCTATACAAAGTTAGGTGAACCAGTCCATGTAAAACTGAGAATTATGTACACGCACTTACGCTATTTTGTGCCCTGATAGAGTTACAGGTTTTTGTGGCTGCTATGTCGTACTCCCTGATGATTATCCCCCCTCTAACTTGGTATGCACACACCTCACTTCGCTGACAGGGATGTTGCTGCCATGCTAATGTGTCTGGTTTATTTTTCTGCACACAATCCCAGCTGAAATGAGGCGGACAGAAAATCCTGACACCATTCATCTCCCCCAATTACATGGACTTGCTGCAATTCAAACTAAGACCATTCTGAATTAGCATCAGTCATCAGACCGTTTTCCTATGCTCGTAACCTCACACATTCTTTTCTACTGTAGCTGAGTGTGATCTGCTAAAAAAAAAAGTAGCTGTCAGAAGCAGGGTGTGGACACGCAGAGCAGCCCTCCCTCGACTCACCCTGAAAATGAGGTCAGTCTCCTCTCACCTGGGACAGGAAGCATTCAGGATGTTCACCTGGGACAGGTAGTGTTCAGCTCTCATTCATGCCGGGCTCTGCTGTGCTGAGGCCCTCCTGCTCACCTGCTCCGACAGACAAATTCATCCCCACTGTCTGAGGACAAATGAGCCCATTCATCTGGAGGCTCCCATTGACAAACCGGGGGGCAAGTACAGTACTAATGCCTGGGAGGGCTCAGGGGAGTGGGCGTCTGGACCTGCCATCCTCTTCCTCGCCCATATAATGTCCCTCGCCATTCCCAGCCCCCGCCCCACTCTGCTTGCTTTCACTGGCAGGTAACTGGAGAAAGGTATGAGTGGGGGAGTCCAGGGCACCTTGGCCCACGGCCAGGAGCAAGAGGATGGGACCCAGGTGCCTGCCCCTGGATGGATCCTCTGGACACTCCCACAGGGACTGATGACCAGACAGAGAACGGGAGGACTGTGGAGGACAGTAGAAGCCCACAGAGACCTGCCGTGCCCTGCTCAGAATCCCAAGCTGTTCAGCTCGCTATTGTAGACTAACGATGGTTGCTTGTGTGGTGGATTAAGTGACAGAGTTGCTCTGTGGCTGCCCTGAATTCACTTTCAAGCCATCTTCATTCTCATGGATGAAGTAGTTCTCACACGAACAAAGCGGTGCTACCGTAGGTATTCGGGTGCTTCTAGATTGCTCGCTTGTAGAAGACATTTCTGATTATGACAGGTTTGCCTGTTTGCAGAGGAACACCAGAGAGCCCATGTACATATATTAACATGCGTCCGATCACAAGTGTGCTTCTCAACACGCATCTCGAGTTACCGCTTGTGATCAAGTCTCATCTTACTCTACACACAAATAAACATGAACACCATTTCATTCGTCATCATCAGGAGACTACTGCCGTGAGAGTGTAAGCTCTGTGCTGAGGACAGTTGGTGAGAGTCTGCCCCTTCTGTATATAAACACGGACAACGCTAGTCCACTTCTTCCAACTACTGCACAAAAAAATGCCAAAACATCCTGAATACAGGCGCTGACATCTTACACCTTCGGAGCCAGAGTTGGCGCAGTAGCGATCAGGGAGTGGAGCTCCTGATACCACACCCTCTTTTTATAGCTTCAAATAACCAAAAAAATAAAAAAATAACTTAAAAGAAAAACGGACACTTGAACATATAACCACAAAGTCAGGTGCTTTTAATGTTGGGTGTGAGTTTGTTGGGACCATTTAACAGCTGCTGCTGTGTTAGCTCATGCTAAGCAGGCAGACAACTGGGAAATGAGCGGCTTTGGAGACAGTCCTTTAGCTGTATTCCAAACCTGTGTAACGCCAGCAACAGAATGTTTTGTCTGACAGTGAGACGGATAAACAAAGAGGTCAGCTGAGTAAGCGGTCTTTCAATGTGGCCCTGGACATATTAGCATACAAACTGCTGAAAGAATATGGCCACATGTGGCCCCTACCATCTCTGCATGTGATCTGAGTGATCAGATCTCAAGACGCATTGAGGACACATTGGATGCATTCACACCTACTTAAAGCTTGTGATATGTTCACCCAAGGCACATGCTAATGGCATGTGTAAACAGGGCCAGGGAGAAGCTGACATGACTGCAGAATCCCACAGAAGGAACCAGCCTGCCAGGCCTCATTTCAGTCCTGCTTCATGGTTGTCACTCGAGCACAAACACTGACTGAGGTGAGGGAATTCCTCGATGACTTTTCTCAATGTTTGTCTTTAGTACAAGATTTTGTTGTGTCTATGGCTGTTTACCCAGTACATGTCAGGTTAATGCAGACAGGCAGACACAGGCACACACAGACACAAACAGACGAGTCTTCAGAAGAGGGAACAATCAATGGAACACAGTGTGCTTCGTTTTAAAAAGCCTAATATGATTAATCCACTGAGGGGCCACAGGGACATTGTGGAGATTGATGAGAAAGATGAAAGTATTATTTCTAAGGGGGAAATTGTGGATGTGAAGAGCTCTATTAGATCCAAACAGCAGATAAAAAATGAAGAAAGTTACTGCATCAATGTTTTATTCTTGTCTGGGAGTAAGCTGAAGTTTAGCACTTTCCTTCTGACGACTCTTATTTTTGATAAGCAAGGTCAGGAAGATGTAACATGTATTACCTCGATAACTGTAACGTTCATGCATTGGACTGACAACCTGCTCTTCAACTGTCTCTCCTTATTTAACTTTTGTTTGGCTCTAAACCAGTTTCAGGACAGGAGACATGTGCAGACCTGCAACCATTAGACAGTAGATGCCAGAATTCAGTGGAGACAGAATTTATCAGTGGCATCACACACACATACACTCACACACGCACTGCAGGCCTATCTATTGAGGATCGGTACGAAAAAGGCGTTGTGCTCACTCATTGGCTCAGTGGGATGTTGCAACCCCAGCGCCTAACTGGTCCTTATCTCTCCTGAGCAGACTGCACAGCTTGATATGCATCTGTCATATTTGTCGGAAAGAAAAGACACCGCGGCGAGAGCGCGATGAGTCAAAAAACGGGCCAGCGACATAAACTCACTTCCCTGCGGTTTCTGCATGACCGTGATAATTTGCTTGTCTGTGTCGACTCCCTGGTTGAGAAGACGCTCAAGAAAAACACGTCCAGCACAGTTATGGATGCACGATATTAAGCACTTATAATTGCAGTTTTTCTGGGTGTGGATATCGTGGTACACCTGATCGCAGTGTGCTTACATGCCTGCACAGGTGTATATTTTGGCAGTCATGCTGCCCTGTAAGAGAACACGAAGCCAAGAGCAGATTGTCATCATTCCATCATGGCCATTACCATGACGACAGATAAGGCCCTGTCCTCTTGTCGTCATAGCGGCCTTGCATCAGCTCCATCAGCTGCTGTGGCTAGCTGAGCCTCTGACTGTGCGGGTATGAGTGTCTATCTGAGGGCTATCTGGCCTGATAAGAGCCGGGAAAGAGACAGCAGAGCAACACGTTTACCACGAGCTGCTCATAGCACTAAAGGTTGCAAAGAATATAGACAGAGTTGATGGTGAGAGGGTGTAAGTGTCATAGACAGCTTTTGCATATGTGTACACTGATCCTACAAAATCACATGTGCATACAGGCAGGTATAGAAGTGAACATTAGGACTGAACGATACAGCAAAATAATGTAATCGCAATTTTTTTAGACAAATATTGACATTATAGAATTTGATTTTTTTTAAAAGTTCCTCTCTCTGCTTCCAACTCCATATTATTATTACTGTAAAATAAATATGAATCTAACTGATCTGTAAATAAAGTGAAGATTGAGAGGGAAAACTTTTTGTGTAAGTCTAGGAAAATCCTGCATAGTATACCTTTAACCGTTCCTGCTTCAGCTTCCAGACCATGGTTGGGACATTGGTGCTTACTGCGTGGCTAACTCTCTTCACTTTACCCAGCAGTTGAGAAGCAAGACATGGGAACTTAACTTGGTCTTCAGGAGCTGAAATCTTTATCTATTGACAAATTTAAATCTACACTGTAAATTTAAGACCACTTGACAACTTTACTGCTAATGTCTTCTCTGCCATCACGCTCTCTCTGTCGCTAAACCACATACTCACTGAGCACTCATCCCTGAAAGGAGCTACACTGTTCTTACAACAATACGATCTGTAAACGTGTGGATTTCACTTAAATGTGGCCATTTTCACACAGTAGTAGGAGCATCAAAGCTTACACATGGTGTTCTACAAGTTGTTTTACTCATCTACCCTCATTTGCCTACGTCACGTGGAACGTAGGGCAGCGTGTGTGCCAACTGAGTCACCAGATTAGAATGTTGCCATTGTATGTTTCAGCAAACCACGAATACATTACATCTGTAGGTTTCATTCATGTTGTACAGGGTTCACCGTGTTTTTCAATTGGCTGGTCAGGCAAGTGGATGAGAAATCTCCTTGGTGCTCCTATACAAACTGTTTTATCTATTAGCGGTTATCAAATAACAACAAAGACTGAAGTTAATTGTCGAGAAAATTACTGCTTTTTATCTGCCTTGCTCTCAAACTTGCAGCAAACTGCAGATAATATAGCTGAGGTGTTGTCCACATCCTCTAACGCCAGCCAACTAAGCTCCTGTTTCCAAGATGACTGAAATGCTTGCTTGCGCTTCAGCTCATAAACTTTGTCTTTACTCAACGCCATTTTCTCACGACTGCCTGATCAGTACTGCACATGTGCAACTCTCAACAGAGATGAGAAGGAAGCGAGATGTCTCACTTGTTAGCTACTTTTATCGTCAGCTCCAGAAAAAAAAAAAGTGTTGTGTGTGCAAGGCAGCAGACAACTGTTCAAGACCAGCCGCATTTTTGAAAATGTCGGGTATCCAGGAGTGTTTGTGGTGAAGAGCAAGTACTTTTTAAGGCGTCTAAACCTAGCTACATGTTAACCACAGTGTTGTCATAACATAAAGTTTAAATGTAAAAAAATGTTTCCAAATATTCACTACATATGAAATGTACGATGCCAACATTTAGGCTGTGTAGCATTAAAAAACTACAGCTTTTGTAATTTGAAAATGTGTTTCCTTACATTGCAGTAGTCATTTTTTAAATTCCATGAATTGTTTAGCTCTGGTGAGCATACAAGCGAACAACATGAATTGCTGCAAGTGATCCTCTCTAACACCTCACACATCCCATCTCCTCCTTCTGGTGGGTCAGTTTGTTAAAGGGGTGAAAGGTCATGCAGGTATAATCTCTGTTCTCTTGCTATGTTAAAGTCGAGTCTCTTTCTCTGTGTCACGTTTATGCCTCTGATTGACTTTTAGCCTGCCAAACCATCATTAATTGGCATCGCATACACACACACTTTACAAACACATTATACACACATGCACTGATGCATGCACACACAAATACAGAGCATCTAATCCAGCTAATCCACCCTGCCAGTTGAACAACTGGTAACATGGTTAATCACCCATGTAAAAATACAGACAAGACCAAATTGACTGATAGAATTATTCCATTTACCCATGTGATTAAAACATTTCACCACTGCCATGGTTCACTGGAGATCATCTCGAAAAAAAGAAAACAAGACATGAAAATTAATTAAAAGTCAGTGATGTAAACGGCTTCATTCAATTATTGGTGCAAATAACAAGCTCTGTGGCATGATAACTGGCACGTACATACACATCGAATTAACTTAGAAGAAAAATAGGAAATCGGGGAGCCACTTTGAAACTCTTTAAAAGGCCAGGACAGACTTCTTGAAACAGGAGACACTTTCTCCAAACAAGGGAAGCACTCTCCTGAAAGGGAAGAATGAGCAGTTTACGACACCCTTTCAGAAGGCAGAAATGCTCGCTGGACACGAGCTCGTTCGACCTTGGGTCACTTCCCAACAGCCTTTGCTCCCGGTGTGACATCATAGGCCGCAAGGGGGGGGTCAAAGTGAAGTGTGCTGACACAGTGGGGTGCAGACCGAACTGCGAGCGGACAGAGGCAGAGAAAGGCAGAATGAGACAAAGGAAAAGTGTGGTGGGTGAGAGAGGGCTCTCTGATTCGTTTCCTTGGCAGGATGACAAAACTGTGTGGAATGCAGCGGAGAGGGGAAAGAGAAGTGATCAAGAGCTCAAGAACGAAAAGAGGGGAAAGAAATAGACGACAGACGAGGGGAGAGAGGCCTACTGAATAAGCCAGGATGGCAGGGCCTTCCATTGATTCATTTCCATTTTCCCACCCTATTACCATTCTCTGTTTCTCTCTCCAACTCTCCTCTGTGACTACACAGCTATTAGCTACATGGCCACTGTTCCCTTCAGCATCAAAACTGGAATTACCACCTTGTGGTTGTATGCATCTGGGTGCGGTTACAGTTTACATCCATGTCTGTCCAGAGTCACATGAAGCCATGACTGTTCACAATGCCTCAAATGTTTCTGTAAAGAAGCTACATATTCTAAAACATGGATGCTTCACACACATCATCAACTCAACAGCACAGAAGATCTACACAATATCCACAATCCCAAGGTGGACACCCAAGATTAGTGACACCAATTCAGTATCTGAACAAATATCTCCCCTTGTGTTCCTGTTTTTGTAGAACCTCATAATGTCGCAGTGAAGTTAGTCTCATGTAGCCAGACTTATCTCCGATGTGCTGTGTGTCAGTGCTCGAGAACGGTCTGGAATCACCATATTACCATTCTGCTATAGGAAAAAAAAGTCACTTCTTTTAAGCAGAAGGCAGGAGTTAACGTTATCTCAGAGCATGACCAGGAAAAGCCTCTCCGCCCTCATCAGCTGCCTCCGTCTCACTCAGACTCACCCTGGGTCTGTGTCCACAGCTGCCTGTACTAGAGAGGAGTGTGGAAGCAAGGAGCGCTTACTCTGGAGATACATCTGGTGACCATAATGTTCCCAGAAGTATTGTGCCCACTGGCTGACCCAAAAAAACAAAAAACAAACAAACACAAAACAACAACTACCAGACTTGAAGAATCTTACTCAACTCAAGGGCTTCCCGCTGATGATTCGAACACTGACTTTCAGGGGGCAACCCCAATCTGCACATGAAAGATGGTGGCACTACTATAAAGGCAATGAAACCTACAATTAATTTAGACATACACAAACACGCACGCTCATGCACAGGAACAGCAGACTATGCACACACACATCACACAAAAAATTACAGTGGAGAGGGCAACAGGCTGCCTCTGTCAGCCACATTTCACAGTGGCATATCATGGCCAGGCGTACCAGGCCTGCGGCCAACCACTGCTTATGCTCTGGGTAAACACTACCACCTCGGCCACAGGGAGTCTCCCACACACTCCCAGAGTGCCATCCAACAAGCAACCCCAGTCACACATACAAGCTGTGTGATTAATGGAGTGTGAGCATTAGATATGACAGCAGCGCTAAGCCTCTGTGATAAAGAGCCACACGCAGCCACTCTGTTTCCTTTTGGCCGTTTTTGTGCCCATCGCTTGTGTCCATGCTTTGTCCGCTGACTCTGGAGTCCTGTCAAGCCAGCTAGGCATTTTGCTCAGAAATACCACCTTGGCGTAATGTTTCATTCTTAATTTGACAGTGATTAAATGCCCTGCCTCGGTAAAGTATTTTTAATACCTCCATTATACTTTACAGGCTCTATACTGAATACTGGCAGGAGATCCAAGTTTCGAGGACACACACACACACACACACACACACACACACACACACAGTATCAAAGGACAGTGAGAACATTAACAAGTCCAAAGCCTGTGTCCAAGCTTCTCAGTGTGTATTAGATTTTTACTGGGTGTAAATGTTAAGCTCACATCAATGTACTCTGTTCTCAGCGCTGACAGAAGTGCATCCTCTAATGTGGCATTTTGTTCAAAAGACAGAACTCGAGCCCCATGTTTACACAGTGCTAAGTCAGGTCATGAGTCACTTGCGAAGTTATTCAACAGTTTGAATGTAGTTTGGCTTCATTATATGCACATCATGTGACAGCAGTCAGCCAGAGTGCCCCCCTCCACGGCTCCATAGCTCCTCTTCTTCTTCTCATGCCCGTCTCTCACCCCCGCCCCCCCCCACCTTCCACTGGCGCCTGCACGGTTAGTTAGGGATTGCCACAGGACATCATGTGACAAACAAGCAAACACACACAAACACACTGCCGTGGGTGAGCGCGCACAGGCATGCACACACACACAAACGCACACCAAGCATGTAAACTACAAGCACCAACACATTCATTGGTCATTCTCCTTTCCATTGACTTCTTTCATGTGGGCTAAGTTGAATGAGCAGTAGAGCGCTTCAACAATATAGTCCATTCTACTGGCAGCATCGAGGCTGTGTGTCCATGTGTGTTAGTCGCAGCAGTGGCCAGACACACCTTGAGGCAAAATGTTATCACTTACTTACTGTAGTTGCAGCCTTGCCAAATCTAGGATTTGTTGCTTGTTTTTTTAATGACAAGTTCATTTATGCTGGCCATGAATCAGACTGTCTCCAAAGTATTTACATGGTTTGATCTTGATGACTCCATTGCCATTAATATTTCTAAGAAAGAAGACAATTTAGGCTTCAAGTGCCTTGATTTATTGATCTTTTTTTGTGATTTATGGATGTCAGGACAACAGGACATATTAATATCTTAAAAGGAAGCCATTATTAGGATAACACCCTGTTGATCCCCATACCCATTATTCGACCTCCTTACCTGCAGTGTCCAACCCAGCCTCGGCTCGCTCTAATCTCCCCCACTACCCCTCCTCACTTTCCCTCCTTGTCTGGCAGACCTCCAATGTCTGAAACTCTAGACAGCGCTGGTTCTGCCCTTTCTACAAAATTTAGGAAGCCATTAGCAACATCAAATCATTACTTCAGGAAAAGGGAGAGAACGGTGCGTGTGGGGGGGGTTGGAGCGACGACGAAAGAGAGGAAAAGAACAAGTGAAAGAACAAGACACACACAGAAACAGAGAGAGATATCAGATTTCTCCTGTGCTCAGTCACTCCATTACAGTAATGTGCAGGGACCCATTTTAGTAATACATAATGGAATGATACACATAATAAACAGTGAACAAAATCACTGGCTGAGAGGGTTACAGCACACACACTCCTTGTGGGTAGACCTTGCACACATATAAAACTAAAAACAAAGTCACATAGCTCACAAAATGTATTTTTAGAAGAGGCTAACTGCAGAAACAACATCCTCAACTTATGTCAACACTGTGAACAAAAATAGTTGAACTGAAAGATGACAAAAATGCAAATGAAACAAAGACAAACTGGCAGATTTACACTAAAAAGAAACTGATTCTGTTTCTGTTCATGTCCACCAATATTTCTGCTTTCCCCAACTCTCACCCGCTCTCTGTCGTTACTGCACTGTCACCCGAACACTAATCCAGTTCAAATGTAAACAGGCTTAGGTCTTCATTCCTCCCTTAAACCGTATCAAATGTATCAAAGCGGAGGCTCAGTGGTGTCCTTGGCTACAGCGGGGTCAGAGCGGGGCCACACGGGGCCACAAACTCTACTCAATTAGCCCAAGAGCCAGTTAGTCTGTCTGACCAACACCGTGTGCGTTTCTTGCCGCGTGTGTGGCAGAGGGAAACAGTATGTGCAAGTCCATAGCTCTGTCTGTGTACACAGTGCAATATATGTCCTACGCAAGCGTGTGTGACTGAATGTAAATGCTGCTGTGTACTGGGTTAATGGGTCAGTTCACGGTTGTAAGGGTCATGAGTATGTGTATATAATCTAGTGTGTGTGTGTGTGTGTGTGTGTGTGTGTGTGTGTGTGTTCATGTGTCTGTGTGTCTGTGTGTCTGTGTGTGTATGTGTCTAGCAGAGACATAAAGTCTCAAAGCTCCATCAACCAAAGGGGAAAATATGTGAAAGGTTGTCTGCAGGCTAAGGACAATAATGCAGTCTGTGTCTGCAGCAACATTATTTCTCTGGCTAAGTCAGAAGCCCTGGAGGAGTCCTCGATGGCCTTCAGAGCACATCGCCTCTTTCTCATATCTTTTTCATCCCTTTTAAATATAACACAGATTACAATCTGCTCCTAGATAACATACACATGAACTTTACAAGATTGTTAGCTGCTGCCTTTAATTTACTATCCAAAACAAGTATCTTTAACCGCTTTAAGAGCCTATTACCAAACACAACCAGTTAATCACAAAGCCACGATGGGCTTACGAGGCAGACCTATCAGTTTTCCATGTAGTCTTTAGAGGTTTGAGATCAAATATACAAGTTATAGGAAAACATGAGCAGTATATTCTTTATGCCCTCATACTTGTAGCGTCTATTATTCAGTCTAGTTTACAAGCTTTAGAAATAAAAGTAGCCCACACTTTGCCACACAGTCCAACGTCTAATTTTCAACCTGCCAAAAGAATTGGGGATTTTTGTTCTTCACTCCTACAAAGGTGCATGCAGGTTATTATATAAAATACGAACATGCAGTCAGAGCACGGGCTGAGACAGCACGCCCTCGTGTGCACTGCTATGTCCTGCAACACCACACCCATCTGGTGAAACCCCGTGTTTTTAGGCAGTCCCCTTTCTTCAAGCCCTGCTCCTGAAATAGCCCAGTCTGCCTTGAGTGGTCTGGGTAATTCATATCTCGGCATCTCGGAATGACTGTAACGGAGAATAACAGCACTTTTTACTATGAAAAATCACCAATAAAACCTTCTAAACACAACCGGATGTGTTCCAGCAGCAATATTATCTGAAATAGAGGGGAAACTAGCGACATGTAGCTCTGTGTAGCAGTGTAGGCTACATAATGTAAACACTCACAGAAGTAGTGCCTGGAGCAGAAGACCATACAAAGAAATCTGGCACATTATGATGTCATACTGTAGCCTGAGTAGAAACAAAATGGGAATGGAGCATTCAAAACGGTAGGAAACCTGAGTGTTTGATCAAAGGGGTTACTTCTAGCACTTCTTACTTCTACATTTAGCTTATTATTTGAACCTATGACCATGTTTAATATGAACATTCTTCTTTGTAACATTGAAACACTAATATAGAAAAGCATAATAGGTCCCTTTAACAAAAGCATTGAATTTGCCCATTGTGTTGAAAAATCTGCCATTAGTTTCTCATTTTAAAAGATAATTTGGCTATTTCTTTTTTCCCTGGGGGGATTTTCACTTCTCACATGGAATGGCTATGAAGATAAAATCCCAGCATCTACCATTTGACCCTTCCTATAACATGCTGGTGCATCCATGGTTGACTCGTATGTGGGAACGCTCTCATCATATAACTATCTTGTTTTTATCACAGAACAGAAGGCGGAGAGGAAGGGTCCCAGGAGACTTTAATTACAATCAGTTTTCTTGTCAAGCTCCAATCTCATCAGCTACAAATATCTTGACGTAACATTCACAAGCTTGAGCCAACTGGACACAATCAAACTAATTAGCAGAAGTTAAACCACAGTTCAGCATCACATTCAAATCCAGACTCATCCAAACACTGAATACATTTTCAAAAAATAATAAATATATTTTGTGTTTTATTGAATCGTCACCAAAATTATTTTTTCCCCCCCGAATCATTACAACTAACATTTTTTTGTGGGCTTTGGAGGTCCCTCAGGGGCCCTCCAGTATAAGGGACCCTCCTCCCAATCTCAATCCCAAGCCCATCACTCTTCCTCAGGCACTCAACTGTCAATCCGACCCTGATCTGGGAACCAGGTCTTATCTGATCCCTCAGGGCTCCCTGGGGGTGTGAAGGGGTAGAGGTGGGGCATCCCAGCCAAGCCAAGCCAAGCCATGTCTACATACCTCCCCATAAACTGCACAACTTTCATCCAGAGAGGGGCAACCTGAGAGAATCTACGTTTTAATAGCGTTAATAGAGTGAAGGCGTTAACAAAAATTGGGCTCAGGGTCCATAGTTGGTGATAAACATCATAAGATGGGTTTAACTGATGTCAGAAATCTATTAGCCGGTTGTGTCTATATCAACCATAAAATGCAATTTCTGTTTTAAGACTGTTTATACTATGAAGGGAAAGGAAGAATCAAACATGTAATTTCCAGTGGTCAAAAAAGTACACTCTACAGGTAAAAGTATTGCTTTAAAACTCTTACGCTTTCATCCTCAAAATGTGCCTAAAGTATCAGTAAAACCACTCTGTAGGAATGACCTCTCGGTGTTATTATATTATGTTATGAGACTATACTGACTACTACATGAGTGTGTGTGACTGAATGTTAGTGGTCATGTTTTATGAGATGATCAGAAAGCATTCCTTTGTATATTAATGTACAAAATTAATAGCAACTATAGTTATCAAGTAAATGCAGTGGAGTACAAGTATAAGTAGCATGAAGTGGAATACTCAAGTAAAGGTTCCTCAAAGTTTTACTTGAGTACTGAGTTCCATTCTTTAAGTAGTAGTCTCATAATATCAAATGTGACGTCTTCCTTGCACCCCTTATTGACAACATTATGATCAGACTTTGCCACAGATTAACTGATAAAGTCCTGGTCTTCTTTACATTACATACAAGTTTAGAATGGTGGTAAGGTGAATAGAAAGACCGTCTTTCACTCAGTTTAATGATATATTATTCAGGATTTCTATTAAGAAACAACACAAAAGTAAACCTTCTCTACCATCACTTATGACCCACTCGAAGTGTGTGGCGTGAGACTCTGCCCTCTACATGGATTTTCTTATGTTCTTATTATTTTCTGTGTTCAGGACATTTATGGGCGTGTTGCCCCACAGCGCTCAGGTGAAGTCGGGGCTTTATAAAAAGGTAGTGACCAGAACACAGCGCTGAAAAAATGCAAATACAGCCAAACAAGAGCAGATCTGGGTTTAGTTTTTACTTTCATTTTTTGCTGGCAAGTGTGTTTACAAACCGTATCCAACAATCCTGCATAGTATACTTTTAAGTCCTCATGTCTACAAACATCTACTCTGATCCAGAGGACTGGTGTTTATCTGCTGCTCCACAAGCAGAAAAGAACATTTAATGGTTATAAAAAAAAAAAGAGAGACTTTTTTTGAATGAGTTTTTTTTTTCTTTTTGACAACAAAATAAAAAGTGAAAACATTCGATGACAATTTCAAACAGGAACCGATACTTCAACGCATCATTGACTTCAGATGTGTTAAATTATTGAGACATGACTGCTTGGATTTAGCAGAGAAGTAAGGTTAACATATTTTTAACCCCTTAAGTCAACAGCTATGAGTTAGATTTTGAGAAAACAACCCCACCACAAGGTTCAGTCAGTAACTGTTCTGGATTTCTAATGTAACACATGATCATTTTTCATTAAATGGAATTTGCCCAGTGGTCACAGAATCCAAATTTTCCTATATTTCTGAGCACTTAAAGAACTTCTCTTTTATGTAAATTGCAGATAGTTTACATACATTTGTTTGTATTTTCATTAAGCAGTCTCTGAAATGACACGACTGATTTGGCACATCTTGGTACAAAGCAGTATACGACTGGGGAACATTAGGAAAAGAAGTTTTAAAAAGTTGTACTTAGGTTCAGTAGCCTATGACACCCAGCATGAATTTGCAATGTCCCCAGTTTGATTCAGACAGGGACCTTTGTTGCATGTCATCTCCGTTGTTCTCTTTCCCCATGTCTCCTGCCTATCTCTACTGTCAGCTGTCAAATGAAGGCAGAAATGGCAAAAAAAAAAAAAAA
>JAPZEB010000012.1:29672756-29685481 GCA_029783705.1 Chaetodon striatus | reverse complement strand
ACACACACACACACACACACACACACACAGCAAAAGGCTACATTTACCGCTATTTAAATACACAGAGCACACACACACACACACACACACACACACACACACACACACACACACAGATATGAACTTAAGTCTGCATAAAAAGAAAGGTATGAACATGAATGGGAATCACACACACAGTGACACATACATGCAGGACCTCTTGTGGCCATTTGTGGTGCTAATTGGATGGTCTGAGGCAGATGTCATTATTGTTGAGCAGTCAGCCACTTGATGTTTTCAAGTTGTTGGGCAGTCATTTGGGTGTATTAGCAGCTCCTTCAGGGCAGAGGTCATGCCCCAAGGCTACGTTATGTGTCTGTGTGTGTGCTTGTTCAGATGTGTGTATGCTTGTTTGTGTGCGGGTGATTTATGCATGTTAAAAACGACTCTCTCTAATGGCTCCCCTGCTTTGAGGACTGGCCTTTTACGGCCACACAATTACCCCAGATTGTTTTTATGTACACAATGGGGTACTTTTCCGCTGTGCACGTGCCTGACATGAGAACCTGGCAACAAGCTGCTAAGTGCAACAGGCAGTGTCATAAAAATGGTTGCAATACCTCAGATAGCTAAAACCTCTGTCGGGGCAGCGGCTTCTTCTCAGGACCCAGGAGAGAATAGTGCCTCAGTGTGCTTATCAGGTAAAATAAACCTCAATGATGCAAAGTAATGGCTGGGTCATATGAGAATGCATGTGTGAGGTGGAGACTGGAAACTCTGCTCCTTATCACAGGGCTAGACAGAGAGGAGTGAGACTGTACTTAACAGATTTAGACGGTCAGTGAAGCCCAGCACCTGGACAGAGAGAAAGAGGGGAGGAGAGTCGTATCTCAGGTTACAGCGCAGCCGGCCCAGCCTGAGTCTCAGAGATACAGAGGAAACCTGGACAGGTCAAGAGTGCTAAAACTTTTAGCGAGAAGGCAGACAGAACAGCTGTATTTATGAATCAGACAATTTGTATGCTCCCCTTACAATCTACACTTTCAGCAGTTCCACAGTTTTGTCAAATGAATCCCTCCTACCACTTTTTTGAAAGTGCCACATGGCAGAAAAAAAGGCTAGATGTAGATGGAAAGATTTAAAATGAGTTTACCCATGCATAACTCGGTGAGCTGATAAAAGCAGACCACCGGCTGTTTTTTAGTGTTTTATGTTGGAAACACATTTGTGCAGCGCTGTGCTACCTGACGCCTTCTGATCCCGTGGCTGATGATGGACTGCGGATCAGCCAGTTAATTTAGGCCAGATAAAAAGCCTCTCATCTCAGCCGAGGTAGATTACTGTAATAGCAGCCTTTCTCATCTTTTGATCTTTTTTACTGCTGCGTCGGTTCATTTGCATGTGTCAGAGATACAGCTTTATTTAGGGCGCTTATTAATGGGAACAGGAGGGATTCTAGATACTAAAACCTGAGGCAGATTAGCACTGACCCCCCTGGATCTCACATGCTGTTTCTTCACATACATTTATGAGCATATTATCTGTGTGTGCAGGTACACACTCACATCCTATAATACTGTAAATACACACACACAGACATACGTGTAATCTAATAACGCGCGCAAACAGCATACAGACAAGAACGCAAACTCCCAAAGTGATGCACAAACACATGAAAACAGCGTATTTAGAGACGCAACAACACACACACTTAAGACAAACACAAATATTCCTTCATGCCTGCCCCTCACTGACAGCATGTTGGACTTCTAAGCGTTCTCTCAGGCCTCGGTCTGTCATCTTCCTGTCTCTCCCCGGCTGCTTCGCTCCAGCAGATATGGTCGATGTGGACGTGTACTTTGTCCAGATCATCCGTGAGATGAGATGAGAGGAAGTGGGAGGTATTGTTCTTCCTGTGGCGCTAAGCCCCTGGGCGATTACCCTGTCAGGAGGGAGAACTCAGCGCCGGCGCCGACTGCCACAAACCAGCGCTAAATCCCAACTGATCGCAAAAGAGGCCGATTTTACACTTTAGATTCCTCCCATCTCTTAATGCGGCCGATGAGGCAGAGGATCTTCGCCTCTCCCTCATCTTATCCGCCGCTGCTATCCTCCTCAGCCGGTGGCGTCAACCCCTAAGCTTGCGCTGCGGGGATAAGACTCAACGCCTTGTCAGGCCAGATCAATGTGATTTTACAATGCAGTCCGAGAGAGGGGCCCGTATAGCCAAGCATGGCAAAACAACAGCACATAGCCCTTTCCACATGCTCAAGCACTGCTCCAAAATGACTCTGACCACCTCCGTGTATCTCGCTTGCTCAAATGAGATACCATAATCTAACGACAATGTTGTACACAAAACCTGCCAACTGCATCTCCTAAATCTGACTACCTCACACATACCTGCACTATCTCCCCCCTCTTTCCTCTCACTATCTTTTAGTTTATCACAGAGGTTGATCTCTCTGAATGCCTCATTGAACTCCTCCATCGGTTTATCTTATCTATTTTCTCAGAAACACTCCTCGGGACAGTTCTTCAAATTCCTCCTCAAGTCGTCAAAGCATTTCTTTTTTTTTTCCCCTACAGAGATCACCCGAGGATACTTCCCCTGGAGATGACACCATCATGTGTGTGTGTGTATGTGTGTGACAGAGGATGTTTATGTTAGCGAAGGAATTAATAATGCTACGGCAATTACGATATGGTATAATGCAGTCAGTGATGAAGTCAATAACATTATTATTAGAGGGGTTTTCTTGCATCTTCTTCTGTGAAAGGCTGAAAAGAAAAAAGGTTTAAGTGGAGAGAAAGCTCAGGGGCAGATTGACTGAAGGTGAAATGAGAAATAACAGAAATATTGTTCCCCATCAGAGCATCCAGCTGCATGATGACATCCTCCTCTCCGCCAAGTCCTCCGACTGATTTCCTGTTTGGGTTTGATTATCATATAGGGCCGCGCTAGTATATCATCCCCTCCCTCTCTTTTCCTCTCCTCTCCTTTAGTTTTACGAGTGACAGTTGGGAATAAAGTAGAGCGTAAATCTCTGGCAGTAATAAAGCTGCTCAGGCCAATGTTCCTTCCTAATGCTGGTTCGTCTCTCCCTCATCACAAATTTGTACTTTTTACAAGACAAGCCCCGACTGCCTTTCATTGCTCCCACTAAGTCATCCTCAAGTGTCAGCTCTCAATCCAGGTTTAAGAGTATTGGGATATCCACAGTCTAGCATGAATACATCCTAGAGAGTAGCAACACACATTATAAACACACTTATAAATGCAGGATGCGCTCACATGCCCGGCCCTACACACAAATACACTTCTAACAACTTTTGGACACACACACACACACACACCGTTCCCTCTGCCTGACCACATTCCTGTAAAGGGCGATCATGAATCTTGGCCAGGAATCTGTGTCCTCTGCTGGTGAGGCAGCCTGTGGCAGCACTCCTCCAATCCCCATTAAAGTCATCCTTGGGTGGGCAGGAGAGCCCTGCACCTCCCTGACCTCCATCCATCAGCCAAGAGGGAGTGCTCGCCTCTGCTCATTAGATCCTAAATCCATCTGCTAGCATGCAGCACCAGCCTTTACACACACTCACACACACACTCACTCACACACCCTCCAGCAGCATCTAACCTGTCCAAGCCCCACAGGTGTCAAAACATGCACCAACAGCTCCAAACACACAGCCCACAACCATCTAATCACTCATCTGCCAGATAATGCTGTCAAGTGGTCAGCTACTCAACTCCTGACTTATCACTTACAAAACACCCTTATCGACTCCTCATTTATGGCAACATGAAGGTCAGAATGCCATTAATTCAGGAAAATTTGAGAATGATCACACACTAATCTTATAAAGTGAGCACAACACGCACATTTATTGCAACATGTCTGATCCTTGGCCCGAAACGCTTCAAAGAGATCTAGAGGACTGCCCACAGGTGGCTCTCAGGAGATTCCCCAGATCACTGCAGCATGCAATTCAGAGAAAACTGTAGTCAGCCTAGTGCTAAACTGACTCACTCTGCTCTTGTTTATTTTTTATCGATATAATTTTCTTCTGTTTTTAATTCATGTTCCTTGTATTTTCCAATACTTGCTTATATTTTTCATTTCATTTTCTTTTATTGTGCCCATGTAATGCAATAACGTTGGCACAATACACCAAAACACATTCTGTGTATGATGTGTGAAAACCTACTTGGCAATAAACCGCATTTTGACCGTGTACTTTCGAAACGAGGTCAGTCACAGCAAATCTCTTATTTAATAAACTAATCTCAAAGTGACCCAGCAGGAAGGCTAACCCAGTGTTAACTCTAAACTTGACTTTAACAGCTGGTTAATCTGGTTTCATGATTTTTATAATTCTGTCGCCAGTACATTTACCTTAAAATGTCACTGAATTAAAAGTGCACAAAAGTGACTTTTATCTGCTGTGGATGTGCAGTAAGTGACCTTCCTTTACAACATAAATTTTTGACACAACAAATTTTGATACACTGCATGGCTGCCTAAATCTCAGAATGTGTGGACAGGGAAAACGCTTTTGCTTCTGGAGAATTATCACAGAAGCTTGGTCAAGGACCACGTGTTATTTAACTTTAGAAAGACAACATTCTGTCGCCTCTTACCAACTTCATTAGCACAGGAGCTAGGGCCACTTCCCGCGTCTGCTTTGGTCTATGTGACATAAATTCTGTCCTCCACCCACGTCTGCAAGGGTCCCCTATAAACACATCCTCATGCAGCCCATTTTTTGTGACCGCACAGACTGTACGCTATATTCACTCCAGACCCAGCAGCATCTTAGTTTCAATTTCACCCGATGTCGGCAATAGGAAAATGGTAAGCTCAACTTCCAGCCCTCCCGTTTACTGCTGGGGATGCAGACCCTAAATTGTACTATGAAAAGAACTGTATGTGCATCCACGTGACTGCAGCTGACCTCATACACTCAATGTGGAAAGTATGTCCAGGCCTTTACTGTGCTCAAGAATAACACATAGCACATATGAGTGGTGATCAAACTCATCTGGCGAAAAAAAAAAAAAACAGAAAAATGAGAAAAATAGAGTAGAGAGAGAATAGAGAGTTCAGCTGTATTAAAACACACTAAAGATGATCAAGAAGAGCAGAAGGGGTCAGAATGGAGGTTTAACCAGTAAGAAGGAAGTCTGGCCTGTCCTTACTGTGTGTTTCAATTTAAATTCAAAGCAATATAGCCCAACATTACAAATTAAAATTTGCCTCAGAGGGCTTTACAGCTTATGACATCCCTCTGTCCTTGGACCCTCACAGCAGAGAAGGTAATCCCCCCTCCCTCCCAAAAAAAACATTAATGGGGAAAAAAAGATGTTGGCTGCGATCATGGTTGTACCCAACTCAGAATTATACCAGTTGAATCAGATTAGGCGGTTAAATACAAATATTTTTGTATTTATATTATTGTTATTTTTTCCATATAAAGTTTTAAAGTTTGAACGGGACTCAGCGGGACATTCAGTGTGACAGTGGCATTAGCGTAATATGGTAAACAAGCTAACTGCGCGAACGGGTCTAGATATCAAACAAACGCCAGAGATTGTGTCGTATTATGATGATGTGAACAGTAAATTCACCACTTCTCAGCAGAAGACTGAAGATAATGTTGTCTCAGAGCCTTACGGTGCAAAGCCTCTGTTCCTCTGTGCTGCTGCATCATGTCAGCAGCTGTCATACTTCTGGACCAAAACGTCCCAGAAGTACACTGCAGATCACAATGACTAGCCAAAAAAGATTGCTCAACTTGAGGCAATCTCAGTTAATTAAGGGGTGTCTGATTGGGGATTTAAATCTCCGACTTTCAGGGGCCAAACCTAGCTGTGATGCACACTATATCCATATATTGTATACATCTGTAATTTGCCGACTGACTAAAAAGAAAAATGAAAAGACTGAATTATTTTCCTGTTTGTTAAAAATCTATAAAATGTGTAAAACTAAAACTGGGAACTTTCCTAGTGCGCAGGCTCTAAAAGACGCCCTCACATTAATGAACCATACAGACAGAGTGAATTACCCTGTTGTCAGTAAGCATTTCACTTCTGCACAATTTTTCTGAGGAGCCACAACAGCAAACAACTTCCAACAAAAGCTCTGCAAAATCAACTCAGAAACTAACAGGATTCTTTCTGTAAAAAATGAATCCCTTGAGTTTTAGCTGGAAAAACACAGAGTCAGATGGTCATTTGGCCAGTTAGAGCATGTTAGGTCAGACAAACACAGACCCTGAGGCTGCCACAATGTCAGAGGCCAAAGACTGAGAGCCTCAGTGGTGTGCAGGAAAACCCTCCCACGTATAGTAAAAATCAGTCTGTAAACAACAGATTGGTTCAGTAACATGGGGTTTTAATAAAAATGTGGGGACATGGATACCTAATACACACAGAAACACACACACACATAGATGTCAGCACTTCCCCAGTTGATCAGTCAGTTTCCCACAGGGGTGGGACTGTGGGAACCATGCTGTCACTTCCTGTGCCCGCGGGCCTCAGCCAATCGTCATCAGATAAGAGCCGTAGCTCTGCCAATCCGAGCTAGGCCTCGGCTTCACACGGTAGGGCAGGAGACGCGATAAAGACATGACTTGCCAGGGAAAACGTCTTGATCTCAATTGTGCCCCCTTCAACCCGACCCTCCCCCTCCCCCCTTCCCACCAAAATAGTTGTTTGGAGACAAGGTTTCTTTTTGTCTTTCGCCCATAATTACGCTCCCTTTCATCTGCCCCCCTGTTCCCCTTGACCCCTACTCTGGGGTCAGTGGCCAGGATATCCCACTCTCCTCAGGCCAATAATGTGCCTTTTAGGGTTGATGAAGAGGGGCATTCATGCCAGGGCAGACAGGAGAGCAGCGAGGAGAGTAATCACTCCATCACACTCTGCCCCCGTCTGTCCCAGCTCCTGCCCAAACACCCAAACAGCTCGCCTCGCTCCTTACATCAAAGACCTGGACCGGACTGCAGCCTCAGCCGTGCGCAGCACAGAGGGCGACTGTGTCACCAGCCAGGGAAAATCACAGTGGTTCACCAATGTAGTTGTGATCGCTGTGGAAACCCCCCCGAGTTTCCACAAATTCGATTTGATGACAGGGGGAAGAGGATAGCTAAGATTCAAGGAAGAACTCGCTTAGGGGGAAGCATACTTATTGCACTTACATACTGAAAGACATTGTTATCAAACAGACCTTAAATAATAAGTAGGGTCTGAACAGCCAGAGACCTCCACAATGAGTCATTAAGGAAGTGTTTGAATCTTGGGGAATTTTCCATTAGCTAGACCTTGGCCAGTCACACAGACCTTACTTACATTAGCATTGTTCCTGAGCAGCTATCACAGGTGGTGGTCCGGCTTATAAACTAGTCCCCTGGATGCTGTCTGAGCAACACTAACTGTAGTAAGGTTATGTCAACATTATGAATGTGCTTTAAAGTGGAGCACGCCAAAAGGAGTGTCGCAGCATATCTACAGCATGTCTGTGTGTATCTGTCTGGTTTTATTTTACTGTAAAATGTTGGAGGGCCTCTCTTGACCCTGCATGAAAAGAACAATAAGCAAAGTGTGGGGCAGTATCTTAAAACATTCCTCAAAAAGAGTTGAAGAATGACTGGAATCCTGCCAAAATCTTCCACTCCGTCGAAAGCCCCGCGCCCTCACTGATACATAAACCAACTGTGGTGAATTACAGCAAACTCAACTCTCAGGCCTTATACTTAAAACTGCGTGGAACCAATACTCACTTTTCCTTATACACATGAAAATGAGAAGTTTATTAATTTACGAGATTCAATTTTAGGATCTTAGGTTTGCAATATCTCTAAGAAAGTCATTTCAGTTCACAGTTGAAAGTAAAAGGACCACTGCACTGAACAAGGTTGTGATGCTCTGGCTTCATCAGCAGTGCGGCCTCGTGCAGCCACCAGCCTGAATAGACCTCAACCAGTCTGCCTGCAGCCTACCAGCCTTTAGAGATTCACTGTGATCAATAGCTGGATTAATTGCTGAAAGGGTGGGGGGAGGAGGAGGAGGAGAGCAAGGAGAAGGAGGAGGGAGGAGGTCGTCACAGCCTCAGGCAGGGGAGGTTTTAGGAAGGTGGGGGTTAAGATGGTGCTGACAGGCAGGGAAAGCTGAAGGGATTTAAAAGGCGAACAGAGGGGAGCTGGAGTTGGAGCAGTAAGAGCTGGAGAGGGAGCTTCAACCCCCCCTCCCCAACCCCTCCACCCTACCCCACCCCAGGTCACCTGGCAGCGTGCAGGGCGGCGGGCCGTCAGATTAGGATCTGAGAGGGGGAGATAACGAGTTTATTGCCCCCTGGACGGGGCTGTTGGAGCCAGTGAAAGAGGAGGGCAGGCCAAGCAGGCCGGGGCGGGAGGCTGAATGGTGGTGGTAGGCGTTTGTGTTTGTTTTAACCTGGGGAGATAGATGCAGCCAGGCAGGGTCTTTATGAAAGAGCACCCCAGCAGGGCAGTAAAACACATAGGCAGCATGGTTAGAATACCAGCAACACCACTCAACCAGCAGTTACAGCAGCTCATCCATCACAGCCTCGACACACACACACACACACACTTGCATATCTGCATGTGCTCGGAGATACACACAAACACAACCTGAATTCTCTGCGCGTATGTCCATGTTTTTCCATGGCTCAGAAAGTCACTACACAAATTGATTGTCAAGTGCTCAGTGAATAACTGATGTTGCAAATAATTATAACAGTTGCCATTTCCGCCACTTCCCCAATTTGTGTGGGCTGAGTAAATTCATATCCGTGGGCCTGTTAGGAATTCCACTTTCTCATTGATCAACAATGTGTACTTTCATGTTATCTCCTGAGTTATTGGAAATGGGATAAGCCTGATCCTATTACAAGCAAACACAGAATAACGTATGAAATCTATATGTATTTCACACCGCTGTGATCTTTGGTCACCGAATTCTGAGCACGTATTGGGAGCCTGTATTAGCTTTGCGTGTCTGGCCCAGGCGCTGGAGGAGAGATAAGGGAAGCGGATATGAGAAATATGAAAAATAGCACTGTGATAGGATGATCAGTGAGAATGAGCAATACGGGCTGCGGTGACAAATGGGACAGGGAGCCAAAGAGGAGAGCAATGCAAAACGGCATTAGAGCCAAGGACAGAATGATTTTCCAAGAGGAGTGGAGACGAAACATACTTTCTTAGAACGAGCAGGTCAATAATAACCCCCTGATATCAGTCATTTAGTCATTTATTCCATTTCACATTTTTCAGTTTCAAGTCATCGGTGAGAGTCTCTTAACACTGCAACAGAAACACGCTCAGTAGAACAGGTGCTGTGATTTTGCTGCCTAGATTACAGTGTACATGTTACTGATTTTAACAGCCTGCAGTGTAATTCAGTTCACAAATTAGAAGAATATAAGCTAAAACACTGGCAGCATCAGAAAAGACCTGCTTTACGGAAGTATTCAATTGCTGAACAGACGGCCTTTTCATAAAACTGGGCTGTCTATGCAGTAGAAACATGGAAATTCTTTTGGAAATGGTGCTACATGATCAGAGAAAACAGAGAAAAGGGCTGTGGCATTTGTTTTTTTTGCTCGAGAGGTAATAAACCTGCAACTACCAGAATGCACTGTGCTTCACCAGATCAGTGACGTAATGCCAATTTAGCAAATTTTTCACAGGACACAATATGGCAGCTGGGTGATAACAAATGATTGCGAATTATAATTAAACACCTAAAACATGTTTCTGAAGACATTTGAGCAGAGAAATAAATAGGCAATACAGCAACAGAATACTGGTTAATGTTTGATCAGAACTGCCTAGTTTTACAGTTTGTTAGGAGTTTGGTCTGTGTTTGAGAGAGAGAGACGGGGGTTGACGTTCACTCTTGATCAACTCCCATACTCATTGCGTTGTGGTAGTGGGCATAGGAAAATGCGAAAGTAAAATCTGTCATTCAAGCAACAGCCTTACAGCCAGTGAAATGCCTCATCCAGCAGATATGAGCTTTGAGATGAGCAGGGAGATCTGGGCTCTGGTAAGATGGAGGGAAATACCACAGTTCATTTAGATACCCACATTATAATGATGCAAAGCTGGTTGAAAATCGGCAAAGTATTCCTTAAACTCTTGGTTCTTAATACATCTCATCCTTATAGAGATAAGATTATATTATAAGATACGTTTGGGTTTTTTCAGGGGACAATTCAACCAAACAATTGAAAATCGACAGACATCCGCAGCATCAAGAGAAATAGGATGAATAGCACAGATCCTCCTCAAACACACAAACCCCCACTTTCTCTCGAACACTCACTCTCATACACACACTCAAAGGGATTTTGGGGCCCTGTGGAGCGGCACGTGAGCAGCCCTCTGTCAGCTGTGTTTGCAGTGAGGCAGGCGAGGGGCGCCCTGCACCTCCGTAAGAGAGTGGCGACCCGGGGAAATGGGAGAAAGGAGGGGTGCTCTGTGGAAAAGGCCAAGGCCCGGAGTGGAGAGAAAAGAGCGTCCACAAAACAGCTTTCCTCCAGAGAGAGAGAGAGACAGAGAGGAGAGACGAGAGAGAGGAGGGGTGGTGTTGGAACAATGCCCCTTCAGCTGCAGGTGCAATGGCTAAGGCCGTGTGTGGGTGTATGAGTGTGTGTATGTGTCTGTGTGTGTGTGTAGAGAGCACTTTCTTTTTTGTGTTAATTGAGCTGATCTGTTGTCTTTTCTCTGCTGCAAGTTTAGCTCACAGCTGATTAACATGTGGCCTTTTGGAGCTTCTGTGTGTGCAGTGTGAGTGTGTGTGTGTGTGTGTGTGTGTGTGTGTGCAGAATTACAGAGTGAGCTCCGTTGCCAGTGTGAGCAGAGTAATGACACAGGCACAGGGTGTGTAGACACAGGCAAACAGAGAGTGTTAACTTGATTTGCACTTGTATGGCGCACAGAGCAATGGTTAACACATCTGAATAAAGGCTTTATGAGCTACATGTCGTACAATTGGAAGCGCACAGAGGCGTCACTCAGCCACTAGATTAAATAGCATACTCAGAAGATTAAAGACTTTATACCTAAGAACAGTGTAACAACAGGGCATTCAGCTCACCTACTCATCATTTCATGATGCAGTGACTATGCACTAGGCCTGTCCCGAATACATATGAGACAAGGACATCGTCGATGCACCTAAAATAACATGACAATTAGCCACTTTGTTAGCACGAGTCTTGCACATTGGTCATAATTGCTAGAAAAACAATACTTTGCAAGATGATAAGCAGTTACTTACAGCTTACAGGTGATTTGCTAAGCTCATTGGGAACTTGGGACATACCAGTTTCCTTTGGTGTTTAAGACATTTGACTTTTGGGGGTCATCTTGATGCTTTTGACATCTTGCTAGCATATTTGTAAGACTGTCACATGTGATCAAACTGTACAAATTTCAGTGGTGGACTGCTTGTGACAGACATCAGTTGAGTCAGAGTCACAAAACTATCACCACATTTAAATGTCCTTATCTGAGAATAACTACAAATAATTAATGTTGATGCATAATAATAAGAATGTGGGATAATGATTTCTTAATTAATGGGACTTCTCCGGTAATGTATACATAAAAACGGGGCATTCAAACACTGGTTTTGACACTGATGACCATGGCAGTGATTGAAACTTCAAAGCATTCGTGTCAGCGCTTTTCTTTATATAACTTGACAAAGATGAAAACTTCATATTAGGTGACAGTTATTGTGACCATGTTAGGATAAACATACTTCAATATTGCTGAGTTTCACAACAAAACACTGGCGACTGATCTTAATAAGGTCCGGGGTCCTGACGCCGACAGTCTGTCCCTGACAGCAACCTCATGGTGAGAGATCCTGATATTCAGACCCCACCAGACTGGACGGTCCTGTTTGGACAACTGGTTCCTATCCTACACTAACATGAGGCATCGCGGCCACAGGAGGACGGCCCTGCAGCCTGAGGGCACAGCAGGGCCGGGCCTCAGTGCTGACACGCTGGTGGAAAGGTACCAATGTACCACCCACCGGCGTTAGAGGTGGTCCTCACCTACACACACACACAGGAGCAGAATTTGCGTGCATAAACGGGATACATGCATGTCGGCTCTAACTCACACACATACATGCTTAACGCACCTCAAAGTGAGAGCCCCAGGGCCATCGGCGGGGCGCTCAGACAGCCCCAGTGAGGCAGAAACACAGAAACATGTGTAAGGCCTTAAAGAAGACACTCACTTCACAGAGGAGTGGGTCCCCTGTTCCTCCCCCATCCCACACCTCGGCCCATCGCTTTCATAGGAGATTATTGGGAGAGAGAGAGGAGCAGAGGGTAAAGATGGGGAACCGTGATATGGAAGAGAGCGAGCGAGAAAGATGAAGACAGAAACAGAGAGATTTTGCTCTCCACCCCTCTCTGCAGATATTACTGCTTAATTAAAAGGGCAGCATGTGCTAAGTATTATTCCAGCTGAGATCTCTATCTTCAGCCTATGTAATAAGATCTTCAGCAGGCTTACAGCTAAATTTTCGAGCAAATTTCCTTCCTATTCTTTGCCCTTATTTCCTCTTGGCCTACGTGTGTTTTGTGCTGTCGCTGCAATCTTTTTGCATGCCTGCATTGTGTGTGTGTGTGTGTGTGTGTGTGTGTGTGTGTGTGTGTGTGTGTGTGTGTGTATGTGTGTGTGCT
>JAPZEB010000012.1:29561435-29592336 GCA_029783705.1 Chaetodon striatus | reverse complement strand
GTGGTTAGGATTCGGCGCTCTCACCGCCGCGGCCCGGGTTCGATTCCCGGTCAGGGAACATATGATTATGTCAATCAGAAGCACTGTGGTACTTCAGACCTCCAGGGCTGCACACATGTACAAACAGGAAACCATGTTACTGTAGGAAATCAACTTAAAAATGTGCCTCTACCAGAGTCTGACTTCATGAGTTTTGGGCTTATGAATGGTTGGTTGTGTGACTGAAGCAGGGCTCTGCGTTGGGCTCATCTGCTTTACAAGCTTATAAAGTAACTGGAAACCATGATCTAGGAGACCATAACAGCTCTGGGACACATTCTCCTTCAGACTGAGGTCTGTGCAGAGTTAGTACCAAGTTTGTCTCCAACAGGGTGCCAATCAGTCCCTTCTCAAATCAATATTATTATCATTAATTACATATCACACTTAGTTGATGCTGCTGCTCCAGCATCATGTAGTGTTCACAGCTCCCTGGTGGTCTGGAGGTTAGGATTCGGCACTCTCAGCGCCACGGCCCGGGAATGTCACTTCATGCCTTCAAGCATTTCCCTGCCATGTGTACAAATGAAACTACTGTATGTTGAGAGACTGTAAAAAATCACAGCCTGCTTTGTACTGGCTTTCTGGTCTCAAAAGGAATCCATCACAGCTCTAGGATGTGTCCCTCTTCAGACTGAGGGTGTGCAGAATTTGTACCAAGTAAGTCTGTCCATAACAGGGTGCCATAGTGAGACAACTGTGTGCAGGTTCTGTTTTATTCCCATTCTCTCTGATCCTGCTTACACCTGGTATTAACATGTGTCTTGGTGATCAAAAGTTGGCAGCTCAAAGTCTGTCTCTTAACACCTTGCATCCACATGCATCTCCAGTGACCACTTGCGAACGGCTTTCACGTCCCTGCTTTATATGATATATGTGCAAAACACATTTATCATTCGTGTTTGCAAAGACAAAATGCACTGTGATTTCTAACCAGCATGAGGTTTGTACGCACACTCAGACACCCCCCGCTAGGACACTACTGCTACGAGAGTGTGAGCGCCGCGCTGGGCAGAGACAGTTGGTGAGAGTCCCCCCGCACATACATAGTGACAGGACTAACTGTTAGCATCACATGGCTAATGTTATCCAAAGAGTATTAACAGGTTTTAACGACAGAGTCAAGCCGTTTTAGTGTCAGTGTGAGTTTGTTGGGACTGTTACAACTACTGCTGCGTTAGATCATGCTAACCAGACAGACCTTGGACTCAGTGGTTGCTGGGAGGAGAGCAGCTCTGGAGACAGTCCTTCAGCACTGAGTCAGAAGTAACAGAAAGTGGAGAGTTAGATAAGCAAGGATGTTAGCTGAGGAAGCTGTCCTTCATTGTGGCCCAGGACACATGAGCGCACACACTGCTGAAAGACTTTGTGCATATGTGGCCCAGACCACCTCCACATGTGGTCTGAGTGATTGAACCTCAGGACACATTGAGGACACATTCATACCTGTACTGACCACTTGTGATCCGATCACCCAGGATGCATATTAATATCAGGTCTAAAAAGGCTCTCTGTTTCCTTTAGTGGTCAGCTCTGAACTTAATTGCTAATCAACTTTAACTGTACACGCTCATTTTATTAATCAAAAACCGACACTGTTTAGCTCGTGTTCTTTTTATCCCTGGTGTGCCCTGCAGCTGTGTTACTATGGTAGGACTTACCTCTGACTCTGAGTCATCATGGGACAGAGCTCGTCTGTAGCGCACCTTGCTGTTCCCTCGTGAGTCCTCCTCTCTCTCCTCCAGCTTTGCTTTTGTCCTGTGCTTCTTCATTAGGAAATTATCTACCACCCAGAACATGAGGGCCTAAAGGAAACACAGAGACAATACTGTGGTGAATGATATTTCCCCATTGGGAATTAAACAAGTGATTTTAATACTATACACATTTTTTTTTACATCAAACACACAAGAGAATGGACATGGTGTGAACAAACAGGAATGATTCAGACTCTCACGAGACACGTGCAGTGGTGGTGTATCAGGAGCTGTAAAGTCAGGGCGCAAAGAAAAACACATAGTAACAGCAGACTTACGTTGATGAAGAACGGAACGATGAGCATGACGATGGCCAGTTCCAGGTCAGGATTCTCTATGGGGTTGAGGAGAGCCAGCTGCGACACACACACAGACATATACAACACACACACACACACACACACAGACATGAGCATATACATAGAAACATAGACAGCACACCTAGCCTTAAGCTAGAAAGTTTTAAGATCTCAGAGATCAGTAAGGGCAATAATAAAATAGGAGCACCATCCACTGGAGCAAACACCACAACCTGGAATCTGTCAGAAATGACCAAATATCATGAGAAAGAGTGAAGGAGTGTTCACCAAACATGATAATTTGCTGAACAAATTTGATGAGGAGATTATGAAGGTTTTAAACCAACCTGTTTAGGCTGAATATTTGTGACAAACTCAGCTGGTTTATTCTAACTGTCATGTTTATACAAGGCGTTTTGACTCTCACTGAGTTTACATTCTGATTACTAAAAGGGACAAAAGCTGAATGCATCTATAAAAGTGATGTAATAAAACCTTAAAGGAACAATTCATTCCAAAATCAAAAATGCAAATTTTACCTCTTACTTGTAGTGCTATTTATCAGTCTAGATTGTTTTGGTGTGAGTTCCTGAGTGTTGGAGATATCAGCCATAGAGATGTCTGCCTTCTCTCAAATATAATGGAAATTGATGTCACTCAACAGCAATGTCTCTTTCCAGAAATCATTACCCGGTTACTCAAGATAATCCACAGACCTTGTTGTGAGCAGTTTCATGTAGGAACTATTTTCTTCCTACTAAACTACCCCAACCAACCGTTTCATTGTGCAGAAGAAATCGTTAAATCCAAGTGCCATCTAGTTTCATTATCTGCGAGAGAAAAAGGACATCAAACCTAGCAGGCTACCTAAAATGGCAAACATTTCTACATGAACACTATACATGCTGTACGGGATTTATTATCAAGTTAAAGAAATGACTGTGATATCAGATTTATAGTTACAGGTACTGTTTCTGTAGACCACAACTAAAGGCAGGCTGTAAACCTTGAGATTCCAGATGTTTTGACACAACATGTCAAGTGGTTAGGATTTGGCGCTCTCACTGCCGTGGCCTAAGTTCAATTCCTGGTCAGGGAACACCCTACTACGTCTCTCCAGTTATAATGTCACTTTCAGAACTCTGAATTGCAGAGCTAGACTCTTAGTTGCATATGTGCAGTGGTGAAGCTATACGCATTCCTGTTTGACACTATTCCACTGATCTACATCCGAAGGCAGCATGCCGAGAAACACATTAATACGCCAACAAAGGCAGGGAAATACTTGCAGAATGTAATCAATGCAGGATTTACAATGTTTAAGAAATCAGCTTTGCAGATGTTCTATTAGGAAAGAAATGCATTCAACACTTTTGTTGATAAGATTGATAAGTGGGTTTGTTGGGTAGTTTTGTGCTTAACCTTCACTTTCTGGTCCCACAAAGATTGCTTTATCACCTAACCACTCATGTGTGAAGGAAAATGTAAACATGTACCATTTCGGGAAAGTCCCAATATGGACAAAACTACTACTTTTCCATTAAAATAGGAGAAACAATATGACACATTTTCAAGTAGGATTAACGTGCCTTGAAAAGCTAAGCAATCATCCCTGGTGTTTGGTGCTTAGAATTTGCTGCAATCACCAACATGGCCTGAGTTTGATTCCCAGTCAAGGAGCATTTTATCTTTCCCCTCTCAGTACACTGGACTTTGATATTAGACATGACAGGATTGATTTTTACTTGCACACAAGAAACCAGAATTCTGTGTGAAATCGAGGGATGATTTGTAGGTTTGCTCTAGAGGTTTGTGCCAAATCATAGCTTTCTTGTCTCACAAAGACAGCTGAGGCATTTTGACTCTGACTGAGTTTATATTTTGATTACTAGATGTAAAAAAAAAAAAAAATAAAAAATAAAAAATAAACAATCTGTAAAAGCTGTAGGATTAAAGATAAAAATGCTTCATTGTGATAATGTCCTTTGACCTTCACAAAAGAAAATCCGAAAACCTTGCAGACCACCAAAAATTTGATGTAGCTGCTATACAAGAGTTATCATCAAGTTTAAAATAAACCCTGTGATATCACATTTATGGTTATTGGTGCTGTTTCTGATAGTTTCTACAGACCACTACTAGAGGCAGGTTGTGACACTTCAACGAGAGATTCCAGAGAGCATGACTCAACAGATGCCCCTGGGGGTCTCGTGGTGAGGATTCAGCGTTCTCATCATCACTGCTCATAATTAATTCCTGGACAGGGAACACCTTGGTTTTGTTTCTTTGGGAATGATTTTCTTCAAACTAAAAAAAAAATCCAATGCCACAGCACCTATATTGTAGACAAACTATACAAAACTGCTTTTTTATTTTGGGTTGTGGATCAAAATGTGAAAAAGGACCTCATCATTTGTGTCTGAGGAAAGATCAGTTTTTATTTATTACTCAGTTCCTGCAGAATGCCAATACTGACGGTGTGACTGTGAAGCTCATGGAAGTAACAAGTGTCACAGCACAGCACTACAGGTACTGGACAAAACATGCCTTTCCAGGGTCAACAGACATCCCTGGTGATCTAGTGGCTACAATTCAAAACTGTCACTGCCACAGTCTGGGTTTGATTTGCAGCTGGAGAACATCTCTGTATGAATCCTGAGTGCGCTGTATTGCAGACAATGTAGAAATATTTATCTTAATCTTGAAGGACCATATGTAGTGTCAAGTGTCAATCCAGATATGTGAAGAGTTTTGCTGAATTCAAGTGTTTTAGTTGTCAGACTATTTGTTGACCGTGGTTGCTGTCCTGTTTTCTGATCACTCTCTCTGCAGGACTCAATGAGCATGCTCTATAGTATTTTGTTAAAGGAGCTGTATACCAGGGGCTCTGAGACAACACGGGAGGCTGAACGTCCCCTAAAATTTCAAAGAAGAAATGGTAAAATATGCACTATTGAATTTACATTAAAATAAGAATTTATATTGCATTAAATGTGTGCTTGGATGCGTTTAACATCATGATTATGATTATTATCAAATGTCAGCTGTTTATCACCAGTTTTCAAATGCAACCTCCCTGTCATACATTCTCGTGTCAGCACGGTGGACGTGGAGCCTCCAAGCATTCCCGTGAGACAGCGCTGAGCAGGTTTTTTTTCATGCAGCAAAGCGAGACGGTGATTGGATAAATGCGACAAAATCATCACTTCCAGTGAGGCTCAGCTTCCGTGGGATGTAATGGAGCTATAGGTGGGAGAGGACGCTCGGTGTATGCATGATGATTGGAGGAATTGTCTAATAGGCTGAACCCCTTTGTTACTGACAGCGCTTTTGAAATACACATTTATGATGTAAACTTAAAGTGAGCTTCCC
This sequence comes from Chaetodon striatus, assembly GCA_029783705.1. Taxonomy (NCBI): domain Eukaryota; kingdom Metazoa; phylum Chordata; class Actinopteri; order Chaetodontiformes; family Chaetodontidae; genus Chaetodon; species Chaetodon striatus. The sequence goes on along the minus strand of JAPZEB010000012.1, from coordinate 29,586,869 downwards.
CTGTTTGAAAGACCAGCAGCCACCACTGCTGTATACGACATACAGATCATTAATATAACAGCAAACAACTATTGGATATTTAAAGATATAGTGGTGTAATGGCACCCTGAGCATAAAATGACATCATGCTCCCTCTGTGTTTGTTGCAATGCGAGCTCCTCTGTTCTTTGTAGTTGTAGACAGTCCAGCCACACATGAATGAGTCCCTGTGTATGTATCCCACTGGATAGCTAATCGCTGCCACTCTGCACTGCGCTCATATGGTGGTTACTGCTGATGTTACCACCCCACAGTGGCGGAATGTTGTTGTGGAAGCGTAGCACCCACCCTCCAATTAACCCTGATGTTAACACTGTAAGCTTTGTTGCTGTTGTTAGCACTGTTTGCACCTTTAGCTGCTATCCGCCAGCTCAGCTAAGTCCATGTTGAGAGCTGCGCGCAGGCAATACCAGCTCAGACTCTGCGATCATAGATATGCTCTGAATGTCGCATACAGCTCATTTAACTAAATCTACCACAACACTTTGCATCTTTATCTAGCGGACACAAAAAACACCAAATATTTTCAAATGAGGCAAACAACACAAAGGTCAGGAGCTGACAGAGCAGCAGGGTGAGTGAAAGGCATGGCTGCTCCATTTAGTCCATGTGTACAATCTCTATGTGTTATTGAGGTACGACTAATGAAGGTTATTTTTTTCACGACTAATCCACCTGATGGAGTCAAAATCAGGTTGATAATGCCTCTGGAGAATTCTGCAACACTTTGAAATATTGAGAATTCACCTTGAATTTAAAAAAGAGATAATTATGACACTGCTGAGGACCAATGTCACCTGCTATCTTTTCAATTCAGTTCATCTCCTTTTTTTCATACCTTCTTCCATTGGGGGATGAGGAGGACCAACATGATGAGGACTTTCTCAAACATCATTATGAGGATGTAGAGGATACACTGGCCCAACCAAGCTGTGCACTGCACTGGCTCTCCTACACACACAGGCAGGAAAAAAGAGACAGGTTGCTGTAAAAAAAATCTGCTTAGGTATGTGTACAGCTTATGCAACACAGATCATTATTAGATTTCACTGCTTCAGTGATACACAAACTGTTTCAGGGACAAAAGAAGGCAATGCAAGAACTGACACTGCAGCACTGCAGTACTGAGGGTAGCTGCTGCCCTCCATTGGGCATTATAGGCATTTTAGGAATGTGCTGGAGCTCCCACTTCACCACTCACACACTTGGGGGCATTTCCTCATGCTAACATGTCTCCTTGCTTCCTTCACTTACTGCCTTTCTTGTTCCACCTATGAGATGTGTGAGCGAAGACGGCGAGGAGAAACGCAAGGAAAAAGGAGCTGAAGCTATCAAATGAGGAATTTCTGGTTCTGCTGCATCAGTCTAAAACAACACCAGTCACTTGTGACATGCTGCACAGCCACACACCTGTCAAACTGACTGATACGAATGTTCACAGAACCTCTTATCCAAGAACAATTTCAAAACCTAATAGTATCTTTCACAAGTAGATAGATAAATATGAAAATCTCTTATTGGCCTATAAAAGTCTTACATATACAAGAGGCCTTTATTCATTTAGATATGTACATTTTTTAACATCACCAATTATTCTAGTTTATGTACAGATCACTGTAATTTGTTTTGATTACTTAGGCTCTTTATTTACCTGCATTACAGTTGTCTGCACAACAACATATCACATAGCTGTGTAAGAACGTATGTCGATCATACTGTAAAATCAAAAACAAACAAAAAAAACATGCTGCTGCTTTTTGTGATGCCACAACACATTATATTTAAATTATTCTATATTCTGAAGTGTTAGATTTAACACAAACATGGTGACTGCACATTATATTGCATCTCACCATGTAACTGTGTTCTATTTTTTTTATTTGTAGATCCCTATTAGGGTTTAATCCTGGGAAATTGGATTCCCAGGAATACACATATGAACTATTCCCCGTTTCCCCAGCAGTATAATAATGGGAAAATGGGAAAAAATAATAAAATTCTCAGAGTTGGCTGGGATGCAAAACTCAGCAGCACAACGGTAACTTCCTTTAGGCCCACCATATTCATCCACTCTAGACTCTATAATCTAAATTAGGCAAACACAAAACATCATCTGCCACCAGCTCTGCATTGAAACACTTTAAAAGACAGTGACTAACAGAATATGGGATTCATCTCACCTTAATAGAATGGCTTTAAAAAGGCCAAATTACTCGCTTTAACAAATTCAATTTATTCAAACCATGAAAACATGTTAGATATCTCCTCCATGAGGCTGCTTTGAGCAGACAGAGCACAGACATTGGACTTGGCCTTTCATATTCCTCACAGAAACATTCAAGCTACATGCAACCTTTGTGTTACGTTCATCCAAATGTTGATTAACATCAATGGCGTTCTTTTGTTCTTTTGTTATATCACCAAACAGCACAGTAAACCGGTCAGGTTGGGAACCGTAGCCGAAGTTATACCTTAAAAACAAGTCAATTTCCTGGGATTCCTGGGATAGTTAGAACAATATAAATTCCTAATCCCTATGCACGAAACAACAATCTAAGCGCTGTAAAAGTAAACTGCGTGTGTTTATACATCACAGAACGCAAAAAAAAACTTTATCTTGCAGTGACCCTGAGGGGTCTCCGTAGTCACGCCACATGATTAAGGACTTCCACGAAGGATACAGTGGTATTTCCTTGCTCTAAGCTCCTCCAGAAGCCTCCTCTCTCCTCGTCACCTTGAGGTGAATTTAAGGGATTGCAAGATCCTCCATTATGGCGAAGGGGGTGCAATTTTCAGGTTACGGAAGGAGAGAGGAGGCGAGGAAGCATAAGTCAGCATAATGAAAAAGACCCATGGTCCTCACCATATTCTCCAAAACGCAGAGAGTCCCACTGCCTCCACTCTACAATAGCGCTGACTGCTCTCACTCCAGCATAGATCAGCAACATGCCAAGGGAAGCATCCAACAGGAAGTTAATGAGGTATCTGGGAGAGACAGAAAAGTAAACGTAATTTGAATCTGCAGTTAAAAGCTTTTCTACTGGACGGCTTAGTGATTCCCAGTTAGAATTCAACACTACATATCTACTGAAATAAATAACTCATTTTAACAGTTTCTTGGAAATCTATTTGTTGTCAGTCAAGAATCAGGTGCTCTGAGGAAAACAGTGAAATATAGGATTGACTCACAGTGAGCAAGGATCCTCCTCTGTGAGGTCTGACAAGTAGACATTAGCAAAGTGGATAAACAGCATCCCAATGGCCTGTTTTGAGGTGTCCAGGAACCTGCAGAGAGACAGGAGGGTTGATATGCTTCCGAGGGACTCCGGCACGATTCATTTGATGCCTTTGCAGAGAAATGAATTTAAGCTGGCTCAGCTGCCTTACCAGATCCTCCAGGGTCTCCTCTCATGTTTTGGCTCCCTGAAGCGTTTCACTGTGGAGGAGAGAGTGCAGCACAAAGATAGTGGGATTTCAATACAGATTACTCATACAGAAAGAGAGGAACACAGAATCAATCTCACAGAATCTCTCTTGTTTTAATTTAACCAAGTTACAACTCTCCTGCGAGCTGTCAAGGGTCCAATGAGCACTTTGTTGGCTTTAAAGAAGGTTATATGTTTAGTTCAGCTGAAAATCTCGCTTTGTACTGACATATTCATGACTTAGAAATGAGGGCTGACGTCCCCTTTTGTGCAGTTAAAACCATCACACAAGCAGGATCAGAACAGAAGTGAGACTTCAAACGGTCTTTTATTGAGCCTACAGTGCACTGAATAGCAGCTATTTGAGTTCAAGTGAGACAGACTGAATGATACAGGCTAAGTCTGTGTGTGGATGGCTTGTTGACGCAGAACGAGAACTGAGCAATATGTTGTTGGTCACGCAGGAAGCAGAACTAGCGGTCCAGACCAGAACCTAAGACATGACCTAATGTGACGCAGCAGCTGTGAAACCTGATACTCTTTTTTTTTCAGCTCACTGCCAACAGGAAACAGAGAAATGTGTCTCTAAAAGGTGGCCAAATAGAGAAGTGGATCAGACTCTAAATACTTCAGTGTTTATTTATTGAAATGGCACATCGTCTCTGACCAAGTTAAGAAACATAGCAGTAATAAAGTGATGAAAAAATAAACTGTCAAACTGAAATTCTTGAGACCAGTTTGTGTAACAAAGATGACAAACACTGCAACTACTAAATGTATCTGTATGTATTTACGGTGTTTTAAGTCTTTCAGACAACCTCACTTCAATTCAGCCCTTATTTGTAATTGAGTCTGAGGGGTTTTATGCAAGTAGGCTTATCACTGAAAACAGTATAGGTCCAACACAAATAAAGCTCTTGCTCTGTTTCACAATAGTGACTTGTTTTCCTTGGCATCCTCACTACCATCTTCTTTTAACTCCTACGACACAGAGATGCATGATAAAAGGGGAGCTATGCCACGTTATGACAGCCCTGAATAACTTTTCTAACATCAGACACACACACTGATTGTATTGTTCAAAGCTGCGGTAGCTCAGCTGGATTATTACCTCTTACAGGAACCCCTTTGCACCTCAAACTATCTCACCATGCAAAACTTGCACTAAATACTGTAGTGCTGCCAAACCATTTCCTCGAGGCTGTTTGTGTTTTCATGCGGGCAAGCTATACTGCGAGCCGTGACCTCAGTTTCTGCTCTGTACTGTACAAGTGCGACTCCAGACCAAACACGCCCTGTGTGCAGCTGGGTGTGATGCGGACGCAGACGGAGGCCTCAGCCTACTCCCTCTGCTCAGAGAGCTGCCTTGAGAAAAAAAAAAGGGGTCTAAAATGCTGAACATTCCTCATTGCTGCGAGGCTGCTGGGACACAGAAAAACTGAGGCTGCTCTCATTAGGTCACACTGCTGTCAGCGCTGTGCCAGACACTGACTGAATGGAACCATGGCTGAATCTCGAGTGTGATTTTTCTTTGTGTGCGATGTTTCCCTGTCTATCTAAATATGACTTCAGCTGCCTGACTCTAACGTAAAGCCACCTTAGCCAAAGTTGAAAACAAATCTTGCCAGGTGTTTCACTGGGAGAAATTAAACAAGAATGAGCTTAATGGACAGTAAACAGCTGTGATACATCACCTTGTGCAATGTACTAGAACATCCCCTCGGGGATTAATAACAGCATGTCTTCTTTTTCTTCTTCTAGCATGTTTTTAAAATGCACAAAACCAGTTTTTACAAAACAGTTAGCAAACACAAAGGACTCTGGCTTGTACAGTGAAGCAGCTGCAGGGTATATTGAGTAACAGTCACTTGAGGCACCTTACTTCGAAAAAGTTTTTCTGCATCTACAATGGGACTCTTTTTTTGTCTGCATATCAGATTTATACGTGTGAATTGTAGCTGCAGGCATCTATCACTGTTTGGGTGAGCTTCAAACACACATAATCAAGGAGAAGAACAGTCGTTCCTTTGCCATTGCTCCCTTAACTTCATGATTTTGTTGCAAACTCTGACTGCCACCTGCAAAACAAAACCACTATAATGAAAACCATGGCATTTTCCCCTTTAGAAATGGTCATAACTGGGTTTAACCTGAGAGGGGAGTGTTATCATGATGTAGGTCAAACATGAGCCAGTGCCTTCAGAGAGTGAGCAGCCAAAGACAATAACTTCAGCAAGAGGAAAAAGTCACCAGGTGTAGTATTACATTGATCTTTCACCCCTGCAGTGTCTGACTATCTTACTGTTGTTTGCTTTTTCTTGTTATACACTCAGACATGAGCCTCCCAGCTGGGATCAATATCTCATTTGATTAACAGAGTGATGCCATTGGATAATTGCCGGGTCACATCAGCAGCTGGTGTCAGATATCTGACACACAGCAGAACAGCGGCCATACTCACACATCAGAGTGCTGAAAGCCATCACAGCCAGAAGTCCTTGCAGGAAAATCCCAAAAGAGTCCATCAAGGCGCCATTCTCGCACCCCCGGTTCTCAGCACCTGGTGTCGGGCTGGCAGGCACCGACGTGTTGGTAAAGGACACAGCGGGCAGCCCTGCTACTCCTGGACCCGCCAATGCCACGTCCCCGAGCTGGGACAGCATGTTGACACCACTAGCAGCAGCCATGGGGCAGAAGAGCTGAACGAGACTAATTGATCTAGCCGAGAGCTGTAGCTTCTCACACACAGACTGTGTGTGCTTCCCAGTCCTTCCCCAGCAGTTGGTCAGCTAATCGATGCGTTAGGCTTGACAGTCTTCGGTGAAAGATGGTGGCATCCTCTACCTTCCAGGCGCCCACTCATTCTCCTGCTTCAGACATCCACGCAGCAGTCATAGCTGTTTTTGTCATAAGAGAAGTAAAGCCGTCGCCCAGAAAGGTTACAAGAAGTTGCAGTGACGTACTACGTAGCTGTGACTGAATCGGTCCACACACTGCAACATTAAAAATCAATAGCTAGTTTAAAAGGTCCAGGAACATTTCCTGGCTCACCGGAATGTACGAGCTAACATTAGTGTAAGCTAAACCGGTGTCATGCAGCTACTCAGACAAAACCAGTTTTAAGACTTATATGAAATGTGTCGTACAGTGCAGGTCAACCATAAGTGACATTTTGCCGACAGACAAACGTTTATAGTAAGAAAAAAAAAAGAGGAGCTCCAGCGGCTGAGATGCTATCATTACCTACCCAGCTAGCTCCCAAGCTAACTACTCAGTTCCGTTATGCTAACGCCGGGCTAACAAACTTGTATTTCCTCTCAGACGTTGAAAACAGTGGGTGCAGAGGTTCCTGCTGACATTAGCGCCCCACAAACAGCTCGTCTGTACACACAAAAAAACTGAATATGAATAATTGCAGGTCACGGCTCGCGTACATCCAGCTGCTTCCCTGCCCAGCAGTGCCCACTCATGTTTACAGACGTAGTGTCACGTGATTACGTAGCCGCCAATGGCATTCTGGGAAATGTATGACAAACACCAAGTAACCTATGAAATGTATATATTTTTCCCCTTTACAAACACCAGGAGCCGTTTAAAATTCGTTGTTCACCGTTTTTAATTGCAGTCTTTTCTTTAAATGGCAGTTATAATCTTCAAATATGAATTAAAAAGCTGCTTCATTGCTTTGAGCACAGCGGAAACTACAAGCAAATTAGTAAACAAAGAACCTACAGAGGTTTCTCCTCACACAAAATGAAGCACATTACAATAAATCACACTACAAGAACTGGTAAAAAGAGGAAAAATGATTTACAAAAGCATTTTGAGAATAGCTTTTTAAAACTACCCATTTTTCATTAAGTTAACTGTTAAAAATTCTGACGATTGAATTATATGAAATGGCTCAAATAATCAACTGTAGCTGTAATAGTTTTAACCATACACCCTATATGAGAAAGTTTAGGTGTATTCTGTGCAAATATACTGTATATTTAGGGCATTTACACATTGCTTATGCAGAAAGTTAACTGTTCAATAGATTTTTTTTCTTTCTAATCACCCTGTTGCACTAGAAGATATTTGATTATATACATTATATACAAACATGCGCTGCCATATTTGCATACCACCATACAGTATATGGTTTTGCTTGTGCTTGCATTACAGAGTCCTTACAATGTAAACTGCTCTTACATACTGTAGAAGCTTGAACAAGAAAGCAATTTGATCTCCTAAGATAAAGGCCCCCTTTGCATCTCTTGTTGAGCAGATTGTATCTTAATTAAGCCTGGTAACATTTGCAAATGGTGTTAGTACAGTATACATGTCTGGTGTTCACACTAAAATCAAATTCCTTACCTAGCATAGCACACTATGATCTTTCAAATCTGCTATTAGTATATCTAGTTTAATATAACCACTTAAAAGAAACTTGTATGCCGTATTAATTCTGTGCAACTTGTAGTTTTATCTGTGTGCAGTTACTTTATCTTTGCTTAATGGGCCAAATGAGCTCTGAGTCTCTAGAGAGAATAAGACAAAGGCTCCCAGATACAGCTTTGAGCTTTACAGCAAAATGGATTTTGTAGAAAAAAAAACCCAATGTTTTTAAGTGCTTTGATATAAGTTGCCTGTCATACACTACGTTTGGCCTCATCTGCACCAAAAGTGTTGAACATCTTTTCAACGAATTTAGACTTCAGTGTGAACTCACCAGATTACAAGGCCAGACCACCTCATTCCTGACTCCAACAGACAATAGCAAATGCTGACTAGAAGATACCAAATATTCAACGATTGAGTACAATAAGTAAAAGCTGCGATTTAGTGGTATTCCCTTTTAGAGACAGCAGGGCAGGTGGAAAATCATGAATGGACACAATGGACCTATGGAGTTGTAGCACTGGCACTCAGTCATCCTCATACAGAGGGAGGAAGTAAAAGAGGAGAATCTGAGACACTGAGGTCACAAATAAAGTTAAGAAGCCTTTATTAGAATCAGCTACACACTTTAAAGTAAGTCCTTGATGATGGCTTGCTTTTTTCCTTTTTTATTTTGCAAGAGCTACTGAAATAAAGGCTTTTACAGTTATTTGTGACATCAAAGTGTCTTGAATTCTGTCTTTTAGTCCTCTCGTGTCTAAAGAGCACCTGAACTGTTGTTTTTTTGGGGGTTTTTTGCCGTATGTAGCTCTTCTTCTTTGCTCTTTTTTCAATGATGAGAAAGTGATGCTTTGTCCACCTCATGTCCATGCTTTTCCGACACAGTGGAGTATATGCAGGATTCTAAAGGATGTCCACTGTTGGAAACGTTAAAATTGGAAAATACAGTGTGTCGTTTTTTTCACAGAAGTAATACATAGAACAGTATGTAGTCATGTCCATGTTCATTCCCCGTCAGCTACGTAGCAAACTGCTGATAAAATGCCAGCTTGACCCTCTCGATGTGGTGGCACAGCTTGATGGCCGGTCCCAGCTTCAGGTCCATACACTCTTGCACTGTTGGGAGGTTCAGCAGCAGCAGTGCCTGTCCGTCAATCTCCTATAAAAACATACATTTATATTAGGTGCAGTTAAAATTGGTTTTACCTCAACTATCTAGGGAAAGTGATGGTTTATATTTGTGACAATGTGTACAGTACAAGTGTAAAATGCACTTATTGCAGTAGAGTGGAGTGAGCTCTCATCTTGAGTGGCCGCTGAGTACATGAGTATTTCTTACCTGATCCAAGAAAATCCGTGCAAGAGGTGCACAGTCAGTGGTCCTGATGAAGCGAACCACATCAGTAACGCTCCACTCCAGCGGGCTGGTGTCCAAACACAACTTCTGAGGAGGCTCAATCTTTGAGGTCTATAAACACACAGTTAGGGTGAGTCACACGGAGACTCTAAGAAATCTCCCAGCTCAAGTGAAAAGGCTCACAGTTCATGCTGAGGTGAAGGGTATCAGGCCTGATACATGTCAAAAGAAACACTGGCTGTTTCAGTTTTGTTTAATTCCCCAAAAAGCTGTTACTGCTGTAAGTGCATCATTAGAAATTTTATTTAAAACAGAGCAAGTGGGCAGGAAAAGGCAGTTGCATTTAATGGAAGGGACAAAGAGGAGGGATTGTGCATTATATCTAAAATTTTGTACAAGTAGGAATTTTTATTTTAAGCCTAGTGCTACACAATGGAGTATTTATCAAAGGAATACTTCACCCACAAAAGCACCATCTGTATATCTATGACTCACTCCATGTTACACTAACTTTGTGGTGAAAACATTTTTCTCGCATGCCTTAGTGGTGAATGAAGAATCCAAAAAAGGAGAAAATTCTTGATGAATTGACGTAAAAGGAGAAAGTAGCAGAACTCTATCAAAACATCCTTTTACAAACTCTTACACAACTCGTGCAGTGAAATCCAAGTCTTATTTATCCAGTCACATGCACAGTACTTCCAAAGCACATGAATTTTCACTAAAAACCTTAGTGTTCAGAACACTTTCACATAAATAGTCTGAGTCATGGACGAGTAGTGCACTTGGACACTCTTGTGCAAAAGTGTTTTTATAGTAAGGTGTTAGCAGAACTCCATGTGTAATGGAAGTATCGAGAATACAACTACACAGATAAGACTTGGTTTGTAATGCACGAGTTGTCTAACAGTTTGTAAATGGATGTTTCGATATAGTTTTGCTTTTGTTTAGTGTGGTCCCCCTTTACTTCAATTCATCAAGATGTTTGCCATTTTTGGATTCTTCTTTCATCGTAGAGGTGTGCGAGAAAAACCACGTTTTCAACACCAATTCAAGGTAACAAGATGAGTAATTGATATACCAATGGTCATTTTGTGGGTGAAGTATTCCTTCAAAGACACGCTGTGAAGAGATTAAACTTAAACTTTTCAAAATGTTTTAGTATTTATTGTATTTCTAAAACTCTACATGACTTTCCTTACCTTTGGTGAAGGAGGGCGGTTCTCATCATCAGAGAATGAGGGTGAGCGTGGTTTCCGGCGCCGGCGTGTGGGCCTGGGTGTTGCTGGTGGGGAGGGGGACGGTGTGGTGGGCTGAGATTTCCCGACTGATTGTTCAGAATCATCCTGGAGATCGTCCTGCAGCTCAGAGCCAGAGTCACTCAGAGAGTCATCCTCATCCAGGTCTTCTTCCTCTCCACTGCCCTGGGAGCCAAACACAAGGACGACAAACAATCCATTAGCACGGATTCAAGTTCAGTGTTAGGAACAGTCAAAGTTAACGATGCTGGTGTAACAGTGATATAACTTGTGCATCCACTGAAGAAAATATGAGTGTGTGTTACCTGTGGAGACCCTGCAGGTGTGTTGTCCACTGAGGCTGAGGAGCGTCTCTTCTTATGGACAAACAGCTGCTTCCTCCTCTTCCTCCTCCTCCCTCTTCTCTTCACTCCACCCTCCAGGTTGGAGTGGCCCCCAGGTGGACGGCCAACACGTTTACTCTTCTTCTTTCCATAGTAATATGCTGTTGACATGACAACAGGGTTATTGTGAAATGCTTCATTTGACATAGGCAGTAATACATTATTAAGATAGATGGAAATCAATTGATCAAAGTGATGAGTGTATTCTTTACCAGACAAGCATCGATAAATAAGACAGTAAAAGCATGTTTGTGGAAGATGTGTGCTGTCTAGAGTGATATGAAAACATGAGAGACAAAAGAGAAAGTATAATCATGTGTCTGTTGCTATCAAATTGCATCAGTTTCGTAACCCCAACAGTGCAGCACAGCAGCAAGTAAACAAATCAACAAATCTGAGTATTGTGCTGTCGATACAGTACAGCAGAAGATGAAAGAGGCCAATTCTGACTCACATTTTTAGCAAACCATACATCCATTGCCAGTATGGAACGTTACTGCAATTTCTAAATCACAAATTTTAGCCTTCTGCTTCACAGAATTTCTGTATTCATTAAAGGAGCATTTATGTACTCGCTGATCATTTCTATTCATGAGCAACACAAATGAAAATAACTGAACATTTCTGCAAAACAGAAATTAACGAACTTTGTGTTCAATTAAAGGAAGTCTGAATAATGTTTAGAATTAAGGTCACAACTGACAAGCAAACAGAGAGATTTCTGAGCTATTACAGTCATAGCAATTAGAGCTTCATCGTCTGCTTTGATAGGAAAGCAGCTACCCCAGATCATCTGATCAATAATTTGGAGTCACAACATCAGCAGTCTGTACTGCTGTAAACCACCTACTGTATTTGGTCTTGGTGAGAACAGAGCAGTTTTCAGAGCAGCGCTCCAGAACCATGCGAGGTCCAAACAGGTTTGGGCAGCACTCTAGCTTGATGCAGGTTTTCCTGCAGAAGTCTGCGACACGGTCTGCAGTTCGGACTATTTCCACAGTGGCCCGGTAACTCTTTCCCTTGTACCTGACATTGAAAGAAAAGCAAGGTTGACCAGTAAATAATCAGCAATATAATAATGCTTTTTTCCACACAATATAGAGTTAAAAAAAAGAGGTATATTCTTCAGTACAAGAGGCGCAGCATATCGGACTCTTCTCAATCACTAAAGCTCCTATTATATTCATGCTTGAACTAACAAGGTTGCTTCAACCAGCAAGGTCTCTCTTTAAACTGTCCCAGATGCTCTCAGCTAAATCATTGCTTTAATAAAGTATCAGGAGCTTGTGCTGGTTTCTGGTGCGCTGATATTTATTTCCACTTGTGCATTCAAGTACACATTTAATCCAGCATGCGTCCTAAAATAGGCCAGCTGTGAACACTCCTGCTATTCCTGCAGGTTTTCTACAGAGCAGAGAATTTTGAGTTGAGGATTAAATGGTGCTTCCCCTCACTTGGCTTTGAGTGTCTCTCCATGGCCTTGCCAGCGGCTCTCCTGGTCCAGCTGCAGCTCTCTCAGCACACGGCTTGGCTTGTACGCCGAGTTTATCAGCAGAGTCAATACCTGGATACAAGACATGCAGAGAATAGCAATACTTGCAGGTTATCTGTAGGAGTGAGGATTATGTCTTTTATTGGTGCTATGTGTACCATTTCAACATTCATTTTGAGACAGGGTTTGTATGGCTGTTGATTGTCAGCAGATTAGCAGCCTTTACCGACTTCTACATTGAGTGCAATTGTATGAGCCAGAGGATATCAGTCCTCTCCACCATGATTTAATTTGTTTTGGGTAAATATTCAAAGGAATCAAGACTAGTTGAAAAATTATAAGACTGATGCTGCATCTGAAATAGCATGCTATGTAGCACATACCCAGTATGTTTACTATTGTTCACATACTGGGTATACAAGCAGCTCATTGACTTTGGCACACCAGTGCTTTGAGCTAAATGCTAACTTCAGCCTGCTAATATGCTCACAATTAATATGCTAACATGCTGATGAATAATTTTTATGTTCACCTTCAACACCACTTAATGTTTTAGAGTGCTAACACTTGCTAATTAGCCCTAAACACAAAGTACAAATGAGGCCACTGGGGATGCCACTGGTTTTGCAGGTATTTGGTCATAAGCCAAAGAACTGCACAATTTAAAATTCTGACTTGACATTACATGGAAAGCTAAGGGATCCTAAAAGCCTGCAATTCATCCTCTGGAAACCATGAATGTCTGTACTTAAATTCATGATAATCCACTCCATAGTGGCAGACCCATCGACCAACACTGCCATTAGTCACACTGGTAGCTTGGCAAAAATAAATAAATAAATACATACATATATAAGATAAAAACAAAACAAAATTAAATTAGAAATCTGAACACGTAACCATCAACTCTCCTGTTTGTATTTAAGGACTGAGGGATGACATCTTTTTTGTGTTATTTGTACAGTAACCAGCTGGACCAGCCCCTCTCACCTCTTTGAGCACAAGGACACAGTTTCCAGGGCCAATGAACTGAGGAAGCTCTGCAATGCGTCCCTTGTTAAGGTAAGGCCCAGAGAAACAGCGGTGGTTGAAATAGATCTTGGGACAGCAGTATTTTCCGTTCCCCTGTCCTGCACACGGACATGAAATGAAATACAAATGATGAAACAGACTACACAGACAGTCAGTTGATAGGACACATCACAGTTTGTAATCCCTAAACAGGACCTGAGACATACCACTCACCTGTCTCTGACTGGTTGGCCATCTGTTGCTTGACAGTGTCAGGTGACGATGACTTGGGTGGAGTTCGGCTACAAAGTGATGAAAATGGAGTCAGATGTTGAAAGGCAATACAACTCAATCCATTCAAACCAATAAACCAGTCAACATCCCCCACCCTTCATCATATACTCACTGTTTCTCAGGCTGCACCACAGCAATCTTCCTCTCTTTTTCAACTGAAAAACAAGGACAGACTAATGTGTTCTCCATCACACTATTATAGTATGCCACCAATCAGGAGGTCAAAGTAAAAAAATGATTGTACTATGAAGGGATGGGCATGTATTCAAGTACTTATTTGAATGTCAGTATTCACTCAACATATAGAGTACTCGCCGCCACCACTCCCACATGTCAACATGACTTTTATATAAATATATATTTTTTACAATTTAAAATGGGTAAAATGTTATTTTACTGTGGAGCTGCGTGCAGTGTATTGCTTCACTAAGCACCTACTAGCCCCACTGTCTCTCTCACTCTCTGTTTATCATGAGACTACTGCTGCAGGAGTGTGAGCTCCGCACCAGGGAACAGCTGGTGAGAGTCCGCCTGCACACACATACACAGCAACAGGGCTTACTGTTGGGTAACGTTAGCTGTGTGACGCCAACGGTTATTAACAGGTCAGACAGAGTCAACCTGTTTCGGTGTCAGTTGTTGGGACAGTTAAACTCCTCGTTGTTGGACATAAGCCACTGTTGCTGGGTTAGCTTGTGCTACCAAGCGGAGGATGAACTGGGGAGAGCGGTTTACAGACGGTCCTTCAGGGATGCGTCCAACCCATGTAATGTTAACAGCAGTGACAGAAAGATGGCTTATTTTTCTCATATTAACTCTCAACTGGTTTAATCAACAAATTGAAGCCTGGTTGTTCAACAAATAAATTTCAAATTGCATTTGTTTTCTGTTGTTGGACATTTTTTTGCGGGTACTCGAGTACTCCATAATCATTTAACGCAAGTACTCAAATATGGAAGTTAGTTAAAATGCCCATCCCCAGCATTATGTTTACTGCAGCATCAGTAACAGTCTTGTTAAGGCAGATGTGTGGAGATCATGCGAGTCCACTATGATGACTCATGCTGTATACCTGAGGGTTTGATGGGGTAGACAAGTGGATAGCCGTTTGTCTCACACCAGCTGACAGGGAAGATGTCGAGGGAGTCCACATGAACTATAAGCTCTGGCATTGGCTGCTTCAGTCCTGTGCAAACATCATACACAGAGAGCTATTAGACAATCTCTGACTGCTAGAAACAGTAAAGATATCACAGACTACATTATTACCTTAATGCCAAATTCAGCAAAAGCAACTGGAAGTGACTTTCTTCACTCCATACACACATGTCATTTTTCACAAGAATAGTGATTTGAGCTATAATTAGATTTTTAATCAAACAAAAACTCTCTATTGACTTGTTTGCATGAATACAGGTATATATAAACACACATATTACAATTTTTTAAATGCACAAAGACAACACATACACTTGCATTTTATAATAAATAACTGTTGCATCTGCAGTGTATCTACACAGTGTGTCTCATATGGGAAAGACAAATGTCACAATGTTTTCAAATTATTTGCTTCTATCTGCTGGTTTTTCTGTGACGAAACATCTATTAACACATGTAAATGCTAATGTGAACATCCAATTTGCAGGGACATTTCCATTTGCAAAGCTTAAAGGAATACTTCAGCCCCCAAATCTCTATTTGTATATCCAATTACTCCCCTCTGTGTGACCTTGAATTTGGAAAGAAAACTTTTTTCCGTCACATGTCTCCATTATGAATGAAGAATCCCAAAAATGGAAAACACTCTCGATGAATTGAAGAAAATAGGGACCACGTTTAACAGCAAAACTACATCAAGACATCTGTTTGCAAAACTCACACAACCTAACCAGTATAACTGACGTCTCATTTATCCAGTCGTACGCTCAGTACTTCCCAAACACGTGCATTTTCACCAATAAATTAAAACACATCTGCATAAACAGCACAGGTGCACTACTCGTCGATGCTTGAATTGCTTATGAGTTATGTGAGAGTTTCTAAAAGGATGTTTTGATATAGTTTTGCTGGTTTTAAACACAGTTGCCTATGACTTCAATTCATCAAAAATTTTCTCCATTTCGGATTCTTTGTTCACCATGGAGCCATGTAAGAAAAACAAAGTTTTCAATATGTCACAGGGTAGGTAATTCATATACACATAATCATTTGGGAGCATAGTATTACTTTGACCATGTTTTACACCTTAAAGGCCCTGAAAAATACTACTGGTGTAAAATACTACTATCGATGTCTCTCACATTCCTGTCCATACAAAATACAAAGGTAGCTACTGACTAAGGAAATTTAGATTAGATCAACATATGTTATTGCTCTACATGTCATGCTGGTGCTGTGGGACTGCACAGAAATTACACGCTAATGTTCTACTTTTAACTACTAAAATAAACACACACATTTCAGTAGCCCCTCTCACCTTCCAGGCTGAGCCAAATGTATTGCCCTTTGACCTTGGTGACAGTGGCCACGTGAATGTTCTCGGGTGACAGCAGGTTGACAGCCTCTAGTTTCATGGCCTCTTTGAAGCTGTGGTAACACTGCTCCTGTCAGGTAAACAGAGAGAGGGGAAAAGCTGTGTGTGACAGGTATTTTGCAGCAAAGTGTTGTGTGTTTTTTGTCTGTTATGAAAACCCCACATACTCTCTCCTCTGGTGAAAGAAGTCACAGTGAGACACCTGTTTACAGCTCGTCATCGCGCTGTGTATCATCACTTGCATTCTATTATGCTGTCTGTCAAATGGGCAAATCTCATTTCCTACATTCTGTCATATATGATGGTGATGGTGCAAGAGGAATATTTTTGACTGTATGGGATAGCAAAATATAAAATCTATTTCCTCCAAAGTAAAATGGTTACAAGGCTGCAAACAGAACTGACGATAATAGGCTCACTTGTCTGCTGTAGAGTAGCATCGATCTGTTCCCCAACAGGCTCTTTGTGCATCAAACCCGTCCATGTGACAAGCAGTTTACACAAGAAGTGGGCACGAGATACAGATATAGGCTGCTACAGTATGATGCTTTTAGATGAATACTGTCAATTCAGTCTCTTTAAAAAAAATAAAATACATGGAAATTCAACCTGTATACAGTTAAAAGCGTATTTTCTTTTAGTTATAGAAGAACTTTTCAGTAGCTTGAATTGCTGCTTGGATAATACAGCCCAAGTAATAAAACCGAGGCTTTAGCTCTGACAGCTTGCTAATGGTGATTAAAATTTTATTCATTCATGCAGAAGCACAGTAATATAGCACAGATATCAGGAAGCCTCCGTAGTAGCAAAGCACTGTAGTAACAGTAACCTACAAGAAATTACACATTTCATTGTCATTTTGACGATGACCAATGGAGAGGACAAAATGCGCTGGGAGCTGGTTAATAGCTCATCTCACATTGACTCTTTCACTGAATGACCAATGCTACAAGTCTGACCTAGCCTGGGAACCAGATGAGTCTGTGAGCCCGTGTTTTATTTGCTTTGGCAGATGCTTCTGGTACACCTCCCATTGAAACAGATTTCCACCAATCCTGGCCCTTCTTTGGGCCAATCACAACCGTTTATATAATATGATGCAGGTTTGATACGATGGCTGACAACTTGCGAAGTCTCCGCGTTTAACCCTGAACACGTGATGGCGCCATTTTTGGCTTGCGCACCCTCACAGTGGGGACATAACAGCAAGCAACCTAGCTTAGTGGAAGGGAGCGCCATTGAGGCATTCCAGACATCAACTCAGATAGTTGAAGCTGATGTGAAAGTTTTTATTGATGTACCATTTTTAAATTCTGATGGCAAAAACAGCAACACTTGTTCACAGACATGAAAGTTCTTTTCTACATCACAGCTCATCTCTGCACACTGTAGTCTGTTTACATTTGTCTACTGCTTAGCGCTATGTCATATTTCATTGCTCTGATTGGTTGGAGATTGATCCAATTGCGTCCAGTGGCATTTTAATCTACGGCCATGGATATCGCCCCTTGAAAAATGAAAATGAACTGAGAGGTTCAGGACTAACACGATTTGGTCTCGCTAAGTCTAACCAGCATCTGGTGGTAGGTTTGTACATGAGTCCCTGGACATGAGACAGCTGTTAACACTGAAGCCCGACCAGTGTGAATTTAATAAAAGGGCTAAAACGAAGGCTGACTTACAGTTGGGAAGCAGTGTTGAGGAGCTGCCTCAGCCTCGCAGTGTTTCAGGTAATCTGCCCAGTCAAAGTCCGGACCCTGGTAACCTGTGCATGGTAAAATAAGAGGGGAGAAAGAATGGACATGATGAGTGTAGCGAGGGCAGATAAAGGAAACAAAGACATGGAGAGAGAGAGTGAAAGAAACGTGCGTGATCTAATCACTGCCATTCTTTACTTTCCGACATCACTGATAGCTGATAAAGTGAGAGGTTATAAAACAGGAGGACATTGACAGAGCAGACCTGGTGGGGGGCTGAGAGTGAGTCCGTTTTTGAGGCTCCACTGAGCAGGGAAGATCCCTGGACTGTCTCTGTGACAGAGAAAGGACCTCCCAGCACCCTCTGACTCCTCAATACCACAAAGGTCGTCCATCTTCACGAGGAAGTACTGCTCATTGAACACCTAGAGTGAAGAAGGAGGTCATATGAGGACACTTCCAGATGTTCAGTTTTTCAAAGAATGTTCCTCACGACTGATTTCCCTGGCATTTAAACACAAGTTTGCACTTAGACTAGTCGACTGAAAACACTCAAAACTGAGCACAATTCAATCTACAAAGTTAAACATTGTCTTACAAAATATTGCGTACATTTTAAGAGCCATTTGAAATCCTTAATAAACAAATGTTATTTAAATGTTGGTGAAATGTGTGGTACTTTGAACCATGCATTATAAACATTGCACCGTTGTGCCTGGTTAATACAACAACGTTTTCATTGGGTGAACACCTTTGCATAAAATAGTTTCAGTGGTAAGTTTAACCAAGTATTTTACTACTATTTCTGGTGCCGACTAGAAAGAGTAGCAACATTAATTGACTAGTTGATTAATCATGCACATCACCGATTTTTACCATCTGTTTTGTTTCACTGAGTCACAGTGACGACTGAGTCAAGCTACAGAGATCTACTAGACTTTGTGATATAATAGCTAAATTCACAAGGATATGGCTTCAGCCATGTCTGACAGTGGGGTGATCATTAGCATTTTAGCTACAGCCTTAACTAAGTAAAGACAGTGTGGTTATGAAGACAGAAAGCATAAACAACTACGGCCAATAAACAGCAAACAAGAGAAAAAACATTGCAGCTTAGGAGAGACAGATTTGATAGGAAAGTCTGTTACCTTGGTGACAGTGGCAGGCCTGATGGAAATAGGAGCAGCAGGGTCAACAGCCTCCAGTTTCATTCCTTCCTTGAAACAATGAGCAGCGATGGCAGGCTGATCCTGAGACAAACAACATTTTCAAAAGCTCAGCTCTTAGCTCCAGCATCCAGTTCAGAGGAGAGTGACACAACTCTTCGCTTAATGCATCATTATCAAATCTTAACTCCTGGATAAGCAATAAAAGCAGTGATATGTTCGGGCCAGTGAGAATAAATAAGAGCAAGTTTGGCAGTACCTTACTGAACTCTGCAGTCAGAGCTTCATCCTGAGGCAGGTCACTGATCCTCTGCCTCACCTCCGCCCACTCTTCTTCTGTCCGCAGCGCCAGCAGGTCTGAAACAAACAAATATACGCAAATCAGCTGCTGAAGAGCTAAACCTGACTTCCTGATGGCTACGGTATAATTTGATTAACAAAGAGATATTTAATGAAAAGGTAAGACATACATCTGATTGAATTTTACTTCCTTGTTTAAAGGTATACAATGAAGGACTGTCATTTACTGTTTTTAAACACGCTTGTTAGCGAAAACGAAGGTAAAAGCCAGCTCCAGATTCACGCTCGTTTGGCAATTTGGTTCGATATTTGTATTTTTTCAGCGCTGTGTATCTTGAATTCCTGCTACTCACAATCTGACACCTGGTCGCTACCTTTCAATAAAGCCCTGACCTCACCTGAGCGCTGCAGGATACACGCCCATGAATGTATCAAGCACAGAAAATAAGAAAGGAAGAAAATAAAGGCAGAAGGCAAAGTCTGTGCAGAAAAATACACTGCTACACACTTCTAATGGTTCATAAGTGATGACTGAGAGTGATTACTTCTGTAAAAGTCTTTGCATTTTTTAGGAAAATCCTGTAGTATATCTTTAATATAACTGAACTTATTTGTGTTGCTTGTTCTTTGTTCTGAGCCTCTAATTAGGTTCCCCTAAATTAATTACACGAGCAAACAAAAACACAGAGTCGTCCTCCAAAATTTTGCAGCCACAAAACACATTAACTTCCTATCACACAGCACAAGGTTCCAGACGGCCTTATAAAACAGGATGATGTGCAGAATTAATAAGACTGAACTTTGGTTGTAACATTTATTAACACATAAAAAAGAAGTATATCTTCCCTATTCTTTTATGAAACAATAAAATACAAGTAATACAAAAGGCTATGATTACTTTTATAACAATTTGTTTTTCAAAATCAGTTTAATGCACCACTACTGCTCAGTACATTCTGTTATTAAACAAAAGCAACGTTTCCAGGTATAGCCCCCACCAACACCCTGCACGCACATGCACACACACACAATTTTAGACATAAAGGTCTGGCATTAAATATCAATAAGGCTTTAGCTGTAGTGCTAGCAGAGGGTAGATCGGCTGTGTCAGGAGAGAGATATAGCCTCCAGTGCTTCTTACATCCTGCATATTAACAAACTTTATTCACTTGAAGAGCATTAGCAGATCTTGGCCCTGAAAACAAAGATCTATCTAATCCTGCATGGAAAATCAATTTCAAGGTCTACTGATACCATCACACTTTGAATATTGGTTCCTTGTATTTCACTACGCACTTGTCAAAGTATTGGAAAATGTTAATATAACTCACATAATGTGACAAATGAAGAAAAATTATAAGTAATGAAACATTAGATCTGATGTAGTGATTCCAAACAACAAACAGGCACTAATAGGATTATACTATACAACTGGACATGCAGCCAGTCCATGATTGCCATGTGAATTCTTCCTGTTTCCTTACATCAGAAACTATTACTCATGCATGCTTTGACAGCAAACCTCAACATCTAGACATCTTTTTCCCCTTTCTTCTTCATGTTGCTAAACATAAAATCTGACCCGTGTCAGTGCCACTGACCTGAGGGAGGCCTGAGGGTGCAGCCATGCTCTTTGGCCCAGCCGGGTGGGTGGAGGCGTGGGTGGAGGTAAAAGAGCCAGAGGGTTGCGGGTGTGTCTGGGAGGCCCTCGGTGCCTACCAGGCGCAGCTTCAGCCTTCCCCCGACATTCTCCTCCACTTCAGCAGCCCAGGCAATCCCCAGGTCAACACTGTCCTGGAGCTCCACATAGCAGCCTGCACACAGGAGCTCCACTGGGTCTCTACCACGCTGGGGCTGTGGGGTGGTGGTGAGGGGTAGTAAATGAGACGCTAACAGCACACACACTTATACAAACACAAACGAACACACGCCTAGGCAAGGCGAGGAATTTGTACTGGTGGAGAACACACTGCATGACTAAGTGGCAGAACTGAAGCACAGTCACTGAAAGCTAAATAATGGCTCTAAAGAATTTCACAGGCTGTTCCTACAGCAGCACAACCTTGGTGCTGTAAACAAAAGCTCACAGCCTTGTTTTTTCTAGACCTGGGACTTCACACAGGGTACGCGTGCAAGACTTCATAATGGCTACACAATCTTATTTAGTTCACATTTATTCCAATGGACATTTTAAGTGTGAAGGTTTTTTGTTTGCCCTGTCTTTTTGCAATTTCAAAATGGGCAAAACAAACACACCAAGAGCCTGGAGATTAAATCTACACTTTACAAGTAGCAAACAAATGTAAAACAAAACATAACACTTGTACTGTTGACAGTTGTGTGTGTGTCAAGACTGCAGAGGCAAGATTCTGATCACCTGAGGGTATAAACTGTCAACTCTGTGTTTTTCTAATGTCAGTTGTATTTCCCGGACTTGCCCCGCCACTTGAACAGTAAACGGGAAAGTCAGAATTTATTATGACAACGTCAACAGTTTTAAATATTGCATTATGTGTTTTTTTTAAGTCATCAACTTTATCAAATCAGCACTGATAGAGGAGATTATTCTTGGCACACACAGAGACTTGAGAGAATGACGAAAACTAACGCCCCACCCTGGGTGTGAGGAGTTTGTAAGAAGGACAGCTGCTCTGTTCTCGTGCCTTACCAATTCCAGCAGGTTGGCAGGCGCGCTGCAATCCTCAGCCAGGGCCTTTTCCAGCAGAGCCTCCCAGTCCTGGTGTTTCTCACGCACACCTGAAGTGGATCATACACATACAGTGTGTCCTTTATTAACCATCAACCAGGTGTGCTCATGACCACACAAACACTCCTCTGCCTGGTCACCCTGAATCATAGCATCAGTCAGAAATTAGGAACAAATACTGGAATTAATTCAACGATAATATTAATTTAATAGGAATAGGAGTTTAATAGCACTGTGAACAACTTTCATCCTTATTATCTGTGTCTTTCATGCAGCTGCCACAATCAAGGTGCTAATAAGGTTGAATTAATTAGAAATGAAGAGAAGAAAAAATGCTTCAGCACCTTTCCTATTTTCCAGACAAAACTATTCCTCATAAAACTAGAGCATCTGAGGGGCAACACACAACTGTGACAACTGTGACAGCACCGCATCGGGAGAACAGAAATATTCATTACTCCTTGCTATGCTGAACAAAAGTGCAATTACTTAGTTGAGTTCCACCATTAAATAGAATTTTTACAACATGTGCACGGCGCAAAAAAAGTGGGCTCTCTCCACTGCTTACCTGTCCCTGAAGCACTCAAAGAAAACAGAAAAGAAAAAGAAGAAAAAATCCTGAAGTGGAAGCACTAAAGCTTAAGGCTGAACCCAGGGTCATTTTATCTACATTCAAGGCTGCTATTGGGGTTTTTGAATGAAGCTGTGGCTGTCTGTCCTCATATTTTATTAAGTCAAACCCTAAAAAAAATTAAACCCTTAAAGAAAAATCCTCCATTTGAATAAAATGATTCATTGGATTAAATTATTTAATTTTTTTTTTCTTAATCAAATGAATCTTCTTTGTGAATAAAAGTTATTTATGTTGCTGTTAGACCACTGTATTAATAAATATGCTTAGCCCCCCTTTGTGTGCTGCAATCAGAAGAACAAACTGTCATTTGACCACAGTGAATGAGCTGTTTTTGAGATGCCAACTAACATGGATTGAAGCAGAATATTTTGTAAGATAAAAACATGTTGTGAAATTTGTAAAAGATTACATCTATCTTTAACTTTTAGTGTTATTTGGTGTTATTGGAAATGTCTGGATCACACGAGACGGAAACCTAGGCAGTCACCACTGGTATCTAACTCTACAAATAGCACAATACTAACAATATTAGTGTAGCCTGATCTTTATCTGCAACTGTGCAGAAATGCCAGGTTTAAATAGAATGGACAGACCAAAATAAGCACATAAATAAGTAAATAAATGAATAAAAACAGAAATAAAGCTGCACAGCATTTGAATGTTGATCTAGAATATGAATGTCAATGATATGAATGAAGCTTTAAACTACTCAGTACAGCCCTATTAACCTTAACATATGCTATTCATCACCAAAACTAACTGTGAGAGAATTTCATTTACAAAAGAAAGTGATTAATATTTGGCCCCAGTCCAACTTTTCATGGCCATGTTTTATAACACCACTCAGCTCTACTACTTTTATTTGCCTCTCACATAAAAAAAACAAAAAAAAAAAAAAAAAAACACCATGCCAACACCAGCCATGTCTCACCCTCAGGGGCCCTCATTGTCTTCCCATGCTGGCGGCTCCAGCCCAGCGGGTGGAGGTCTGCTGTCATGATGTCACACCAGAAGTCGGCACGCCGGTCATCCTGGTATCCCTCGTAACGTAGCAGCAGCAGCTGGCCACATGTGGTGATGATGTTGGCCACCCAGTAAGGACTGTCAGACTCCGAGCGCACACACACCTCCAGCTTCATGCCGGGAGTCAGTCCTGTCTGCAGGCCCTGGTCCACCTGTGGCAAGGACAGAAGAACGGAGGTACTTAGATCCATTAACTTGATTGGCACGCAAGTGGTTAAACCACATTTTTATGTGCTCTGCAGCTGGTTACATAAAAACAATTCACAAAAGTGCACAAAGAAAAGACAAGAAGACTTATTCGATTGGCTTTTATTATAATTATGCTGTAATAATACTGTTATTTTTAGAAGCTTTGTCACTGCTGGTGATGCTACATTATCCTATGTGTCTATGCTGTGGATTGCTTTATAAGTAGATGCTTTTACGGCTGTGTCTAGGGGCCTTATTTGCCTCCACATTCCACAAATTTGAGTCATGTGTTCAGATTTAAACAAGCAGTTCCTTAAAACGTATTAAAAACTTTACACAGATGTTAAGTAATTGATTATAAATCACTGGCACAAGCTTATCCTGTGATGTGTGTTTACTGCAAAGGTTGTCAGCACCCACATGTTTGAAGGCGTGATGGGGCACGGACAGGGCTCCAGTCTCCTCCAGGTAGTCGTCCCAGTTAAAGTCAGACGCATCCTGAGCAGAGTCTCTGTCTGGAACACACACAACACATTTCTCTTTTCCAACATATTATCTTACTCATTTCACGCAGCTGTTCACAGAGTAGTTCTTACCAGACTCCAGCGACTCCTGACTCATGCTGGTGCCCCCTCAAGGCCGAGACAAGGAGCTCTGCGAAGGAACAGAGGAGGAGGATTATTATCCAGCGAGAGTAAATGAATGAGCGCTGGTCCAAAACTCTGGCGGCAGACAGAAGAAAAACACAGAAAAACAACTATTGCAGTCGTCTGCGGCACACTACGCTGTTCCTAATCAAATCACTATCTGTAGATTTCAACATCACTAAACAATCTGTGAGCTCACGACTGTTTTCAACAACTATAAGATTAATGAGACGAGTGATGCAGCTGGCTTGTAGCAGCCCGCTCAGCAGTTCACAAGCCAAACTGGATCAGCAAAAAGTTACACAAAAGAGCTGAAAACAGAGATCAAGACTACCATCTTTACAACGCACAGCAGAAGACACACATCTATCAGCATATAATGTGTCCGCCAGCAGCTACAGATAAAACAAACCTGGTTATACAAGTTTATTCATTAGGATAAACCTATTGCGATGAAGCCACTTGTTTTTAAGGGGATCTTAACATACATTCAAACAGAAATTAACAACAAGAGCTGAAACAAAGACATTACAGGGGAACTACACCCATTTTAATAGGGTGCTAAAACTCAACTTTGTGCTGTCATTGAGTATTAAGTCTGGAGCTGCTCCACAAGCAACAAATTGGTAAAGATATTCTAGATCAGTGGTTCCCAACTGGGGGGGGGCACGACCCCCGTAGGTGGGCGCCAAAGAGCCACAGGGGGTCGTGAAGCCCTCTTCATTTTAAGGGGTGTAATAACTTTAATGTGTTATGTGTCGAAATTTAATTCATTTATGTGACAAAAACAAATAAATGTAAGGGTTATAGTAAAATCTTAAAATCGTAAAATCACAGACTATCACATTCTCTGTAGGGTCCTCTCTGTAACGTCAGACACTTAAAATAACAATCT
>JAPZEB010000012.1:29546277-29561335 GCA_029783705.1 Chaetodon striatus | reverse complement strand
ACAATGGTAAAAATATGGGCCCCTCAAGAAAAAGGCTGGAAACCACTGAGCTAGATGGCCCTGAGAAGGAGCCTGATACATGAATGCTCTCTTTCCAATTGCTTTTCTGACTGTAGGAATGGAGAGGAAGCATTGTGTGATTGTGTGGAAAGGCTTATATGATATATTGAGGAATAGGGTCCCAAAAACTCCTGACGGTAATAAGGATAGCTGAAATATATACATTTAAAGATGAGCTGCGGCCAGTGAGTGTGTCTTCTCTGATTTAGTGGAGCTGAACATTGAACAGTGATGAGTGCTAAAGGAACATCCAAGAGCAAATCTACAGAGATTATTGTAAGTCATATTGAGGGGTAGAAGGTTAGTCTGGGAATGTATTTTGAAACATGTTTCAAAATGCAATAAATGTTATTACTCAAAATTCAAATTAATTGACATTTAAATTAACATAGCAGCAGCCATGACACGAACTAGCAGGCGGAGCAACCTGCAACATTAGGTCGAGTCAAGAAAGACATAATTTAATAGCCTTTATTTACAAACCCTATTTCGAGGCCAAAATTAAATTAATTTGCAGAGCCATTCTTACATCAAGGTCTCCCATAGGCCTTGATAATAGAGCTGGTTAAGTTACTACATCAATATTCAAGTGCTTCTATCTGGTCCTTGACTCAGTCAATACAAAACAGGAGAAGTGGTGAATAAAATCACAAATTACATGCTGCACATTTACCATTCATTTGGGTGGCACAGGCTACCACCTAAGTAACACACCAGATGGTGCATGATCGCCAGGAAATATATTAAACTATGCTAATCTCATCCTCTACTTGTGAAACTCATTTGGGCTCATCTCTTTAAAAGCGTGTACCGTCTCCTGCCCTGATGGGAAGATTTCAGTTGGAGTCTTGACATGAACGTGGACATACGCATCAAGCTTTGACACATCAAACTGACCCAAAGCATTGTGAAAAGCAGATGGAAATAAGTTAATACAACAAGAGAGATGGCATGAATGAGAAAGAAGAGAGCGCTGGGCGTGACGACAGTGGAGGGAGCGGTGTAAAGGATGCTGAGGGTAGCTGCTCTGTCACAGCAGCTCCATTCAGCTGGCCTGTCAGGCCTGTCTTTGTCATGTCTGACGTCTCTATTAAAACCAGGGCCGCCATCAGAAACCACCCCCTCCCGACGACCGGACTGCCACCGCGACCCCCGTGCTCCACCGGGATCCGCGCCACCTTTCACCCGCGACCTTGCCCCAGACTCCCTCTGTCTTTCTCCCCCTCCCTCTGACAAACACACCAGAGGGCCTTATTGTCCCGGGGGGTCACACTCCTGACATAAGAGTGGAAAAAAAAGAGTAGTGAAGACAGGAGTAGAAATACAGGCTTAAGTTAAGAGGCTGTATTCTGACACCTGATGTTGAGCTTATATTGTAGATAATTTATGACTTTATAATGGGATTTTAAACTAATTCTGTTCTGTACTTCTACCTACAGTCTCCTGGGACTATCGATTTCATGGCTTTGCTATGTATGTGAATGTTTCTGATGCAAATAAAACAAGATGAAACTTAGTCACTCTCAAAAAAATAAAACACGGCGTATACTCTCTAACAGGTATATTGATCTTAACACTTCTGAGAACTATCTTTTGAAATATACAAAGATGAGCTTTCAATATCTGCTCTTATTTGGCTGCCTGAGCTGTAGATTTCTGCAGCACTTAACTTTGCACAACAGCATGGCCTCGGCTCGCACAGGCACACAGGAAGAAAAGCAACTTCCCCTTTTTCATATAAAGCAAGTGGTCTGTGTGGACGACGGCTAGCAGCAGCCTGCCTGAATCTTTGTGCACCACCCGAGACTCTGACTGAACCTGAGAGAGAAAGGGCCAAATGTGCACACACCCACACAAACACACACACACACACATAAACAAGCACTGGCAGACAACTGAGATCCACACTACATCCTCTTTACAAGCACTTACTGAATCATATTCTCATCAGCACTTAGCATGCGATTGAGCATTTCTAAACAAGCCTTCCTGAACCTCTGAGGTCCCCGGGTGGAAAAATGCAATCTTACAAAATGCATATTTACACACAGTGGTCAGCTACTGCAGGAAATAAAATCAGACTTTCAATGAAATGAAACTGGCTGCTGAAACATTTCGCCAATACTATTTAACGGCATCTGCTGATCACCAGCATGACATTACATTATAAGCACTAATGTAGCAGAAAATTAGCATGTCCTTCTGTTGGTGTCCATAATCCAACATAAACAAAACCTATTTCAGAGGAGCACTTTACTTGTTTATCTAATTATTTTTTACATTGGTTTAATTAGGTATAAGTAATAAGTAATGAATTTGTGTCAGTGAAAAGGTTAAAAATAAATTTCAACCAAAGCACAAAAACATATTTTCTCACTTACCTATAACACCATCAAGTCATGCAATAATTTTTTGATGGTGCCAGATATATCAGTGTCTGAAATTTCCGCTTTCACCAAAATACAAAGGAGATGTTGAGAATTTAGTTTGTGGTGCTCAAAGCATTGAAAAAGTACATTTAAAAAATTTTATAGCTACATCTTCTTTCTATGGGCGTATTAGAGAACAATGGGCCCCTGGATTACACAAAAGGCCCCATCATCTCTCCTACACAGCAGCAAGACACACACACTTTGTGGTGTTTTGGCCTCTTTTTGTTATTTTTTACCTCTTTGTGGTCATTTTGTGTCTCTTTCTGGTAGTTTTGCTCCTTTTAATAGCTATTTGCATGTCTTTTGCATCTTGTTTTGGTCATTTTGACTCTCTTCCTGGTCAACGTGTATTAATCTGAATAACATTGTGCAGATGAAGGCCAGGGGGGGCCCTGACAGTTTGGGCCCGAGGGCTTATGCCAGGTAGGCCCGTTCAGTAATCCATCCGTGCTCTATCCAGAAACTCTGTTTTAAATGAATCAACACTGTGAGCAGTTTTCATATGAACTATTTCTTTAGTAGAGAGCAGTTCCAGTGAAACCTGGCTAGAGTGAGGTTTGTGGATTATCTTGTTTAGCAGTCAATGCAGTGAGCAGCACAAATGAAACTTCAGCTCACCTCTTTTGTACTGGGCTGATGGCACACATCTCACTGACTCATGTCTCAAGATTTGACACCAAACATTCTGGGTAAATAGCATTTTAAGTAAGTGAGAACATATTGAGTTTATTGTAAGTAAGGTGAAATGATCTTTTTTAAAAGGCTGGTGAATAAAGTTGAGGTAAGTTTACACTCCATGCCACTCCTGATAATTGTAAGGACCACATTATTGTGCAGCCCAGTGTAGGTTCCAGGGTTTTATGATGACTTGACATGACACCTGCCAAAGCTTTTAAAACAACTTTAAATACCCCAAACGTCATTAATATGGAGGTTATAGTTGCCAACAAAGGGTTGCTCTTAAGACCAAGCAATAGGAGCTGGCCTGCTCAGCGGATGGTAATCCCCAAGCTCTGTCAAACTGCTCTCTAATACTGTCAGCTGGCCGACCTGCTATAACTTCAAAACAAACGGGGTGCTGAAACGAAAAATAAGATGCACATTCCCTCCACCCAGTAGCACACATAAACACCAAGGCGGTTTCATTCAGTTGCAATCATCGTTGCCATTGCATAGCGGCACGTCAACCGGAGCAGCGCTGCCAGCGGATCACTCAAGTTGCACAATGGGGAAGTTAAGCGCCAGAAGAAAAATAGGTTGCAATAAGTCAACGTGGAATATGACAACAAAATGACAACCCTCTCACAGAGCATCATCCCGTTCATCAGCTGTTAAAAGCACACCAAAGCGGATAGCATTCATAACCAGATGAGTTTATTTCGCTGTTTGGTGAGAGCTACACAGATCGGCTGAGGTCGTGCAACCTTCATTATGTAAGGCTTCGACATTATAAATATACTGAGTTATTCAAGGGCAAATCACTGGAAATTTCCACACAATCCTTGAACTGAAACTAGCTTAAGATTGCACTGCTCGTACGGACTAACCGCAGCATTCAGAAACAGAGATGGGCCATTAACGCAATGGCTTTGCAGAGAGAGACTACAGCGCCGACGGTCTAACTTTCACACTGAGGAGAACATGACAAATACCGATCGAGATAATTATTAAATTGCTGTCTAGTAAATAAACACGCGGTCCTAAACGTGTAACGACCGCGGGGGACTCACTGGACACATGGTAAAATCGCCTGTGTCCGAGTCAAGTTACTGAACGTCACGGCTTGAGCAATAAGAGCAGGCTGACGAGCAATAAGGGCGCTTACACTCGACCGAACCCGACTCATCTTTTTGAGAGACGGGAAAAAAGACGAATGCGCCACCACAATGCAAAACACCGCTAGCAATTTGTAACTAACAACACACAGTACGTGAATATTTAGTCGCAAAATTCGCACCTTACCGCTAAGTAGTTTTTCCAAGTCGGTTTTTAGATGCCGTTCCTCTCCGCCTGCTCGCTCGCAGCAATGTTAGGCTAACGTTAATAAAAACCGAGAGCCCCGGTTAAACGTTTCAAAATAAAACGGTTAGCAGAGCGGAAGTTACAACCGTCATCCGAGAAACGGTCGTTCTTTTTCTGTTGCGGACTAAATCGCGAGACTTCCGGTTTGGCTCTGGCAGCCTCGCGCTAGCTTGACGCAGTTCTCGTTCACGACCTCATTCCAATATGGCACAAATGGCCACTGCGCATGTTCTGCCGCCTATATGCCTCTGAGCCCGGCTACATCACACTGACTTCCATCTTCACACACACAATAAAATATCACACTACCAGAATCAAGACCAAAATCTATGAAAAGGCTCAAAACAAAAGAATAAAGCAGAATGCTTCCCGTTTGCATTAAGTCTTACAAAGACACGAGGCTTCACCTGCCCGGTCGTTAAGGGGTTTTATCCCCAGCGGAATCAACACTTAGTTAATGGTTGAGCTGGAATTAATTGCACATATAATCGACCCACTTTCGATAAGTGGGGTGTTTTTTCAGCTCGAAAAAGCAATTCGTTCTGTAATGAAGTATAGATTGTGTTACTGAAGGTGACCTCGAGTTGCTTAATTCCCCTTCAATGTAATATTTGTGAAGTAAATAAAATAGACACAGAATGCAAGTACTTTTTAAATAAATAAATCCCAATAACGCCCTCACATAATGACTGGATAAATTCTATATGTCATTGCTGGTATGGTACTTCTGCTGCACAGGGATTTCAAGTCGTTTTCTTTTTTTTTTTTTTTTTTTTTGGAGGGGAGGGCGGAGAAACTACTGGAAATATGGCTTGACACTGTGAGTGTAATGTTCAAAGTCGATCCATTCTCTATCAGAAATGTGATTTCTTTATTAAATAAGCGTGTTTCTCGTTTAGGAAAGCGTTCCTAGAGCCTGAAACAGATTTTGCCGCTCACTTGGACCATACATATGCTCCTGCCTCAGATAATCCTCCACAATAGACCAACCCTTCGGATGCCTATTATAACAAAAGGAGAAAAAAAAATATGCATGCGCTGAGGTGGAAACAGTAGGATACAATAAATGTGGGCTACAGAAAAGCGATCGGATCTTGCCTGAACAGTCGAAACAATCGGAGAGCTATGAATAAATCAAAAGGGGGCAGGCATTTACTCCCAAATTCATTCAGTCATTTTACTAAAGTCTAGAGATGCTCTGACTGTGAGCTTTCAAACAGCAGGCTGCACGACTTATATAAGGGAAATATGTCTTTAAAAATGAGGAAAACATATTTATTAACATTAATAATTCGCTTTTTGGTTAATGCTTTCTAATCTGCCAATTGTGTGGGGTCTATTCATTTTTAAAGGCTCCACAACTTTAATGCTGCATCGCTCCATACTGCTGTTTGCATAAAGGCAAATGTCTCAACAACTTGAACAGGTTCTGTGACTCAGTGCAGGTAGCTGCTATTCTCTCGTTAGTTATTTGTTCACAGTTCACATCCTGCAGCAGGCAGGGGATTACTGCTGAGGACAGAGGACGAGGACAGGTCATAAACCGTGCGCACTGCAGGAATGTCTCCTCGCCTGTAGTCCACACTCAGAGGTGCAGTTATATCACCTGACCGCTAGATGGCTGTAAAGCCCGACAGGTTTTCCCTCATAACAAAAATCCCTGTGGTACTTTGAAATGTTTTGTGTGCCAGTACAGAGGTCTTCACATTTTCAGAGGTGAGGTGCTGCAGAGGCTCTGCCAGTACAGGCACCATAATATATAGCAAACACTGGAAAACCAGCAGTGGCCAGAGGACTTACATCATAACAGCAAGAATGCAGTGATTAGTACAGGAATTTCTGTGGTATGCCGGTCTTTACAATAGGATTTTTGTCTACATATAAAGCCTTGTGATGTACAAGTCTCCAACACATGAAACACAAAATATAATCAAGTGACCAGGGCTAACAGCCATATAAGAGTTTATAATGCATTTATTTATAATCAGATGTAAAAGACGAGGAGAGTAAAAAAGTACACCCATAACTCACAGGCAGGTCCATGTAATGTACATATTCATTTTCCATATACAGCTCTATTATTTTCATGTTAAAATTTCTACATTCAAGTAATATAACACATATCAAAGACCCAATGCTTATGCCCATCCCTCCCACACAAAATAACACGTCCTTCAACACATACAGATGTACAGGTATAGTACCATACCACTGCTACAACTCTTTCCATAAGTCTGACGACAGCCCAGAAAATTAATATTATGTATGGAATGATTGTGTGCACTGTGCTTCAGTTTGATCTACAGCAAGAGGTTTGACACCAATGGCACACAGAAGACTGCCATGTAGAAATCCTGTGCTTCATTTAAAAAAACAGATTAGCGCTTTTGAGGTTATGTGAGACTATGGGATGTGCTCAGAGCACCTCCAATTTCTCGAGACAGTGCAGGAAACTATTCACTTCAGCAATAACATTACTTCAGTTTGGCGGATTTAAATTTTCCCCAACTTTATAGTGCAGTTCTTTCTATGGTACCTATATCTGCCAGAGGGATCAACTGAGGACTCATTCAGCAACAGACAATGTTTCTGACTACAGTAGCACCATTTGCATCTAAAAGATACCTGCACACACCCACACATTTGTATGCATGTGGTAACACACAAACAGGTGGGGTGTAATAGGAGGCATGCAGCAGGCAAAGCACACAGGGTGGGAGTGAATACCGCTTGTACTGTGAACTCTCTTGACTCGCATGTGCAATGCCGGGTGTATATACTGAATAAAGGTGACATGCTCATGCCTGTGAATTCAAATTTCCAGATACAGTACATTAGATGATTCGTACAGATTTAAAGTGTCATCACAAGGAAAAATGACAAAAGTAAGAAAATACATAACACATCATTGACTATCCTCCCAACATCCATTATGGTAACCCTTGTTTCATAGGAATCTCCCTTAATTTCCTGGTTCTTTACATTATTTTTTTTTACACCTATACAGTTTGACAGCTGAGACAAGATTATTGCTTTAGACACCAGCAAACATCCTGGATTCATTTAATCTCTCATCCTCTGATAGAGGAACTAAAGAAGTCATAGTCAAGCCCAGAGCTTTTTATATTCTTGTTATCCCTCCAGTTGAACTTAGACCATATAGGTAAGATAAAAGGAATAGGATAAGAGCCTATTTCGAAGTGCTGGGCTTACACAGTGTCCCCACAGGAGCCATTTTGTGTTTTTTCATTTGCTTATCATGTTTTCCAGTCTTGGGTTGACAAAGGAAAAGCCAGTGAATGCTGCCTGGTCCATGGATTCGATGAGGTTCTTGTCCGCGTGGGAGAGCCGCGGCTTCTCGCTCAGGAACTCTCGGTCAAAGTTGCTGCAGTCACTGGGGGATTTCTGTGGGTGGCAGGTGAGAGATTTTAGTTAGGTTAATGTAACAAAGCACACTGAAGTAATCAGTGTCCTGGATACATGCAATCATATTTACACAACAGAATTTCAGGTACCTACAGAGTCTGTTCAGAATCAAAATCATAGACTCTTACCACTTTGGGCTTAAAAGGGGGGTCCACGTCTCTCCTCTCCAGTGCTGGCCAGTTGATGGTTTTGAAGAACGGATGGGTACGGATGTCTCCAACCACACCCAACCTGCGACTGGGATCTCGCTCAAACAACTGGAATAATGATGCACCGAAAGAGGATAATTTATAAGAGAAACACAGAATAACACCCTATAATACTGTGTTTTGATAAGGAGGAATGTAAGCATTGAAATCCATTCATGTCTATGATGTCTATGCCTATGTGGAGGAAAGTGTGCCTAATGGCATGTATCCTGTTAGGTACCAGTTCAATCAGGTTCTTGGCCTCCTTGGTGATCCACCGAGGGTAGTGAGGGGTATCCGACCTGATGGACTCAAACAGCTCCTCCTCATCGTCGCCTTGGAAAGGTGACTGACCGATCAGCATCTCATACACCAGCACACCGAAAGACCACCAGTCTACTGAGAAGGTGTACTTCTGTCCCAGCAGGATCTAAGAACAGAGTAAGTTTCACAGAATATGTCAGACCTTAGAAACAACAAGGACACACACTGTCTAGATGGAAACATTCTGCTGTTGTTCTCCAGTATTACAGAAGCCAAGTGAATAACTGGACATGTGTGGAGCCTGCCATGCCTCCTAATGACCACTGGGAGGGCTATAGACTAACTAAATAAAGGGATTCATGACAAGCTGAAGCGTTTAAAAAATGATGATTTAAACAAAACTGCAGAAAACATAAGGTTTAAAGGTAAAGTTCACTCTAACATCAAAAATACATACTTTTTCTTTTACCTGTAGCGCTATTAATCAAACTAGATAGAACTAGATGTCATAACTTGAGTGTTGGAGATACCAGCTGTAGAGATGTCTGCCTTCTCTCTAATATAGAGGAACTACATGGCACTCGGCTTGTGGTGCCAAACCACAAAAAAACACATTTGAAAAGCTCAACAGCAATGTCTCTTTCCAGAAATCATGAGCCTTTTACTCAGGATAATCCACAGATATTGTTGTGAGCAGTTCCATGTAAAACCATTTTCTTTCTACCAAACTACACCCACCAACCATATGGCAGTGCAGAAGTTTGGTTTTTTTTTTTGGCACTTTGAGCACCACAAGCCAAGTGCCATTTAGTTGCATTATATTCAAGAGAAGGCAGACATCTCTATAACCGATACCTCCAACACCTGGCAACTTACACAAAAACACTCTAGATTGATAAATAGCACCGCAGGGCAAATATGTATTTCTTATTTTGGGGTAACCTGTCCCTTTAAGGGTTTTGGAGGAAAAGTAGTTGTGTGAAATTATGACATCAGCCAAGCCCCAAAACTAACCTCTGGTGCGATATAGTCTGGGGTCCCACAAAATGTGGTGGCTCTGGTTTCTCCAAACACATTCTCTTTGCACATGCCAAAGTCTGCTATCTTTATGTGTCCATCCTTGTCCAGCATCACATTGTCCAGCTTCAGATCTCTGAGGAATGACACAGGAGGAGATTTATACTATATACAACCAACTATGCTACAGTATATTCTGTTTGAAGTGCTGTTGTCCAAAATCCAAACAGAGATTCAATTCCAGTCTCTGTTGCAGTAACAGTTTGAATATAGAGACTGTAGACACCAGTATAGTGTGTGTGTGTGTGTGTGTGTGTGTGTGTGTGTGTAGGATCTTACCTGTAGATAATTCCTTTGGAGTGGAGGAACTGCAGTCCCACTATGATCTCAGCAGCGTAGAATCTGAAGGTTGAAATGTGCAAAACAACTATTAAAGACAATTTTACTGTGTCTCAGAGGTTAAGTTACAGATCCTTCTTTGTGTGAAATGACAGTTCCTGCATTACTCATAGTTCTTTCAGTAGTATCCCAATGTACTTACGTGGCTCTGTTGAGATCGAAGCGGCCTTTGTCTTGGATGTGGAACATCAAGTCGCCTCCATTCAGGTACTCCATTACAAAGAAGAGGTGCTCCTGTGCAAACAACACATTATTGTCAGCTCACTGCAGCAGATAAATGAGACATGAAGAGAGAGTGCGTGAGAGAGAATGGATTCAGTAACGGGAGCTGGGAGTGTGGGTCTTTATCAGCAACTGGGAATTGTCACGCTTTTCGCTGCTGCCCGGGTTGATTCAAAGAACATGCTCTTATATGCTTTCCTAGAAGAGATGTTCAGCAGTGTTGCCCCTTGGTTGACTGCTTTAAGGGCACCAGCGGATGGGCTGCATTGGGGGTGGGTGGTGGTGTGGGGGTCCAGTTGGCTAACCCAATTAACTGGGTGCAATTGCAAATTACAAACTTCATCAATATTATTAGAATTGATATTACAGATTAAATTGATTCCACTGAACAAGAACATTTGAGAAAGGAATTTGCCTTGATAATAACTGTTAAGATTCACAGACAAAGCAATCTTAATAATCACCATCATTATGTTAAGGCTATAGCAGTGTGTAAACTGGTTCACATTCACTTCACCTGTCTCTCCTCTGCTCTGTGTGCGCAGGCATGCCCTTGCATGACTGTAAATGACAGAAGAACATAGCCTAGACTCTGTCCCTCATAACTGATTTCTGAATGAATAAATATTTGCCATTATTTTGACATGAAACAGGGACTTTTTGCCCAGGCGGGGGTTCTGGGGAAATACGGTGTTTTGTAAGTGTTTGCTTACTTTAGACTGGAACGTGGAGTAGAGGTGTGTGAGGAAGGGGTTCTCCCAGGCGA
Source organism: Chaetodon striatus (assembly GCA_029783705.1). NCBI lineage: Eukaryota > Metazoa > Chordata > Actinopteri > Chaetodontiformes > Chaetodontidae > Chaetodon > Chaetodon striatus. Next base: position 29,550,539 of record JAPZEB010000012.1, on the reverse strand, counting down.
GGGCCAGGACTCTCTTCTCCACCATGGTGCACTCCACATCATCATCCATGAGAACGACGTCCTTCTTCAGGACCTTCACAGCAAAGTACTGGCCCTGCCCCTTCAGCTCTGCCAGCAGCACCTGGTGTCAAAGCCACTTCACGTGAGTACTTCATCAGTATGATCGCACCAGTTTTGTGGATTACAATCACAGCAACATAAAATAAATATGAGGAGGTTATTTATATCTTCCTCTCTTTAGGTGTTCTTACATGTTGAATCTTAATGTACCTCAGTGAGGACACCAGGAGTTCGATCTCACTAAAATGCACTGCCACCAGGCTACATTAGGCCTGGATAGAGATAAACTTTGCATCATTTGCCTCGTGCTTCCTCAAATAGGTCAACCTTCATAGGGTATATGTTTTTGTCAAATGTTGCCTGGCATTTATAGTGATGGATGAATAATTAAGCTCTTTTCTCATCTGAAACCCATCTCCCACTCCAACATCTATGCAAGGGAAGTCATCATTTAACAGGCAGTGAGTAGATGTATTGATCTAATAAACCTAGTTTATAAAAATAAGATAAACTACAGCTGAGGGGTCATTAATAAATTAATTACAACATGAAATCAAATAAGGAGGGAGGGACTCTGATAGACTTTGATGACAGTTTACTAAGGCATGAAAAATGGTAAGAATCTGCCTCTTGTAGATGTGCGCCCTTCAGAGCTTGTGTTCAAATTCAGCTTTCATCATTTCAAACATCTTCACACATATAATTTTCTTAGAAAGGCCACTTCTAATGGTTCCAAACTACCAAAAACAACATGAAGATATGGACTGTTTCCACTTATTACACTGTTTTCAAGGCTACATTTAGCGGGTAATGTTCATTTACAAAGCTAACACTCACATGGGAACATTTTCAGGATAAACATGAATATGTGTAATATAACAAGTTTGTACATTTTTCAGGTTTAGTGTCCCTTTTCTGTTTACACAGGCATTTCGTGTTAAATTCAGGTGAGGATTTACAGATGGGGACCACGGGGCCTACCTTGCCAAAGCTGCCTTTTCCTAGCACCTTGTGGAATACCAGGAGGTTCATGTTGAGGCGCACCCGGGGGACTGAAGGTGTGGCTGAGGCAGGGCCCGAGCAATTGCCATTTTTACCTGCTATAAATACACAGTGATACACACAGAGTAAATAAAGATGCAAACCTGGATGCAAAGATGCATGCAAATTCATACAAAGCATAAAGATTTGAGAATGTAAATAAAGTTGAACAGACTGACAGTGACATTAGTATTCCTATTTTATCTTTTAAGATAAAACCTGACTGAAATCAAACGACTTTATATGATGATGTGTGCTACAATGAACATATCTTACCACTAGGGTCTGCTTTTGCACTATTGATGTCTTGATAGATCCCAATGTCTGGTGCATTGGAGTCGTCACTCTTCTTAATGGATTTCTAGGGATGAAAAAAAGCATGTTGAAATATTCTTGACACTTTACATCGACAATCAATATTTTTCCTTACTTTTTTATTAGCACTGACCGGCATAAAATGTATACACACAAACTAACTAAAATACACATAGCTTGTTGCAGTACAAACCTGGCTGATTTGAGACAGAGCTTCTGCCAGTAGTTTCTGGTTGATTCCACACAGATTGGCCACTTTTTCCTGACAGTAACTATGTACGTTCATGACACAGTCTGTTGAGAAGTGTGAAAAATGGATGATCAGGTGGAGAAAGGGAATACAATTGAAGAGAAAAATGTCAGAGGTGTGGGAGGGGACAGGAAAAAGATGGATTTTAACATTAGAAAAACAAAACAAAACAAACAAAAAAAAAAACAATTAGCACATTAGCACATTAGACCCACCTTCACATTTAAGGCCCTGTTTGTAGAGACCCCACAGCAGACTGCCACAGTGGTCACAGAAAGTGGGGCTCTTATAGTTGTAGTGCTTGAAGCGATGTGGCATATCAATCTTGAAGCGCTCTTTCTGGAACTACAAACACACAGAGATTGATTAAGCCCACAGAAAGTTATGCGTTTCCACACTATGTCTTTGGCCAGTTTTAGTTGCAAGTAAAAATCTAAATGAAATTTGATTTGAAGCCAAAATAAAATATTGAATCAAACATTGATGTCATATGGAAACTTTGGTTAAATCTGTGTTGTCCTGAAAAATCCATGAAAAACATTTGCATGGTTTTGTGTAAGGTCAAAACATCTTGACAAAATTAATGATTAATGGACTACTTCATAGCAGTGCATGAGCCATATGCCATAAAATAAAGCAGTAGGGAATATAAAGTCATTACTGAACCACAGTTTGGGAAAGTAATAAAACCTAATGCTGTAAAATAAGATGCAGCTCATTGTTAGTGTCAGATCTGAGGTGAGATTTTGCACTGATGTTGGAAAACATTAACTTTGCTCACCATAGTGTCGCGACTGTTGGCCGCTGTCCCAGTGCACCTGCCAATGATTTTGTCGATGCATTTCTTGTGGATTGCCGCATTGCATTCTGGGTGAGATAAATAATAAATAATGTGTTAACTGTGAAGAATACAAAAAGATATGAATGTGATAAAATGCAGTTAGTGAAACACTCACGTCTGCACTTGTAACCTTGCTTGTTGAGCCCCCTGTATGGGAGAAAAGGAATGTGATTAAATCCTTGTAATGGGTGACATGAAGCAGAAAAAAAATGATGTTTCTCAGCCATAACTCAGAAAAATATGGCTCCAGATGTTAGAGCAATATATCCAGGATGGTTCTCAATACTAGGGTTGTAGTCATGACAGTGATATACTGTAACTAGCATGCAGATAATTTGCAGCAGTAAAGCACAAAAGCTACTCAACTACATCTGTACTACCTGCATACTCCAAAGTATTATGCAGACAGAAATGAAACGGTATGAAAATGTCATATCATGATTTTCGTCACTAAAATGATCACAATTGTCAGTATTATCACTGTATTGTTAAAATGTGCTGAAAATGTCCAAAATGTATGGATACATTAACTGAAATCATTTCACCATGGTTTATATAGAAAATCACAAATAAAATTTGCAGCAGTACACTTATTGTTTGCATAAACAATAAAACATTGCATAAAAATAACATAGCCAAAATACTATGTAAACAAAACCATATCTAATGTGCATTCAAATTCCAATTAAATATAGCCTGTCTTGAAATGCTTGCTCAAGTGTCTGTGTCACTGTAGATGGGGACAAGGGATCAGGATTTGCCTGCTGCGTGCCTACTTTGTAAACAAGGGAATAGCAAAACAAGCCCACATTGCATGCTACGCCTGCATCTGATTGTGGACGGTTTGTGCCGTGAGATTTTTTAAACGGCGTACTCAAAACATGTTTTTAATGAGTTAAAATTTGAAACAATAGCACTAATTGTCGGGAATTTGACCAAAGTTTATCGTGAAACAAGTAATTGTTTCATCCCTATATGCAAGTGCAAAAACAAGCATGGGAAAAGCATGAGGGACCTGTTGCTAGAGTTGGCACAGCAATGACTCATGGGTTTTAACTGTTATCAGTATTACTGGAGGACATCTTTCACATGTTAGACTGAAACTTGTACATAAAAAAGCTCAGATGATAAGTGGCCACAGTGACACAAACTAAAGCACGGACTAAAGAAAACACCAGATCTCCTTCTGTCTGTCTCTAGAGGGGAAATACAATACTAAAGTTTGGGAGATCGTAGGAGGAGCTTGGCTCACAGGTTAGTGCTGCTGACACAGTTGGAACACAACATGACAGCTTTGCGGGATTTCCCTAGACAGTGACTCATTCTCACAATAACTGTCCTGCTGTTGTATCTACCATTACACCCACGGCCCCCCCTTACGAAACTAGAACCGCTACTAATTGGTCTTTTGAGAAGCACCCATGGGGGCAGGACTTTTCTTATTGGACAACTGATGTTTTTGTCTCATTTGGTACCCAGAGAGGACACAGTAGGTGACAGCATAAATGGTCTGGAATTATCAAAGCTGTGCCGCTGGCATCTTAGCACAAACACAACTCTGATTGTAATAATAATGCAGAAAAACAAGCAGATAGACAAATTGGCTGTTTCTGCACAAGTCATGCCCAAACAGAGAAGCTTTGTAAATAACTGCCGTCGTCTCTCCATGGAATGCAGCGGATACTCAAAACATACTGAAGGTCAAAGTAATAACCGGATAAAGTACACAAACATAACATGGTGACAGCTGTAATT
>JAPZEB010000012.1:29527010-29538122 GCA_029783705.1 Chaetodon striatus | reverse complement strand
TTCCCCAGAGAGAGTGGAAAAAATGAGCACATGCAATTGGGGATGGGGTGGGTAGAGGAAAAGAGCAAAAGGGAGGGAAAGAAAAAAGATTAAAAAAAAGACAACACACTGGAAGGCAGTCCAGTGGACATGAGGAGAAACCAGACTCAATGATAGAACCAGATTTCCCTTCAGTAGATCTAGGCACAGTGAAGTCCTCTTCCGGTGAGACGGATATTGTTCATGTGTGGCCTCAAGAAGCATTTTAGCTACTCTCAAGTTCGTCTTTTGCTTTTGTCCTAGACTGAAATGACTGCCAAGCACCAGCAAACATAAAGCTGGACCACCGGCCTGTGGTTTGTAAGTTATATTTAACGCAAAAGAAGTCATAAATTATACACTAACTGGGTGAAGGCTCAGTATGCGGAAAACATGACAATAATAAGGTTTAAGTGACTTGAACATACCATTAAGTGCCACTTGACATGAAAATGCCTGTCGCACTTCATATCAGGAAGTTAAATCAAGTACTGTATACACAAACCATGTTCTCAACACGATATATTTCAGAACAAGCATTTGATAATAACAACTTCAAAAACCGATTACTGGAACAGTTCAGTGATTGACAGGACAAAGGAATCACGAATTTTGGCAAGTAGCTAATGAAACAAATAGATTAAAGGTATGCTACGCAGGACTGTTGGTTACTGTTTCTAAACACACTCGCCAGAGAAAGTGAAATTAAAAGCCAAGCCTAGATTCACTCTCATTTGGTGTTTTTCCTAACCATACTTGCATTTTTCAGCTCTGTGTGGCTTGGATGCCTGCTGCTTAGGGTCTGTCACCTGGTCACTGCCTTTTCATAAAGCCCCGACCACAGCTGCGCGCTGTCGGGGGTATGCACCCATAAATGTCCCAAACTTAGAAAAGGAGTATAGAATAAGAAAATACAGGTAGAGTCTCAGCAGAAAAATACACTGCAACACACTTGCAAGACACAGCGGGTCAAAAATGATGGCGCTAGATGATGATTGTGTACAAAAATCTTACAGTACTTTAAAATGGCCACAAAGAACCTAGGAGTGCAACTTTAAGTCCTTCTGCAAAAGATTCCACATATAAGACGCTGCGTACAGAAATGCTCGTTTGCCAAACTCCATACGTACCCTAGGTAGAAATATTAAAAACATGTTCTGTGAATGAAGAGCATGAACACTTTCAATTTTTGGCTTACTGTACAGACATAAATATGCTGGAAGTTGGCCAAAAACACCTTTGTAAACAAGAGAATGCAAAAGTTAGAGTCTGCAAAATTTTAAAGACAGTATACAGGATACAGTGATGAGCTGGGGGCTTACAGTTGGTAATAAATCTCAATGCACCATGCACAGTGTCCAAAGCATGCAAACACCAGGAGGGTACATTCATATATAATACATCTCCATAATCAAGACTGTTGGGAATAACCTTAGCTTGTAATGACGTTAAACCAATATTCCATTACACTGCATGCATTAGACACATTACTGGAAACAAAGATGCGTGACTGTCTGCAATAGATAGACTGTCATCAAAGTCATGCTCAACAATGCACCACAGACAAGTCAACGGTTTGGTATGCACCGAATTCATGGAGATGTCATTCAGTGGAAGAAGTGATCAAGCAGGTCCAGCAGGTTGAGGAGCTTTTGTATGTCAATCGGTGGGAATAAGTGAAGACAGGTAGAATTACACAGAGAGCAACAACAACAACAACAACAACAACAACAACAACAACAACAACAACAGAATCACCTGCCCTTCAACAGCACCTTGAATTTTGCTACTAGCAGAGTTGACATGGAAATCCACAAATCACTGAAAGAGTTGATTAGATTATTGACTATTAACTATTTAATCTCCACAAGGAAAGCCTTCTTATTTGTGAGCCTGCAGAACAGCTGAAAGGTATTCGGTCTAGTTCAAATACACAGTGGGAATATTTGACAACAGAGCATTGATGAATGGCTAACCCCTACCCCACCCGAGCTAGGCTAACCTTTTGCTTCATAATTACAAGGAAGGGTTGTTTACATCAAATATAGCATGCAATGCATCATGAGTGAGAAGTGTAGAACTTGAAGCCTTTTTAACTCACTAATTTTTGGATAATCCAGCACAAAAACAAGCTTGAACATGTAGACAAGACATCCAATTAGTTTTTTTATTTTGGGCAGACAGTGGAACGCTCTCAACTCAACAAAAAAGTACAGCTGTAACTGTAGCATTAAAAGACATGTAGTTAAACATTGGTGGTCCAACCTATCTGATGTTTCTGTTGTGCTTATTTTACTGTGTTGCTTTGATAACACCTCTAGGAAGGCAAATGTACCGTTACTCAACAGTAACATCATACTGCCAGTCAGACTGACTGCTAGTTTTGAGTAAACTCAAACTTTTATTTTTCTCTTGTCTGTGGCCCAACAAGCAAATCTCCAAACTAACATTGAAGTGTTATTAATGACATATAGAGGCATCATGAATTTAGATGAATGAGATTAATAAACTTAGAAATAACAGACGCTGAGTCCAGAGCTGTCTTTAAGCATGTTTGCTCTTTGCAGACGGAAATCTGAAAAACCCGACCCCTTCTCCACTCTTTATCCTAACCCAGCACCCCTATCCGAAACAAGACCTAACCATTTTCTCTTGATACATCAGCTGTTCCTTATCCCCATATGCTCAGCACAATTAAATTGTTTGTACGTGACACAGGGTTTTCTACCCGGAAGCTATTGCAAACAAACATTGTGATTAGGTCCACTGGGAGTCAATGTATTAAAGGGGTTACACTTCCTACACAACAAAAATGCTGATGTCCAAATGCTGACTGCATAGCATTTGTGCACTGTATATCTAGAGGTACTGCGTCACAGGCAGTGATTGTTTCTGTAACTGAAGAAGCTGTTCAGGACTGAAGGCATTAAACCTAAACATGAGCGGCATACCTTTTTGACAGCAGACATTTTGACTTCTCATATCAGGAAAGGCACAGGTGTAACAAATACCACCTATCATGACTCAGTTACTGTAAGTGTCATTAAATCTTACAGAAAGCCATTCCACTGAGACGGCATACACAACAACAGGACCCTAAAACTGTCTCACCTAAATGGAATGCAGACATTATTAAAGTTGTTTGTTACACCTGTGCTTTTTCCGTCCTGTGAAAACGACTGCAGTAAAAAAAAAAGTCTCTTTAAACTGAGGTTTTAATATTTAAATTCCGCTGATGTAACACCAATAAGCCCTTTTCACAGAAGACATTTGAACATGTCACAGATGGAAAAGCACAAGTGTAAATAAGAAAAGCAATGTCTGGACTCCATTTGGCTGCTTTAGGTTCAGGGTCCTGATATTGCACATGCTGGCTAAATGTCGTACTCTCATGGTGGTAATGTAATAACGAAGACCTGTGCTTTTCTACCATGACAAGTCAAAATATCTGTGCTATGAAAAAGGCATATCAGTAAAGCTGATTAAACCCACTCAGATGAGAAATGTTGAGAATGTCATCAAAACCAGCAGCATACTGACGCCTTTGATTCAGTATTTTGATATATTTTGACCTGACAGCGTCAATATATTCACAGATGTTTTTTAGTAGAAGTAATTAAGCCAGTGTTTGTCTACCAGGAAAGGGCAAAAAGGGGCTGTGAGAGGGCTTTGTCAAAACTGAAAATTACGTCTGCCTCAGGGACAGAAGAACACCTCGAGCAAGGAAAACTGGCCAAACAAGATGCTAAATAGAGCTAAAGGATTAAAAGTAGAACTCAGGTAACAGATCAACCTGTTCTTTAAAGAGCATGGCCTTGTCCCACTCTATACGAAAAGTGTCATGAGATAACATCTATTGTGAACTGGCGCTGGTGCTATATAAATAAATCTGACAAGACTTCTGACAATTTCAGTCTTGCCAAACTACACGTCATAGCTACCACTATGAGAGTATGTCAGGTTTGAAGGTTCCTGGCTCACTTGATGCTGCCCTGAGGGAGCTGTCAAGCAAAACCAGGAAGTGCCTGACACATTCCCGCACTGTTTACTGTAATACACTCTTTAATCAATATCAGGAAATATGGTGAAAATGTGAAGGAAGAAAATGAAGAAAATGCACACCTGCATGATCAAAGCAGTTTTCAGTTTCCTTGTCCCCCCACTTTGTGTTCCTTTTAAAGTTCAAGAGATTTTACCGTCAACACAAAGTGACAGGGAAAGAAAAGGAGAGTTCAAGACTGGGCAAAAGAGACCTGGAACAGCCTGGCTGGATTGAGCTGGGCCAGTCAGTGGCCTGGCAAATCGGAGCTGAACAAACACGCTCCACATGATTATAATGTACCTGAGCAAGCATTGTGAGAGTCAGCCAGGCCACAATCGCGCCTAAAGCTAATAACCTGGTGTGTAGTTCTGTGTGTAAACATCTATTGCATCAGCATCATGAAACTGCTCTTTATAGGAGCTCAAACAAAAACTATCCCTCCACATTGAACATTAAATAGTGATCATGGAAAAGGTTTGTTGTTCCTACCTGTGATAGTACTGTTGATTGAGAGTGTCTGCTGGAACATTGTGTTTCTTCATACATAAACTAAAAGCACTCAGAGAGTCACATCTGCAGGATCATTAACATTTACCATTTAGATGATTTTTCAAAAGTTGTCTGTCTTCATCATCATCTGGATCCAGATGTGCATTCAAGTATACATGATGGTCTTTCACCATGTATATTAGGATGAACATTATGCATATTCTTACAGACTACTAAAATCTTGTTTCAGGTAAGTCAGACTAAAGACAACTGAGTTTTGGCAGCTTAAAACCATTATGCTGTGTTAGTGCTTTAGCTGCAAAATTTTGCAGAAGGGGAATTGATATGACATGCCAAATTGCAGCTTAGTAGCCACAAGAAAATGTGACATTGTACATTTTTACAAACCCCAAATACTTTACATTTGCATGTTTCATACGTTTCATATCGACATTTCTAAAGTGATGTGTCTTCAGGAGGCGGAGAATATGGTGGATGCAACCCGTTGGCAGGGAGAGTGCCATGGTTGTTTGTTACTGAGACATCGCTCCTTTCCTACTGGGATTGTGCCCCCAAAACAGAGTATTTTTTAACAAAAACATAATCTTTTCCTTACCATAACAAAGTGGTTCTTGTGCCTAAACCTAACCACACATTAACCATAATGTTGTCAAAACATAAAGTGTCAATGTATCCTACTATAATAACGTGCAAATGTAACGTATCTGTGGTTTACAGAAATGTACAATGCCAACATTTTTTCTAGCAAGTGCGTTGAAAATTGCATTAGAACTGCACAATGCTCTCAAGAATTATGGCAATTTATGTGGAAATATTAATGCCTAGAAGAAGCTGCCAACCAGTTGTAGAAGAAATATCAACAAAACAATAAAATAACTTTCTTTGAGGTCAACCAAATATGCACCATACTTGTTGAAAACTAGCTTAAGCTTGCAGGAGAAATGGTTAGAAAGTGTTTGGTGAAAATTTTAAAGGTAAATCCATGATGTGGGAAATGGTCTATGCAAATATAAAGTGACAGGTACAGTAGGACCAAAAACCATAACCTCTAACGTAATAACACTGAATAGGGTAATGTTTGAGCCCAATCAATCACTTGACTTTCTTTTTCTTTCCCAGTTTTGACAGACAAATTCATGCAAAACAAAGCAAAGTAATTCTCACAAAACTCCCCTTAATCCACAAGGCTTTCACTGTGGTACTGTGGCATGTATTATTACCGCATTAACACCGCCTTGAAAGCACATAAGTGTACTTGTGCACGCACGCGCACTAATAACCTTGAACAAAGCAGCCTTTAATGAATTTCAGTGGGGACTGGCTTGAGAGAATCAAAGCCTTCCTTTCTTTCAGTAACCAAGGTTAATGTCTAACACCCCCTCCCCAACTACATGCACTCACAGAGGTCATAAACAAACATATACAGACACTATACAGATGTTGTGTGGAGATACACCAACACCTAAACCTCTTTCTCTTGCATATACAGTACATTCACTCAGCGATCAGGACAAAGTAGGACATCACAAAAAAGTGAGTGAGATTTGCAGAATGAGACCAGAGCTGAGGTTGCTGGTTCAAGGTCAGAGTCAGATTTACTGCCGTTGTGATACATTTACAGTGATACAATTTCACTTTGTGCCTCAAATTAACCTCAGACCACACCAAACCAACACAGGGTGTTAATAACTATCTTAGCTTATCTTAGCTTATTGGATTTTAAAATGACAGTACACATGGACACAAACTTAAGTGTTGCTGAAAACCTTCTCTGATTTCCTCTCCCTTCCTCCTGAGTATCACCGAGCTCTTTGGCACGGAGTCAAACCTGCTATACCAGCATGGAATGAATCCTGCCACTGTGTGTGTGGGTGTGTCTTTTCTCCACATGCATTAAGAGCGGTGTCCATTTCTGCCTCACTCACAGTTCACAAAGCCTCGGTCAGAACAGACAAAACAGCATCTGAGCAAGGAGAGACTAGCAGGATAGCACAATGTGGAGTGTGTGTGTGTGGGGAAGACAGTGAGGGAGAGAGGGGAGGAGGGCACTGGGGTTGTCAAGGGCAAGTAATGAGCTAAATTATTATCACCCAGAGCTGATTTAGCAAATTTGTGCCAAGCGCCTGTGTATGAGTGTCTGCACGTGTGTGTAGTTGATACTGGGCCTGTCATATTCTATGGCATATAAAACAGACTGTATATATTGTTTAGATGATGCTGGTGCTAAATATTATCATATATAGATGTTTTGACACCTCCTGAGTTTGATGTCAATATCAAAATATGACTTTTTCCAATACATTACTTTGTTGAGTATACCTACACTACATGAAACAAACACCAGGTTGTGAAACAAATCAAATTCCTCGACTGCATTTGTGTTGAATAATGTCTCATCACAAACAGCAGTAACTTTGCATGAAGCTGCCTTCAGATGATAAGAAATTTGCTCTTTGCTCACCACAGGGTAGGGCGCAGAGCTCAGCGCAAACGCTTACAGAGTCAATGTGCAGCACAGGTGTATGTCATCAAAACAGGAAACTTTAGCATTGGATTTAGCTAAGTTCCATGCTTAGTCAAATACCTGATAGCCTCATCTGACTGCTGACATTTCGCCATGGATTATTACTTTTCCTGGTGAGATCAAGGTATGTTTTAAATGTTGTGCTACAGACTTCAGGGTACTTGGGGAGGATGTTTTCTTCCACCACTTTCGACCTCCCCTGTGTCTCTTCTTGCTACGCCACATACAACTGTCTCATGGTTGTGCTTTGAAAGGTCAGTGGCATCCAAGGTCAAAGTTTAAGTACAGCGCTTGGTGGCAATTTTGAGCAGCATGCCATGCCAAGGATAGCACTTCAGTCAAGCTTGACGCCACCGCGCTCTCCATAGGAAAACAATGGCACAGCCAGCGCAGAGCAGTTTAACCACTGATCTGATCATCTGTGGGCAGCTCAAAATTTAAATCTGTAAATATCTCATTAAAACAGATAGACTATTCATGTCAACTTTCAGTGCTAGACAGTTTAAAGACCTAGTGCCACAGACGCAATTTAGTTGGAGCTTTAAAAGTACTCTGGTTCAAAACCAAGCTCTAAGTGTCTAGTTGATAGTTTTTGACTTTTCACCTGACTCTGCCATCCTGTCTTAAAGTACATTATCAATTATTCACACACTCAATGCAGCCTAATATCAGTCTAAACACTGTCTTAATCATATGAGTCAAAGATGCTTTTATAATGTGTGTTGTACTATCAAGGGATCAGTGCTGCATGGGCAACTCCTCACTGAGCAGATGTCCCAACCGTGTCCTCCAAGCAGCTCATGAAGCCACAAGCCAATATTGACACACCAGTAACTGCAGGCAGATGCAGGCAGATAGTGTTACCTGCACTCACAAAGCTGCATTGGCTTCAGAAGATAACAACAGGACACAGAGTCTTGCCACAAAGGCAGAACTGTGGTGTAGTGTGTGACACAAGACTTTCGCAAGCCATGGAAGGAATATTTCAAAATAGGATAATGTGTTTAGTGTACCTGCAGAGCTGACGTGTCACATCAGCCACTGTGGACTCAGAAGGCTGAGTTGTTTACAGCCACAAGAATGCAGGGAAGTCTTTACGCAGGGGCTTATTTAGCCACCCTTCTGACACATGGAACTTCTTTTTGTTGCCACAAATACATTCTTCTCATTGTGTGTTACACGTGGCCTGCTTCTCAATCACTGACTTCACCTAGAAAAAGGTGTTGAATGGTGCTTAGGTGATGGAAATTGTTGTTGCTCCACCTGGGTGCAATGAAGGAGCATAGCCGGCTCGTGAACTTTAGACTCAGCTGAACAATGTTAACCAGCTCCAGTTCAAGTTAGACAACAGAGCTGCAACTAACTATTATTTTCATTATTGATTAATCAGCCCATTATTTTCTCAATTAAAGCTTCTGACAATAAAATGTCAGGAAATAGTGAAAAATGACCCCGTGCAATTTCCCAGAGCCTAAGTTGAGGTCTTTGAATGGTATGATTTACCCAACCATAAGTCCAAAAGTCCAAAGCTATTCAGTTTGTTACCATGAATGATCAGAAAAGCAGCACATTCTCATTCTCTGTTTTGCTTAACAAAATTACCCTAACAATTATTTGCTGTGGTGTTGGTCATCATCAGTATTGTCTTTGTAATGACTGTGACACTGTCCGCTTTCTGTCAAACCTTAGCCAAAGGATGAAACCTGGCATTCAATTCTAGATAAGTCAATTTACAGTCAATTGATTTACATTTTAGCTTAAAGAAATAAGGGTTATATCCACATTTTATGACTACATGTACAGTAGGGCTGCAACTAACAATTATTATTACTGTCGAATAATCTGTTGATTATTTTCTCAATTAATCGATTACGTTGTTTGGTCTATAAAATGTCAGAAAATGGTAAAAAATGTTAATCAGTGCTTCCCAAAGTCTACAATGACGTCCTCAAATATCTTGTTTGTCCACAACATCAAGATATTTAGTTTACTGTTACAGAGGAGTAAAGAAACCAGAGAGTAAGAGAATATTGACTCTTTTTTTTTAACCTCAAAATGTACTCAAACTGATTACAAAGCTAGTGCGTAGGATTTAGTGGCATCTACCAGTGAGGCTGCAGACTCCAATCAACTGAAACTTCTCCTGGGTGCCAAGCATGTAGAAGAACTACAAGGCCCAATGCAAAAATGCAGATTACCCTATCTCATTGATGTCTAAAAAGAACTGGAAACAGTCTTTGAGGTGAGGTGCTGTTCATTCCTATGAAAGCTGCTTAGTGGTGCATGAAGCCAAAGGGCTCAATGTCTGCTGCATGAAAACACCTGGATCTTCCACAATGTGGGACCCATGGAGCAAGCACACTGTATGTATACAATTTGTGGGACTCACTTAAGTGAATTCAAGTTTTGTCAGCTTACCTTTAAACACCCTGGCTGAAACAGGTGAATTTGAGCTTAGACAGAAAAAGACTGTAACATGTAAACATGTTTGTTAGCTTGCTCACATTAATTATCCAAGGGTTAACCACTTAACTTATAACTGGAAACTGGTTATAACTCAAGTCAAGTAAGTGTTTTCCTGGTTTGTGCTCATGCTGCTGGTCGTTAGCATAATGGTGAACGCCACCGTTTAGCCCCATTTATATTTTCCATTAACGTTAGCTAGCTACATCACTGAGGCAGACCCTCTGTTGCCATAGGATACAACACTTCACTGGAGGAATTTATGGCGCTAACAAACTGGCTTTTCCACGTTGTACTGCATTAAGTTTCTCCAGTATCAGTGGAGACAAGTTAAGTTTTGTTTCATTAACCGGACCTACAAGCAGTGAAACATGGCTCAACTAACTTACGTAACTACAACTATAACACGGCGACAGAGGAGTTATTCCGCGACAGCAGCTCCTCTCATTCCTGACACCAGGCAGTCCTTTTACTTTTACTACTGATGTCAACCAAGGTTTGCAGTCGAGCTTTGCTTCTCTGTTATGAGACAAAACATGAGCTAAAGCCGGGCTGCAGTAAAGAGTCCTGACAACACTGCAAGCAACAAAGTGCTGTTGTCCCAACTGTCAAACAACACCAAGTTTTTTTCCAACCACAAAGAAGTTTAACCGCTTCTCAAGAAACAGTGACTTACCTCTTCCGCTGAGCTGGACACTATCTTCTTGTTTGTCGCGAGTTTGTACCGGGTTTGCTTCTTAAACAGCGGCTTCCCCGACTGTTCGGCTTCAGAAATCTTCACTGGTGTTTAAGGAAGTGTTGAAGTCTGCTGCTGTTAATTCAGGCTGTCTCCGTCCCTCTGTGTGTCTGTCTCACTACTGCTGCGGCTCTATGGCAGCGCGCGAGTTGCAGAGGAGTCAATGTGTGACGTCAACCAGGTGAATTCCCAGAGACACACACACAAAAACACACAGAGGTGAGACTATATAGTTTGGCGATGTGTGCAGGAGACACACAAAGTTAAACAAATAGAGCTGAGTATTATTCTAAAATGCTTTGTATTTATTTGTTTATTTTTATAATCCACATTCAAGCTTTGGCACTGGTGGGACTGGACTGACAACACTGGAAACCTGATATATTACATTGGAAAACTGGCTTCTAATCACTGTATCATGATTAGAGGAGAGTAGGGCACAGCCTAACACATTTTAGTTTGGGCTGAATGTTATTAAAACTGTTTGAGATTTGTTTCTGTTTGTTTAATTCTTACACCATTCACATTTCTGCTACAAATAAACAGTTTTTTCTAGAACTTACTTTTCCTCTACAATTGCACTGAGAAGTGGTGGAAGTGAAATGTTATAATGTACCCCATTTGTTGGGTTAATTGTAACAGGCAGAGGAAGTTTCCATGAAGTGCTGTAAAGTTTAGTTGATTCAAAACACACATTAAACATGGCTTAATGAGACGCTTTCAAACACAAGTTCACACGTTGGCTTCACTATAACTTGCAGCATTCACAGACAAACACTTGTCTTTATCTGGACACATTTTCCCCACAAATACAACATG
>JAPZEB010000012.1:29512994-29526910 GCA_029783705.1 Chaetodon striatus | reverse complement strand
GTACTTTGACCGTCACCATCTTGGATTTTTGGAGCCAGAAGTGATGAAAATTGACCATATTTGGACAAAAGGGTGGAGCTAACCTTAATACTGGCTGCAAGCTTAGTCAGCTGGTGCACAGTTTGTGGTTAACTGTGATAATAAAAACAGGCAGAACACCATTAAACTAAAATGTACTCACTTGAGAGGACTGACCATCCAGCTCTTTAGAGTCTTTTCGTAGAGCCCCACACTGAACAAGACTTTTAAGTGACCACTAAAAGAGCGACAGCTATGGCTACATCTTTGCTTTGTAAATCTGGAGTTAAACCATAGTTAGGTTACCTAACCAATGTTGCCACTGGATGGCACCCACCTGTCACTAACAGTTTAATTAAACATAACTTTAAACTCTAATTTAATTTAAATGGGTGAGTTCCATAAAAATTCAAACCCCCTACAGCTGTCATGAACTGGCAAATTAGCTGTAGAGACCTAAACCATATTTTGAACTAGGCTGTAAACATGTTTATTTCTGCTGTAAATTTGATATTTTTACACAGGAGTCTCTGGCCCAGTTTCCACCAGACACTTTCAGTACGGTACTTTTGGCACAAAAAGTAACCCTTCAGATATGGTACCTAGAACTAAGCTCTGCTTAGCGTTTCCACCACAAACAGCACCCTTAAATGTGGGCGGGGTTGTTGTCCCTCACTGCTACGTCAAGCATCTGCTGTATTTCCTCATTACCGGTCACACAGAGGGAAGTCTGCTTCTCGTTTATCGTCCATTGAACAAGATTGCGCGCTGAAATTTTCAGAAGAAAATAGAACAGGCCGCAGTGAGAGTCTCTCTCCATGGGATGTTTAAAAATAGTGGGTTTGTGGATTTAGTCCGTCTCAGGCAACCTCAGGGGTTTAGTGTTGTCGAAGCCCACAGGAACGACGTTCTGCGATGGTTCTTTTTTTTCTCAAAGTATGGATTATGTCGAAATTACTATAAAAAAAAAAACGCTTGAAGATCCACTCATTACTAAAAGTGTTTGTTATCCAAGAGGGTCATTAAAAACTAATAAAATGGCCACAGTTGTCGCACTGAAATTTAAGGTGAACTGACAGATTCATGTCGTCAATTCATACATTGAGTAACATTCCAGCCTCAAGTGGCCATTAGAAGAACTGCTGTTTTTTGGCTCTTTTGCGTTGGCTTAATTTTTCATCCTCAGCGATTGCTGCTCGGTCGGCACGCACAACTACCCATGAAAAACTGGTTCATATTGCACAAAGGTGTTTAGCTTCACCAGCTTCAACAGCGCCATGTGAAAGACTGCTTTCTTTTTCAGGCCACGCTGTGCAGAAGTAGAGGTCAGCTCTGTCATCTGGAGTCATGTCACACAAGTTCACAATGTTTCAAATAATGCTATTGGGTGAGACTGCTGACTTTGCAGCAAATGTCACTTTGTAACTGTTCTTTATGTGGTTGTTTGCTAATTAAGTCTGCAATTCACTGGATGTTGTGGGCACTACCAAACACTCCCTGAAACTCTCAGAAAATAAATAGATTCTAATTCTAATTCAGAAATGAGATGTTTAAATTAAGTGTTTACATGCATTTCTTTATTCCAACACCACACATTATTTATATCATACTAAAAATACAATAAGGTACAAGTAGGCTATTTTAAACCTCTGGTTTATTGTGATTACTTTTATTAAAGTCTTAATTATTTGAAGCTGCTTTACAGTGACAGGTATTGCAAGTTACACACCAGCAATAATGCATGGTCAGAATCTGAAGTTGAGTAGCCAGAGATCATCCTAGTTTCTGGCTTGCCAGACAAAAACAAACAGCAAACAAGGCTGTGCTAACAGAAACATGTCAAACAACAATGTAACATGAAAAAAATAAATTTTTAACCATCCACAACATCTTTTGTGTACTCCAAACAATTGTTTCTGCTCTGAAACATCACTCCAAAGTGCGTGGGTGGATGCACCCGAGCCTATTTGTTTCACTTGTTACTTTTCATGTTGTAAATTACATGCTAGCAGCTAATTCTGATGCCTGCTATTCACTTTCATCACAGGTCACTGCTGACACCAGCAGGGGAGCAAAATAAGCAGCACTTGGCTGCTTATTCTACTCGTTCAGTATAAAAATTAACACTTTAACCTTTAGTGTGAGACAACAAAAACAAGAGCTGACCCTGCATGTTTAAATACACGCATGTGTGCACATACACACACACACACACGCTAAAGCACAGACCTGAGCATCTACTCGCTGACTGATCGTCGTCGCGGTGGTCCCAGCTGCCGATAACTGAGGGGATGCGTAAATACCATCTGTGTGTCAGGTGAGAAAACTTCACCTATGCAGGAGTGTGTGTTGCAGGGAAATGACCGGCATGCTGCTAACAGACAACAGACTAATGCCCAGGAGCTGCTCAGTGACCCGTTAAAAGATATAACAGTGTCATAACAGCCATCTGGCCTGCCTCTATTGGTTCTATTAATAAATCTCCTGACTAAGCAGAGGAGGAGACGAGCGGGGCATGCAGAATAGTTACATGTCAAAAGCTTCTCGTTCTTACTTTTTCTCCCTCTGTCTTTCTCATTCTCTCACACACACACACACTCAGACCTACACACTTTCTCCTCCACCAGCTGTCATGTGTGCATTCTGAGGCGATGCGATTGCCCGCAGAGGCACAGATGACTCAGGGCGCCAAGCTGAGGGTGGCTCCCCCAAAATATCAGGAATAAAATGCAGTCTGTGTTCCTCAAATGTACTTTTCTGAATATTTCATACTTTTGTCTTGCACCACTTTGATCTTAAGGGGCTTGTTTAACTGCAAAAAGAAAAACTTTTCAAAAAATCTTTAAAGAAACTTTGACAACTTGTGCAGACAAACTAAATTGTCAAGATAGATTTTGAAAAGCAGCCTGCTTGTGCTAGTGGAGTTATCGGCTCTATCTGTAAATAAATCCATTGATTTGTTAACAGTTGAGGTTGAGAAGGGAAAATGCCGGCAGTCACCTCAGGAGAGTCAGTTACAGATCCTGCATATGCTCTGTACTCAACCCTAATGCCAAAATGCTCTCAATAGCTTTATTATTTTCTTTACAGTCAAACTTTTATCTCGATGCATTTGCTTATGGGCACCGGAGATTGATTTCAGCAGGAAAACAGGAGAGGGGGTGAAAAGGATTGTAACAGGAATCACAACAGAACTGTGTTTTTTTGGCACGCCATAATTATATTTCAATCATGCAAATGAGCTTGGTTTTGGTAGTTAGAGGGCTGTTGGAGTGTGTAATTGAAAATGCAAAAGATTGTCTCGCATCAAAATGTCGAGGAATGCGCTGGCTGGCTGCTAATCAGAATGGCCCCCACGTGCGGCGCACACTGAATCGCTGCCTCGATCTCTCTAGAATTGAATCGTTTTATCTTAATTAACTGTGCAGAATCCATCCAGGTTTGTGAGAGTGCCAATTTCTTTCACCAGCCCCCTCTCTAACTCTCTTTTCCAGTGTGCAGCAGCACAAAAAAAAAAAAAATCAGCTCTTCCCCCACTTTAATAAATATTTCTGGGGCCGACTGTGATATCGACTAGGAGCAGTGATCGAAGGATGGGGTTCTGTCAGTTTACTGTACTGAGTGTGTGCTCGCTGCTGTCAGTGGAGCTGCAGTAATTTCACTCGGTAGTGTGTTGAGCCACACCTCCTCTCCCTTCATCTTTCCTTCCTTCACTCGTGTGAGCGTATTTTATGTTCTCCGCCGAGGATACCCAATATTTTATGCAGGGTGATGAAAATTCTCAGCCCACTTTTGAAGCCGAAGAAGCAAAAAGTAAACGTTCCCTAAATGACATCGCTGGGAAATTCTTTACAACATGTAAGCATCATTCGTTTCTGGCTGTCCATTTTACGACTGCACTTGTCTTCTCTTTATTTTCTTTCACTGGCAACACCTCTCCATTAATATCTCCCCCATCAGTGTGGTTTTAGAGCTGCTGGAGTGTGTGAGATTTGTGTTTTCATTAGTACGTTCACATCCCTTTGCAGGAACCCATCTCCCGCTGTGAACTTCAAGACATTTTACAGCCGAGCATGCAGTTAGAATTAAATAATATAAGAGGGGGAAATAGGGGAATTTCACTGAAATTTGAAAAGCAGAAGTTGTTTTGTTCTCCAGAGTTCATATCCAACACGATTCTCCCTTACCTACGTACCTTTTTTGATTGATAATCCTTAGACACTGGAGATAATTCCCCTAAATAACGAGCAATTAAATTAAATCATGTTCCCAGTTTGATCCCATTGCCCAACACTATCTGAACATGTAATTTCACAGCTTTAATGGCTCGCAGCAATTAAGTAGCCTGTGCTAATTGCTCCATTATGGACACACTGAACATGAATAATGAGGAATTTCATTTAAATTCTGTTTTTGCCTTGCCCATAAGATGAATTTAGTCATTTTGTTCTAGCAAATTGGTCCTAAAGGAAGGCTTCCCCCTCAAGCTTCTAGGCTATACGCTGCTAGTGCCCACAGCTCTCACCTCAATTAGAAAAATATGAATTTGAAATGTAAAAGTAAAAACATTTGGGCTTTGGGGGTATAGTGCTGGATGATGAGAAATAACCGAGGGAAAAGAGATCAAAAAAACGGAGAAAGAGACTGCAGCCCCTGCAATCTCCGCATGATTATTACACAGCAGAACCCTCCCATTTGTGCTCGGAGCCAAGGTCACAGCAGACGATTTTAACAGTAATTCCACACCTGACTTGACCATCCCAGCAACCTGGGCAGATTATCCTGTAGTGTGAAGAGGCGCAGGACCGCAGACTGTGGCGCTGCGGGCTGACAAGATGTTTTCAAACATGTCTGATTTTATCTGGCTCACGTAGTGTGAAGTGATACGAGACTCACCGAGGCTGAAATCTGAGAGCAGCATCGACAACGGATAATCAGAGTTTAGACACAGGGACAAAAGATGAAAAAGAGAATGAACAACAACAACAATGCTTACTCAAGCGGACAATTTGTATCACCGTGACTCCAACCTCTGCTTGTTCAACACATGATAAAGCTTTGTTTACACTCGTGCGAGACACCGCGGCGCAGGCCTCCGTAGATGGCACGCAAGATACGAGCAAGCACGGAGGTGTTTATGCTCAGTGCGTTGTTTGCTGCAATTTGCTTTCAAACGCAAGGGGGCATACACATACTTGCCATCCCTCACCATTTTCCCGGGAGACTCCTGTTGTTCACTGCCCTCCTCCGGTTTCCTCCCAGGGTCACAATTCTCCTGTATTTCATCTTATTTATGAAATATTTTCACACCTTTTCGTTAACACAACCCGTTTCTGGCACTGCACAGCGTGTATAAGCCCTACGACTATAACAGTGAATTGTTTCCTACCCCTTGTTGCTTCCGCCTCTCTCCCTCCTTCTCCGGCCCCCTGGGGCCCAAGAGAGGTGCCGATGGACACCTTGTCTGCAAACTGACTGCATTATGCATGCTAAAGTCCAACAGGACACTCGAGCAGAGATTGGAGGGGTGCCGGGGGGACCAGACTTGCCCTCCTCCGCCGTGGCAGAATACCCAGCTGTCTTCCTCAGACCGTGAACCTCCTGTTCCACCTCGCTCAGGCACCCAGGACCCACGGGTGTGTGGGCCAGGGTGGGAGGACAACAGGCTGTGGGTCCCTGGCACAGGCCAAGCCTACAGTCTGGCCTCCCTCCCTCCTCCTGGTACTCTGCTGGCGTACCAGGGTCAAGAACCAAATACTGAACCAAATGAAATGTATTTAACATCTAAATGCTGTTACAGTTTACTTAATATTTTGTTTGTTTTCTTTGATTTTATGGACACATGCATAGGACCCCCAGACATGCCGCTTTGGTTTTAAAAGCCTTCCTTTTTTGAGGTCTCAAAGTTGGCAAGATACAGACAAACAAAATATTATGTGGATAAGCAAGAAGTCAGTGAGTGTTACTGGAAGAACCCGAAAAGGAGGCTGCCTGTCAACAGTAGTAAATACTGACATGACGCCGAGCTGAAAACCAATGAACATGGGTATTCATCAGTGTGTCCAAATCTTGACATCTTAGTATTTAAATTCTACATATTGTGTTATAAATATGCACGGTTGAAACTCTGCTATAGCAACTGAATTGTGCTGTTGGCTCCTCTGCTTGAAGGTGACATATATAGCAGCAGATCTTGTCACCAACTTCAGTCTCCCTCAG
The DNA here is from genome assembly GCA_029783705.1 of Chaetodon striatus. Classification (NCBI taxonomy): domain Eukaryota; kingdom Metazoa; phylum Chordata; class Actinopteri; order Chaetodontiformes; family Chaetodontidae; genus Chaetodon; species Chaetodon striatus. The sequence continues at coordinate 29,520,673 of JAPZEB010000012.1, read as the reverse complement.
CTCACTGAACCCCTCCAGCACCAAAAAAGTGAACAAAGTCAAGTCGAGCCTTTAATAGATATTTTTCTCAGGAATTGGTTGAGACCAAATTAGAGCTACAAGCTACAATGCTGCTCTGTGCTAGATGTGTAAAGGCAGATTTATACTTGTGCATCAGCTCTATGCAGAGCCTATGCATATGGCCTACGCCGATATGAGCATCTGTACTTGTGCAGTGATGTGTCTGTGCTGCCCTGCAGTTACACCTCCAAAACACTAGTCAGCGGCAGGGTTTCTGTGAAGTACTGTAAAGTTTAGTTGATTCAAAACACACCCAAAACACACATTTCACATGGCTTAATAGCAAAAAATTCAGTTACAAGTACACAAATCAGCTTCACTTTAACTTGCAGCATTCACAGACAAACACTTGTCTTTATCTGGACACATTTTCCCCACAAATACAACATGCTAATGTTATTATCACAAGCCTATGGCATTTTACATTATATAAATTAGCCTAGCAGCTGGAGGACTTTTCCTCTACTCACATTTAACAAAAGTAATGGTATGTAATTTGGCTCCATTACAACTCACAAGGTTCACCGGCAAAACAACTGTCTGGTACTAAACATGTTTTCCGAACAAATACAACATGCTAACGTTATTAGCACAAGCCTATGGCATTTTGCATTGTCTGAATTAGCCAGGCGACGAGCAGTGATTTCCTCTGAATATTGTCAAGACTGTGAAACAGTGTGTCAATAAGATACCTGACGAATTAAAAATACAAAGTATATCTCATTTAATTAAGGACATTAGTTCAAACTGAACTTAAGTCTGAAATGCAAAAAAGGCACTCTTTGTTACTGAACTCAGCTGAAACACATCCAATCTCTGTGGTATATTGAGGGTCACTGTTTGATGATATTGTGGTCAACTGGCCAGAGGCACGAAAGGATCGACCCTGTGTAACCACATAAAAATGTTACAATTTACCCCATGTTAGGCTGTGCCCCACACTCCCCTAATGCTGAATCTTCAAAGGACTCTGTTTGTCTTGTAAAGCTTGACATTGTTTAGACTATATATCAGTTTTTAAAACACAAATGTGACTCTGCAGCAGTTGCACATCGAGTGTTAATGTTCCCCAACAATTTTTCCCTCTAGTAAAAAAAAGACAGAACAGAAAAGAATAAGGCAGGAGAACCAGCAAACCAGGAAATCAATGCAATGTGCGGATACACAACTGGTCTGGTCTGTCTTTGTTTCCATCTGTCTCTGTTACACACACACACACAGGTTGAGAGAGAATACAGTTTGTGGGCTGATCCAAACTGCCATGCATTTCCATATTGGCCCTGCCCACATTACCTCCACACAAGGCAAAGCACAAAGATCCATGTGGTGCTGAGTCATCAGCCCCCACCCACCAAAACTGAATGACTATAAGACAGAATGGACCTGTAAATTTAGACTGCCTGTCTCAACTCCTACAGCGCTATTTATAGCTCTGTAAAAAGGGTACAACAATGACGTACAGCATAGGTGACGGAGTTTGAATGCTGATAGAGATTACTGAGTAAGACTATGGAGTTACTCATCACCTCATCACCACCACAAACAGTCGGAACATGGGACAACAAGTCAACTGAAGGACAATAGATTTTACTTTGGCAACTGGCACACTTGCTGTCACTTCAAGAGCACTCAAAACTATAATTTGTGGTTGTGATAAGGAGTAGTATGATACCCCCACCAACTCAAAAGAGTTTAACAATCACAAACAACCACAAAAAAACATAAAGCCCATGACAGGAAAACGTGACTTTTTCCATTACTTCCACTTCCTGGAAAACTGTCACCGATGATCTCATGCTGCAGTGGTTGTAAATAATAATTCCATCCAATAAAACTATCACAGACTTTCGATCAGTGACCCCTGCCTGCCACTCCCATCAAATAAACCTGCCTCTGGCTTTCCCAACTGATATCCATTGGATTTGCACTGGAGTGACCCCTCCCTGTGTTTTGTCCCGCCCAGCATTCTGGTTCAACAGGAACTATATCAGATTGGGGAAGCAAGATTTTCTCCTCACCGTGAGCAAGCAAGAAAGATTTTGTCCCTGTCACCACACTCTGAAGGAAGAAATGTAGGACAGAGGGGTGCATAGTTTTCTGATGCCACAAGTTAAGTGTCTCTCTGACACAAAATTACCCCTTTCAGTTGAAAGTGTAAATTAGAGGTAAGAATTCCAGGTTGAGTTAGTTCACTTTGAAAGAGAAAAAAAACCCTGACTGTTTTGCGTCTCGGTAAGAACACTACTAACATGACATGACACAGCATATTGTATTAAACTACTGGCTTCACATTTTCTGTGAATTAGACTTGTATCCGGGCAGGGGACCCAGACGGTTCCTGTTGTGATGGCCATTTCTGCCATCCCAGCAGTGCCAGGGCAAACATCAGAGTGAGTAATTAGAGGAACAGACAGAGGGAGGGGAGAGGAGTGGAGGGAGGGATGAAAAAACAATCCCTAAAAAAGGAGAGAAATAATCCTTTCATCAAGAGACATGCCACAGCCTAAACTGCTTTTCCCTATCTGTCTTCTTTTACAATTCCTTCTCTTTCTTCAGCTGTTTTCAATTCCTTGCCTTTCACAGCATTCTCCTCTTTGCTATACGCCTTTTTCATGTTTCAACACAGATAGCCGCATGTTTGTAGACAAAGAGAAGTTCAACAGGTTCTTCCTTCAAATGGCCTTGAGGTAAACCAGACCAGTATTTAGACAGATATAGGGTTGGCCCAGCTCATACATGGCAACATAATGGTGGTAAAACATTTGGCAAGAGAGGGGGTGTTATCTCTAAAAGCAGCGTAACCTTACTTTCCTCTTTTAGACACAGGCGAAGTGACGTTGCTCTCAAGTGGTGATAAAATATACCAGAAGAACATCTACAAGTGTGTAAATGTTCCAGCCACCACAGCAGATAACACGCTGAGCTGGAATATCAGCGGGGCTTTGGTACATCCTGTTGTGTTGATTATTACGCTGTCAGTCATACTTATCGTCTGCTGTCTAACATGTCTTGTGAATAAGGAGCATTAGACAAGAACAAAGATCAGATGGAACACTTCCTCCTCAAGCAGCCCTCACCTCAGAGTTTGGTCAGGTGTGTCTTAAGTATTGTATTGGAAAATGATTTTGAGATGACAGCATGGAAAGTTACTTAACTACCTGCACTCGTGTCATAAAGGCCTGTGGTTCCAAACCTTTCATTAAGAGACCTCATTTTTATCATTTAGTAAACTGGTGACCCCGGACTGAGTGATATATGTTATGGATATTTGTCATTTTATTCAATACATAACTATATCAGTACAGCACAACTGATTAACTGTTAACCCAAATAATTACCCCCAATAGTGAATGCGATAACTACAGGAAGGTTGTCTAAAATGAGCGATTTTAATGACTTTTGAGCAGATTATTTCCTGTGAACACTACATCAGAGATTAGTTTGCCTGATATATTTTTTAAACTCTATCTATCTATCTGTGTATACATTAGGGGGTATAGGGGAAAATTGATGCAGCATAGTATCGTGATGTTTTTTAATGGCAATATCATATCATCACACAGACACCAAGTATCAAAAGCAATTCAAAGTTAAATAAAATGTAATGAATTTCAATATATCACAATACATTTCATCACAATACTCAGCATATCACAATATGTTTAAAATTGCAATAATATTGTACTGTGACTTAAGTTTTGTGATAATATCGTATCTTGGGGCCTTTGGTGATTCCCACCCCAAATGTATACGTGTTTTTTTCAAGTGTTATACACCCCTTAAGAAGGCCTCGTGACCCCCTGTGAAGCTTTAACAACCCTTACTAGGAGTCGAAACCCCCAGGATGGGAACCAGTGGTCTAAAATTTTCTCTTGTGATTAGGAGCATTAGACAAGAACAAAGATCAGATGAAACACTTCCCCCTTCTAACAACCCTTCACCTCAATGTTTGGTCAGGTCTGACTACATGAATGCATTGGAAAATTATTTTGACATGACAGCATGGAAAGTTGCTAACCTTCCTACAATGATGTCACGTAAGCAACTCAGCTTGGGAGGAATGGTCCCTTTGACACTGTAACATACAGTGGGTATCACTGTCTGATCAGGAAACACAAGTAAAATGTTGGTCAGTTCTTCGAATCAAACCTCACATTATCCTTTCACTTTTCTTTTGCAGTCTGATAAACATGTTTGTGTAGTATTGGAGTTTTGGAAGGTATTACTGAAACTCTGTTTCTATGTGATGGGATCTGAAACTTTTCCAGCGTGTACAAGGAGAAGCTGTCCTTTCACTATTTTTAGAGGTCCTTTTCTTATAATTTGCCGAGACCACAGAAATTGAGGGCTATCGATTCAAACCTGCCGGCAGTTACCTAATCACTCTCTGCATCTCTGGTTCCCTGGCTACTAAAGGGAAGGTTTTGTAATGTGTTTTGCATGTGTGAGAAACCATGTGACCGAGTTCACACTCAAGACGAGAAGTGGAACAAGGTGTCTTTAACTTTCAGGTGCTTGAAGGAAACTTTCCCTGCTTACGACGCTGTTCTCACTTCTCTCTCTCTTTCGGTACTTCAAGTAAGTATTGGGTCACTGACACTCCTGGGATCAAGTATCTAGAGCAACCCCAATCTTCCTATTTTCTGTTCTGCCTACTTTCTGACTGACATGCAATCACTTCATCTTTACTCATCTAATTGGAGATGATCTTTCAGTCTTGATCTCTGTATCCAGTTACAGTGTCCTCAGCAAACACTCCCCCTCAGTTCCCTTCCTTCCTTATTATCAGTATGGACAGCCTTTTAAAATTATTAATGAGCAAACCAAATACCAGTTTTGAATTATCAAAGGACCCTTACTGGCTGATAAATTAAAGCCACATCCCTTTTCTTTTCTTCAGTAAGCTCGCACATCGGGCCTGCTCTGGTTAACTCGCCGTCATTAATATTGCAGATGTTGAAAAAGAAATAGGCCAAAATGTTTTGTGCTGTTTCTTTGTCTTTAAATATTTATGCTAGCACTGCTTTCCCGGCCGCGGTCCATTGCTGTCTGACTTGGTTGTTTTGGCTTAGTGGAACTCTTTGGTATAACTAATTAAGTTATCTGAGAGGGCTCGTATTACGCAGAAGTCTGGCTGTGGCTGGGAAGTGAAAAGCCTGAAAAAAAGAAGGGCTCATTATGGTCTGTACCAGCAGTGGATGGGAATGTGCTTTATATTTGGCCGAATTACATCTGCAACAAGGCAACAGTTACCAGTAATGATGTGTAATCCCATCGGGCGATACAAATATGTCACCTTAATTTGACCTAAAATTAGAGTGCCTCCCTTGGGTTAATCAGTGTAGCGAAAATTAATGGAATGCAGCATCACTGAATTCTGATCCAGCATGACATGTGCACATTAAATGGCTTTACAGATGCAGTATTTCTTGTTTTTAGTCATCAAAGTTCTTCTAAAATAATAATTATAACTGCTGACAAGAGAGGACATCACAGTAGGCTGACCTTTTGAATGAATGATGTAAACCAAGGACACGTGGCAGTCACTGACACAACACTGACTGTTGCAGGATGTAAATTGGGACTTTCTGACTGTGTGTCTCTGCAACGACTTAAAGCCACTTTCTCTTCCCTGACTTTTCCACTACATAACCTCATTACACTATAAAAAAAGGCATAAAAGAAAGGACAATCAGAGGCAGAGTCTTGCAAACTGCTTCCTAGATGAATTTCAAAACATTTTTTTGCAGAGTAATACATCAATCAACTGAATTAATTTCAAGTGAAATACTAGAGGTTTGGTTTGGACAGTTACCTCACCGTCACTCATTGATCACTGCTGCAAAGTTTGCTGTCGTAATATTTCTGCACTCTTTTCATGAACAGATTTGAATTTAAAGTCCATTTTCAAAATACATTTGTCAAATAGAGAAAAGGTCTTAAACACAGTCCGCAACGATATTGCACTTGTAATCTTTCCTTCTCTCTCTTTCCCCTTCTTGTTTCCTGTCTAAAGCAATATGTTTGCAATACAAGACTTATATGTCAGTTAATGATGTAAAACAGAGCTGCACATATCATACATTAATAAATTTGCTCTGTATATTACAATTCCACTAATGTAACTCCATCTTATTCATCTCATTTGAGCAATATAAACTCAAACATCCCCCAACATTAAGTTCATGCTGGTGGACAAACAAGGGTCAGATGAGATCTGTTGACTTGATGTACTGCTGCCCTCTGCTGGATGAAAGAGGCACTTAAATAAACTGTTTGCCAGTGCCACAAATAGACACATACAGGTAAAGTCTACTCTGTGCTTATATCCGCATTATCCTGGTATTTATCACTAACAGGGAATAACATGAACATCTGTACAATTAATACAATGCTTTGCAACAACTTTTAACAAACAATTGCTTTTGTGAGACTCGTAATTATAGCTGCTGAGATTGTGTCAGACGCTTTGAAGTAATGTATATGGCTATTTTGCGCATGCTTTTTTTTTTTTTTTTTTTTACTAATTTGTATGATATTTAAATATACATACAGACATAGGGGTTGAGATGAAAGACTGAGTAATCTAAGGAACTGATGATGAAATAAAATCTTGTGTATACAACATAGAGCGTTATATATACCAGATAAGTTGACCTTTGTGAAGTATTCTCAACAAAAAGGGATTATTGCATTCCACAGAGAAAGTAAATATACAAGGGCCACTGTACTGGAATGGGTATCATTTTGCAGGTGTTCGTGTAGTTGTGTCCATTCAGTAATAATTTATAAGAAACAGATTTGTGTGCAAGAAAAAGCAGCACAGCACAGCACTGTGAGAGCACGCCAAGTAAACTTTTTAAAGGAGTTTATTTCTATATGTATCTATATACATAAACATTTACAATGCACTATATGCAAGAGGTACAATCCATAATTAACACTATAGATATGGCACATAAGAAACAGGTAGAAAAGCTGAACAGTACATGATGAACAAATGTGTGCTTTAGAAATAATAATGTTTGATGGGTGACAGATGTCACATGTAGTACAGCTACATTCTAAATGGACCAGAAAATACCTTTAGGTAGGTTATTTCCAAGGGACAGTTCACCCCAAAATCAAAAATACTCATTTATCCTCTTACCCGTAGTGCTATTTATCAGTCTAGATTGTTTTGGTGTGAGTTGCTGAGTGTTCTACGCAGTACTCCACAGACCTTGTTGTCAGCAGTGTATATGTAGGTACTGAAAGAAGGAAGCATGGATCTACTGCTGGCTCATCTAGCACCACTGATATAGCTCATGTTAAAGCTCAGCTGAAGGGGACGCCATTAATGTTTACATTAATTCTCATCCATGAGTAGATGCGCGCTTCCCTCTGCGCGGTGATGCGCTTGGCAGGTGTAGTTTGGCAGAAAGAAAATAGTTCCTACATGAAACTGCTCACAACAAGGTCTGTGGATGAGTAACCAAGTCATGATTTCTAGAAAGACACATTGCTGTTGAGTTTTTCCAAACGCATTTTGCCAAGTGCCATCTAGTTCTTTTATACTTGAGAAGGCAGACATCTCCACAGCCAATATCTCCAACACTTAGCAACTCACACCAAAACAT
>JAPZEB010000012.1:29497765-29509445 GCA_029783705.1 Chaetodon striatus | reverse complement strand
CAGGTCCCTGGTGGTCTAGTGGTTAGGATTCGGCGCTCTCACCGCCGCGGCCCGGGTTCGATTCCCGGTCAGGGAACATTATTTACATACTTACTAAATAGAAGAGGCCATTTGATTAAGAAACAATGATGAATGGAATTACAGTAGACAGTGAGAAAGATTACATTCATCCAACACACTACACTCAAATCAAATGTCACAAGCCTAAACTAATCACCTATCATGAGCATACTTACACTGAGAGGAGGAATATACAGGGATATTGATAATGAGTATTCCTGTTTACACGTAGCCATGCATACAACCATTAAGGTGCCCCAGCATGTCTTTGTCACATCAAAATATGAAAAAGTGGAACAGCTGAAGTTGCTTGTGCTTATTTACTCAAACTTTTCCACTGGTGTTAGACTTCAAACACAGCCTCTCCCTTTCAATACTTTAACCACTTGCTTATAAAGGTCTGCATTACAATATTTACACACAGTAAAAATACCTGTTGATATCCAAGTGTTTCATAATTTTTAAAAGTACGTGTGTTTCTCATTCTGAACAGAAATGTGTGCTTTTCTTTTGGGTATGCATCTCTGCCCCACAGCCTTGCAAACTGTTGTCTTGTTGGTGTGTGTACAACATATTTATGACAACACACAGAACTGAATGTAAACAGACAAGAGGCTGTGTGTCGCAAACTGCAGTAAAAACCACAACTGGGACGCATATTCCAAATGTGCTGTATACTTGTTCAAATGATGCTCTGAAAACCAGAATATTATTGGCATATCCCTCATGTCTTAATGTGAAAATGCTGCATACAGACATTTTGGCGAGGCTAATGACATTTGATTTGAGTTCAGTGTTTTGATGGAATAAAAACTTGCTCACTTTCAACACACAATAGTCGACTGTTGTACTATATGTTACTGGTTCTTAATCAAATAGTCTCTACAATTAACCCTCTGAGCGTTGCTGGCAGCCAGTGATCCCAGCCAACTTTCCTGTCTTGCGGAGGCCATAGAGGGCTGAGCTTTAAAGGTAGAGCGATAATACTGGCATCATGTGAAACTAAGGAATCCAGTACCAACCATGTTATGCGAGCTTCTCAGGAGCAGGGCTAAATAACACTCCCTTGGCGAGAGAGAAACAGCTTGGCCATTTTCACAGGGGTCCCTTGGCCTCTCACCTTAAGATATCTGAATGAAAATGGGTTCTGTGGGTACCCTTGAGTCTCCCATTTAAAGACACAGTCTCTTTATGCAAGTCCCATACAGGTTTTGGCACAAACTGTGCACTTTTTTGCATGCAGTATAAATGGGCTACTTTCGCCTATTATATTTAAATATTTCTGCCTACTGTGGTCCTTACACAGTCTTGGACTTGCATAAATTGGGTATGACTGAAAAGCTGAGCTACTTGAAGATTCAATGAGCCCGGTTTTGTTCATGTGATGATGTTAGCCCCCATAGAAGCCATTTCACTGTAGTGAGACCATTTTTTGAAACATACAACACTGTATAAAATTACCTATTGTGACCTCTGGGATAATCAATCACAGCCTCATGAGACTACACAACCACAGACTTGAGATCTCGAGCATTCAGAGGATGTATGGCTTTCATAGGTACGTTGACAATAAGGGGGATTTCACAGCAAGTTTCCAGAACAGTTGTGTCCGCCATCCAATTGCCGAAATTGTTTAATTCTCGAGTGGTAAAACATGCTTGAATTTAACACCCAAACTGTGCAACAAGTGGTGTCAACCAAAAATTGCTGCAACAACTAATGAGACATAAATAAGTATAAGAATGGCCATCATATACTTCCATCATAATGTTGTAGGACATTATACAATCTAAATCTTTAAAATTTGAATAGGAAAAACAGAATATTTATTACATATTTATGACTACAAAAACTTGACACAGTACTGAGCTGCACCTCAAATTAATCTTCAGGTTTCCAGCTTTCAGCTGATGTATACCACTTCCATGTGAAATATACTGTTGACCTGCTTTGTCTTCCAAAAGATCCCATCTCCCCCCAAAAAAGAAACAAAAACTGGTCTATGTGGGTCTCAGAGAGTTAAGTAAGTATTTCCAAAATGGTAAGAGGAGCAGGATTGCATGATGTGCCTGTTGTTTTGACCCCTGACGATAGGAGAGAAGGGTAGAGAGGTTGACAGTGAACCATGCTGGCAGCTGTTTTGCTCGCTAGCATCTTTAGTGTATCAGTTATCCCACATGCCTGACATTCCAGTACCAGGAGTTCAAGCAAGCTTGTTAATCTGCTGTACAGATCCCTGGTGGTCTAGTGGTTAGGATTCGGCGCTCTCACCGCCGCGGCCCGGGTTCGATTCCCGGTCAGGGAACATTCTTTACTTAGCAGCAGATAAAGAAAATATGACATACAGTATAGTACTACAGTGTGTTGAATTCAAACAACACACTGAAGTCAAATCAAATGTCACTTGTGTCATCTATCTACCTGTTTGTCATGACCATATTTACACCGAAAAGTGGAATTTGGGTGGGTGAAACCAGCGTGTGATACATTGTAATCAAACTTGTCCCCATAAAATGTCATATTTTGAAACTTGTCAAATGCATGTTTGACATGAAAAAGAGGTACAGATGGCAAGTGTCGTCCACCTGGTTGAGAGAGGCAGTGCTCTTCCTGCTCTTCCACAAACTCGGGGGCTGCAGGCTCTGGAAGACAGCTGAGAGGGGACGGCTGGCCCGTTGAGTCCGAGGGCTTGTGTTACCACACGCCCCAGACACACTGCCACCTTCAGACACACACACACACACACACACACACACACACACAGTTAATACCTTATTGAAGAGGAAGAAGCACACCAACATATTTTCCTCCCTCACCAGTGAGACATACAGAAAGCTGAGATTCACCTCGTTTCCTGAGCTCGGCATAGCAGTGGTCACACACTTTGGCCACCCTGTCTTTGAGGTACTTCAGTGGGTATCTGTTCCTGTAACAAGCGCGGCACACCACCTGCTCAGACAAACAGAATATACAGAGATTTACATACCACAGAGAGACAACATCCAGTTTCAATGGGTTATCTTTGACTTCCTAATATTTTTGACCCAGAATAGGAAACTAGCATTTGCACAGAATTACCAAAAGCACTACATCAAAAACTGACATAATAACTCTTTCATTCAATAATTTATGGAGCTTAAATGATGAGCCTTGGACAATGGGTTTTATTGGATTAATAGCAGTTTTTCCAACTAGTACCTCTAGTCCAGGTCAGTAAAAACTCCACTAAAACTTGGCATCCAGTACAGTGAAACAAAACTGTAGTACAAGTCAACAACGAGAAGTCAAAGAAGCGTCTGCAGCTCTGTGTCTCTGACCTTGCCACAAGCGTTGCAGTGGTGTCGTCTCAGCGTGAGGCTGAAGTCAGTAGTACAGTTCATGCACATCATCACATGGGAAACTGGCACCAGTACAGGGGCAGCCTCACCCAAGGCCATCCACAACTTCTCACGGGCCTGTGGACACATATGATATGTTTAACACCATATCTATTGCACATCTGTCTGTCATGGAAAACAGGTTCCCTCCTCAGTTGTTCTTCTTGAGGTTTCTATCATATTATCCCCATTAAAGGTTTTTTTTGGGGGAGTTTGTCCTTATCCATCGTAAGGGTTCAAGAATATTCTGCATTTTGGCCTGTCTGTAACTAATCTGTAACTCAACTAAATCTTTATGTTTCAGTAATACTGACTTAATGAACAGTCTCTCTGTGTTTGTCTTGGATCTACTTTATGAATGATGTTTATAAAACAACGGCTTTATGTTTCTTATGTACATGTTGCCCCACAATTCCACACGATGGCTAAAAAAAATGGCAGTATTTTCATTACCTCACTGCAGGGTCCACCAAACGTACAGAGCCCTGCAGCATGGTCTGCTATGGCTCGACTCAGTGTGTGGAACCAGTCCTCCCGCTCTCCAACTGAGCTGAAGAGAGAAACAGACAAACAGGTTCACAAGATGCTCCTGAAAGGCTTTAGACTTGACATCTAGAGTTGCTTTGAACTACAGGAGTCATTCAAGAGAACAGGAATCTTGTGTCACTCAAAAAAATTGGCACAAATCAGTTTCAAGGTTCTGGCAGTCACGTGCTCACCTGGCTGAGAGTGTAATAGTGATGTCAGACACCTCGATCCGAAGACAGTTCAGCACGTTGTCAAGAACAGGTTTGCTCACCTGTGTGTGTGTGTGAAGGGCAAAAACACATCACAGTTAAGCCAAAAAAACATTGCGTACAGAGATAACGTTTGAGATGAGATAGGAAAAATTAATGTACCTTCATCCCAGACAGAGATAGTGTGTTCTTAAGCCTGTATTTTCCATCCTGCTGAGGGTAGGTGTACAGCATTATATCGTTCATCTGATAAGGAACATGGAAAAGAGGAGGTGTATTATGTTAGATTTAACTTTTTTGTTTATCATACTCTTCAAAAAATAAGCTAGTAGATACAAGAGACTGTAAATGGGCTCCTGGGAACAGACACACAAAAGGCTCCAACACCTCTTCTTCATAGGACAAAGACAAAGAGGCATTGTAGTGGTGCTGCTGCTTCTTTTTTACAGTAGTTTCGCACCTTCTTGTGGTAATTTTGTGTCTCTTTGTGGTTGTCATGAGTCTCTTTGTTGTTGTTTTGTGTTTCTTTGAGGTAATCATGTCTTTTTTAGAGGTTCTGGGTCTCTTTGCTGTTCCTTTGCATGTCTTTGTGGTCATTTTGAGTCTCTTCCTGGTTAGTACATGTCAATATGAATGTCATTTTAGTGGAGGCAAAATAACATTCATATTGAAACTTCTGGTCCCTGGGCCAGTGCCTGATAGACCATTAAGTAATCCATCCATGTATAGTTTTTCAAAAATGAGCGAAACCTCAATTTCCTGCTGTTCTGTTTGTAATACCCCCTAATTACCACAGGGTGGTGGTGTTATCTTGAGAGAAATATCTACACTTGCAGCACACACCTCTTTGTTTATTTATTCTTTCTTTCTTGAAAGCAACTTTCTGGTCTCAACTACTTAAATCACGTTTCCTTTCACAGCGTTCACATATGTCTGGCAAACCCCTCGGCACAAAATTCCCATGTATGCACACAACAAAATGAGGCATTAAAAGTGTTTATTTGCTTGTCAGACCAAAAGTATTGTGATCCCGTGAACACACTGAGAAGCCCATTGTGTTATGAGAGGTATTTCATTTCTTCCCAGACAAAAGAGATGACATAATTGGTCACACCTAATGTGTGCTCTAAACATCCGCTGGGGCCGTAAAGGCAGCATCCAGGAATTCTCCTCCCTGCTCCGGGCTCCAGGCCTCCCCTCGACCCTCCCAGCCTTCTCAGGCTACACTGAGAACCAGGACTGGGTGGAACCGGCCACCTTCGCCACAACAACAACAACACAAACAGCCGCAGTTAACGGGTTCACTGGCTGACTGGCTGGAGACAAAACAGCGTGTGATAGCCAAGCCCGAGGCCCTGCCTACGACCTTTGGGCTGCAGCCACCGCAGTTCGTCTGCTCCACCCTGCGCTGCTCATTTACTCAAAGATTCCTTCCACAGAAACACAACCAAGTGCCAAGTTAACATATTTCACAAACGACTTTCCCAGATGAGACACGACATGTACCTACTCGACCCCGTGACACCTAAGACATTGACTTTTTCAACAGTGGCATTTCATCTCCTCCTCCTCACCCTTCACCTCCTCCACCTGACTCTTTCACTCATACTCTCTTCCCTCTGGCAGCTTTCTGTGTCTCCATCCTCCTTCTAATCCCTTCTCTCACTCTTTCACCCGCTTCTCTTTCGTCTTTGAGCCCAGGCTCATGACATGGTAGCAGCTTCTCTACATCTCTGAGGTGAGTGATGGCTTTCATCTTCACTGTTGTTTGGATTCTCTTTCCTTAAAAGCCCATAAATAACACCTGACCCACTGAAGCTGTCAACTTCAAGGGAGCGAATGGCTATATAACCCTAATAGCCTACAAGTATCAGCCAGGAACACTTTTCTGCTATCGCTCAACTGCAATCCTGTTTAGAGAGGCTGGGAGAATGATGGAAAAGAGCAAAGTGAAGATAAAAATGCATTGTATTCTATTTGGATCAACTAGTATGAGCCAAAATCATAAATGCTGCTTCTGCGGATATGTAACTCAAACATAATTCATAACATGAGACAGCACTGATTGCACATGGAACAATAGAGCGGGCTTCTCTATTTCACGTTATGTGTTTGTGTAGCACCACCACCCCTCCTCCGCCAACTCCTCCTCCCTACATTCTACAGGGTGTCTGGCCTTCACTTTGCTGTCAGTCCCCTCCCAATACACAGGAAGCCAGCATCCAGTGACCCACACCAAACATCCTGTAAGGAAGTGGGGCCCTGGAAAACAAGTCCTGAGAGGGAAGGAGAGGAGAGGAGAGGAGAAGAGCGGAGAGGAGAGGGAGGCCCTCTCTGGATGGGTGTGGTGCCAAGTGGAGGTCTTACAGCCTTGGCCTCGTGCCCCCCTTCCCCTCCCAACCTCACCTTCCTCACAGGCCGACCTCCACCCAACATTCCCCCATATTTTTGCAGACCACGCTAGCTTTGTTTTTGCTATTGCTTCAGCAATATGGCAGGTGTTTTCTACTGTAGTGCACCACGTCAAATCACTGATGCAGCAATTATTTAAGGCCTATGTCGTTACAACCTCATGATGTGCATCCAAATATTGTTCAAACCTACACAACTTTGTTAGAGATCACAACATTTTTAAAGAATGTAAGGAATGAATTTTGGGGAAATGGGTACAAAATTATGGAGCCTTGTAGTTCCATGCTCACCTAGAGTCTTTGAGTGTGTCACTCAGTGTAAACAGACATTTTCAATGAAGAGTTAGAACAATACAAAATATACTTTCAGACATTATGGAATGATATTAACAACCTACAAGAAATAGTTTGACATTTTGGGCCATATGCTTATATGCTTTTTTTGAGGAAAGTTAGATGAGAAGAAATTTGAAACTAGAGCCTGGTAGGAAAAAAAACTTCTCAGATGCATCACCATTCTCTCTTAAAAGATTATGTCTGTCTCGATGCACAAAGTCAACAATCGGAAATTTAAAGCCCAATTCTTGAAATTATAATTGCCCTGTAAAAATTTTGTAGGACCGGTGTTGTCCGTTCCTTACAGTTGAACCAGTTGGATGTTGAAACGTAATGGACGCAAACCTGTGAGCTGTGTTTACATTCTAACTTACAACTGTGGTATCGTTAAAAGATAACTGAAGCAAATTAATCTGTTGTATTTTAGTTATGGATAATTACAATCATACTATGTTTTAAAAGTAGCAAGTAGTCACAGGGTGAAAAAAAACATCCTGTACAGAAATCATAACATTTTGATGCATCAAGATGCATTGATAATCATTTCATAATTGCATTGCGGCCCTGTGAATAGGAATCAATCTTGAGGTGCCTAGTGTCTGTCCCATCGAGTCAGGAGGCTGTTAGTTTAGCAAAGCATTAGCAAGACTGGAATCAGAGACAAAGAGATAGCCTAGCTCTATCCAAAGGTAAAAATACACCTGGCAACACCTGATATTCCTAACGTATTAAATATTGCAACAGTGGTAGCCAGAAAACTACAAGAAGTCACGGCACCCGGCCAAGAAACAGTCTGGCACATAACCCCCCTATAAAACCACAAATTGTCATTTTTACATAAATGCAATACAAAGTGATAAATAGTGAACTTTAGAGGTGCTGGCAGGCAGATTTTTTAATCTTCAGACAGAGCAAGGCTCATTGTTTCCACCCCCGTTTCCAGTCTTTAGGCTAAGCTATGGTAATCGACTGTTGGCTGTAGGTTCATTTCTAACAGACAGATTATGAGAACAGTGCGGATTTTCTCATCTAACTCTTAGCAAAAGAGCTAATAAACATATTTCCCAAAATGTCAAATTATTGCTTTGAGACTGTGGGAGTCAATAAAAGGGGTAAAATTGTATTTTAGGGCCCTGACACACCAAACTGACAGTCGATTTTGGACTGTTGGTGGACGTCCGTCGCCCTAGTTTTTGCCATGTGTGCTGTTTTTCAGCTGATTCAGCATGTTGAGTCATTGATGGTGATCGTCGATGACTGAAATCTCTCTGATCGGCAGGTCAGCTCAGTGCACGAGGAGTAAGGAAAGCAAACCAACGACAAAAGCCAGGAAGGCGTGAGATCACTTTTTGAATGACAAATACAGACTACTGGCACCTGCTGGGATAGACAGTTACATTCTGTAGAGTAGAGTCTTTGCAGTGTGTTCAAGTGCAACTTTTTGGCTGAGACACAGGCGACATGACAGTCAGCATTCATCGCCACTAGATCTTTGATGTTGATTTAATGTGTCTGGGCCTTGACAGATTTAAACACTAGCCAATACGTTCTAATAGTGTGTCAGACAGAGTGATATGTTTAGAATATTACCAGAAACAGGTGTCGGGGCTGCCTGCTTTTCCTCGAGACTTTCATGAGTGTGCCCTCTTTGACGAACATCTTTCAACAGAAACAGCACAAACAGAAAACAGCATAAGAAAGGCATGTTAGGCTGTCAAATTGCTGCTTACATCAACTTTGTTTCAGACCCTGTGAGGGCCTTCACATGCTGTTCCTCAGTGTGTTGTTGCAGAACAATGTGTTGGTGTGTTTTGACAGTGAGACAGTAACACTGGCCACATGGTGCTCACCCTTCCTGGCTTCAGGAGGTCCCTCTTGCCCTTCACGCTGTACTCTATGTGTACCAGACGTAGCAAGTTCTCCTGGGGGAGCAGAGAGAGATGGAGGGAGATTATCCAGTGATGGACGGAAGAGGAGACAAATGAAACTGTCCCTGTTTGTTGGTGAATGAAAGGGAGGGAGGCGGAAAGGGATGTGATACTGAAAACTGAATAAGGGGGGACAGAGATAGAGGGAGCCTGTGTTTCCACTGTCTGTCAGCCTGTGCGTGTGTCGGTGCATGTGCACAGAAAGGGGAAAAAAAGTGATAAACAGAGGAGGCAAGCCAAGGGGAGGCACAGGGGATCTTGACAGTGAGAAGCAGTGAGGAAGACAGTGGGGGGAGGGTTTGTGAATTATCTCCATGAACTGCTCATGTTTGAGGGGGAGCGTAAGTCATGTCCACCCTTACACTGCTCTCTTTGTAAGGATACACCTGGGACTTTCTGATGACATCATCTTTCCTCGCCCCTTGTGTTAATCAACAAGCTGCGGAGGCCGGAGCCAAAGAGGGATAGACCTCTCCTTCACTGCAGCGTGTCATTTAGAAGAGGGATTCATACACAGGAAAACCTCAGCTGTCTAACTTCTTCACGCCTGAGCTCCATCCAAAAATTGCTCTTTCATTGCCAAGAATATAAAGACGCATCTCAATAACGGCACGCTGGGCTGTGAATATATCAAACTCAACAGGAGCTTAACAGTCTGAATGTTGTAAACACATGGAGTGTATCCAGAGTAAACTCACCCCCTGCTTCAGATTGTCATTGGCCTGGTCTGCCACCTCGGACACGATCACCAAGGCAGCTGCAACACAAACAGAGAGAGAAAGAAGGAGATTTATGCACAAGCCAATTCAATCAAGACAGACTCAGGGACTGTGGCTTAACAAATGGGGCCTGATACATGCTGAGCAGCTGCAGTGTGTAAGTCTATGCATGTGCGTCAGTGTGTCTTTGACTACTGATAAAAAAGTATTATGGTTCCGGTTGTGAACATCACAGAGCTCCGTTCTGCAGGTTTACCTTGTGTGTCCTCGTATTCTTTAGAATCGGGAGAGAGGTTGTTCAGGTAATCTGGAGAAGACAGAAAGAATAGTCAAGCCATGAAAATATCATTTAAATAGAGACAATTTTTATAACTGTCCGTAAAGCATCTGAAACTCAAAATGGAGGGGATGATGAGAGCCTGAGACAACAGACCGAGCTTTAGAGGTCACCCTCTCTTCATACAGATGCTGGAGGTTCGTAAAAGTAACATAAGTGATCTCATAGGCACTATTTGACCACTTCTTCCAAATGAGCACTACATTTATAGTCTTTGAAGCATTAATGCAATAGCAATCTAAAAAGCCAACGTTAGGCTATACATGAACTACATCATGATTGCGTAACTTCATCGTCAACACCAAAATGAGGCTGTAAAGCTGCGTTTGGCATGATAACGTTCTGTTGTCTTCTTTAGCCACTTTTTTAAGACACATAAAAGCTAGAAAATCCACAAATTAGATTTACTGACATATTTTTGTTGTAGAACAAAGTGTGAGAATCTCTCAAGTTTGTTTCCTGTTGTCAGGCATCTCACTAAAAACCCATTTAAAAAAACCTACTGACTTCAAGACGAGGGAAGTGAATGTTCAGAAAAGCTAACTCATCTCAAAGTTTGAGGACTCATTCCTGCATTCCTCTTCTCTACATGTGCTACTGTTACACTAAGTTTAAGCAGTTAGAATGGTGCTTTTTTAAAAGATTACCATGTACGTGTGGGTGTTTGTGTGTTACCTGTGAGTAGCATTCGATATTGAAGTACTCTCACTATAACCTGCAGCAGCTGGTGTTTCAATGGGACTTCAGCTTCTTCTGGGCTTCTTGCCTGCACACAAACAGACACACACACACACTTTTTCAGAGGAGACATACACAGGTGGCCTGTCACAACTTTACATAGGTTACAAAAGTGTTTGACAGATACTATAAAGATGCTTTAAATGGGTTTCATTCACCTATAGTCTATGCTTGAACTTGACACATTGTATCCTATATAAAAAGGTTTTTTATGTGTTGAGTTATTGAATTGTTTGACTGAATATCAAATGAAATCATGGTGAAATTAAAGGTATACTATGCAGGAGTTTCCAAACAAACAATACATGAACTCTACACTCAAAAGTAATTCCTCTTAATAATCACTTATGTCCCAACAGAAGTGTGTGGCGGTGTATTTATCTGCAGAGACTCTGCCCTCTGCCTTTATTTTCTTCTTTTCTTCTTATTTTGCTGTGTTTGGTGATGCTCCTGGACTTTATAAAAAGGAAGCGACCAGGTGCCAGACCTTAAGCAGCAGACATTTGAGAGGTAGCTACTAAATCATGGACACAGCGCTGAAAAAAGAAATATATCGTGAGGCAAATTAAAAACGAGTGAAGCTGGAGTTGGCTTTCTCTTTCACAATCCCTGCATAGTTCACCTTTAAAATCTTGCCCAGTGTGATGTCCCATCAAAGGGCCCTGGGCAGTCCTGAAGTACACCCAGAAAAACCACAGCTCCATGGTGGTAACCTCTACAATACGATGCTGCAAGTCAAGGTCACAAGTGACCATGGGGACACTATCAGACCGGCTGACCTTCACACATCTTTCCAGCACACAAAAAACCCCTGAACAACTCCCATTCTTCTTCTCACAGTAGTCATTTGCAGGTGAAAGGGGACAGAAATTGGCACAATCAAAGAGAGCTTTAGAAAATCAATCAGGATCTAATTGTCTCTGACAGGTATTTATGCCCTGAGCGGTAGAGGAGCAACGGGAGACTGGGTGCGCATGCACAGACGCGCACGCACACACACACACACACACACACACACACACACACACACACACACA
>JAPZEB010000012.1:29437674-29457237 GCA_029783705.1 Chaetodon striatus | reverse complement strand
GGGGTTGTATTTACTGTGTTCACCAGAAGAGACCCCTCCCCCCAGCACTCCCACCAGGGTGTTTGATGCGCCTCCATTCCTGTCTAGATATACATTTTGCAATGTTTTGTCGGGGCTGAACACAGCCCCATGATGCAAAAGATCTGGGTGATTTTCCCAACCCTGCCCCACCCCACCTCCAACGCTGTATCCAGTTCTCTTTATATGTCCATGGTTGTTTTTTTTCTGAGTTCTGAGTACAATGGACTAACATTTGCTAATTAGCACTACACACAAAGTGCAGCTGAGGCTGATGGGAACATCATTAGTTTTGCAGGCATTTTGCATTTCAACAGAAATTGCCACCCCTTGAGCCATACTGCTAGTGTAGCTAAAAATAAAAAAGTG
Organism: Chaetodon striatus; assembly: GCA_029783705.1. Lineage (NCBI taxonomy): Eukaryota > Metazoa > Chordata > Actinopteri > Chaetodontiformes > Chaetodontidae > Chaetodon > Chaetodon striatus. Next base: position 29,456,850 of record JAPZEB010000012.1, on the reverse strand, counting down.
ACACTGTGTTAACTAGCACCAGAATGATGAAGGGAAAAAAATCTGAAAACATTTTCTTACTTTAATGTCTGATTAATGTCATATAAATGCGTGTGCTGATTACAGAACTAGCAGCATTGTTACCAGATAATATTGGACGGATTGGGATTATATATGACACACAACAGATCTATGCTAATTTCCAGGCTAATCAGAGTCAGTGTGAGGGTTTTAAAGCGTTTTATAACAATGCTCTATCTGCCTGACATCCTACTGATTGGATCTTTCACTGCCGAGGGGAGCACCAGTCAACCACACAGGGTGTAAATCCCAACACCTCCTGTGAGCCACCAGGCTTTCACAGGAACATCCCACCTCAGCACATACGCTTAGTGATCTAATATATGTGCATTCAGTCGTGCATGTGCTTAAATGCAAGTGTTCAGTGCCACTTTGTGCGCGGAGACAGATGGTTGCCCACCCCTCCTTCCAATAACACCTTCCCTTTCCTCCTTTTCAAAAATACATGGGTTTGATTTATGTCCTACCCCCATTAGCAACTTTCTCGTTTGCTCCTCTTTTCTTCTTTTAATTGCTGCAGTTTTTTTTCTGCCTCTCACATTTCCCTCTCCACACACAAAGGCGTTTACACAGGAAATGATTAGAGAAGGCGCTGCTCCTTTGTGAGGCTGGAGTAAAGCTGCAGTATATGGCTGTAGGCTTCGAATCAGGAGACATAAAAGCCTATCTTGTGCTGATCCACCTGAGGCCGGACCAACATGCAGGACTGGCCTCCCATCTCAGAGAGCTTTATGTATGTTTCACATATAGAAATCTCCAGGGATATCTCTGTTTATGTTACCGGTTTCAGGCAATATGAAAATTCCTAACCCACAATAAACAATGATCTTTTCCGTTTTTAGCCCCATTTATGTTTTTATCGCTTTCCCTTTAACACATGGTGTGATTTCTCGCCCTCAGTATCACCATGGGAAGAATATAACCAAGACAAATATATGGCTCTTATCAAACAGTAGCTTAAGGGTCTCCTTACTTCAGCAAGGGCCTGCACTCACAGATACAGCTTTGCAGTATCGCATTATGAAAAATTTGGCATTGGAACACCTGTTTTTATTTGATTTCTCACCATTATTATCAAGACATGTACAGTGTGTTGTTTGTCTCATATGGCAGAGGTGGAGGATGCATTAGTTCAACACTCACGGTGATATGGAGCTGATAATAGCTGAAGGCAAGGCAGACGCTGGAGATATTTTTGGGGCAGATTGAACAGAAAAAAAAGAGCACAAGACAGGCAACTGTGATGTGTGTGATCACATCCCAAGTGTACAAAACACAAGCACCACGCTCTGCTTTTTCAGCCCCAGTGAGTGTTGGATGTGGTTTGTCTGTAAACATCATAAAGTGGTGAATGGTTTGTGTTTATTAGCAGTGAGAGGACAGCTCAGCCCTGATGGAGTTGTATTGATCCTCCATCAACACCCCACATGCCTAATCCTCATCTCGACTGTGATTGAACACTTAACAGGTATTTATGCCTGTGGGTTTTGTGTGATGAAGAAATCGGAGGTTAAAATTGCCCTTAATGTGTCTCATTTTAAAATAAAATGCAACTTTCTCCAAAGATGTGTGTTTGCTGAAAGCACTTTAGAATTACAATATGTTTTTATTAAGTTCAGCTACACACAGCAGCTGTGGGCGCTGCAGCACAGATGAGGTACCAGTTTGTCACCAAGGCAATTAGCTGAATTTTGCAGACGGGTATTTTAAACTAAGAGCTTCCATTTTTTGACTGCTGCTGCCTTATATTTTACTTCAGTCGTGTGTAAAAATGTTATTCCTCCATTAGTGCGTGGTCGCAGTAGTTTAAAAACCCAAATTCAATACCGTTTGTTGAAAAAGTTAAGCCCTAAATTGAAATTCCATCGTCTGAGGTAAATTAATTTGTTGAAAATATAGCTTGATGCTAATGATAACCATTTTCCCCCGCTGTGTCAATAGATTACTTAACTCTGGAAGCAGCCAGGTTGATCGACTGTAAGACGACAACTGTGTAAAATGCAAATAGATACAAACCTGCAGAGGGCCCGCCCCAGGCTGTTTACTACAGTTAGTGTTTTCAGTGACATTAATGCAGTTGTGTGTGTAAAAAGTGCCAGTTCTGTTTAACATACCTGTGCACACAGTTTGTTGTGTAAATGGGTTAGACACCTGGCAGGAGACTTTTACAGTCTTTGAATGAGTGAGCTCATTCTGTGGAGTGACAATGGTAGGGCACACATGAAATGCTCAGGGGACTATGTGTCTTTACATTACACTTTTTATACTTTGTACTGTGAACCTCTGCGCATTCCTTAGTCAGGTTTTGCACACTGCTGCATAAACTCATAGACTGTGTGCATAATTGTCTTGGTTTTTTTGGTCACATGTGGCCATATTTGTGCAAGAGGCCGGAGCTTTGGAGGAGCGAGGGGTGGATCTAAAATATGCAAACTTTGAGCCATAATAACATGAAAATGGGTGAGTTTAAAAAATCACCTCCTGTACATTTGTCAGGAATGTTGAAATTAGTTAGAGAGACCAAAACTGTTTTTTGTACAACGCTGTAAACATGTTTATTTCCCAAGTTTTAACATGGAGGTCTTTGGGGATGTACTCTGTTTGGAAGCCAGCCTCATAGAAGAACTGCACTTTTTGCACTCCCATATTGGCTTCATTTATCAGCCTTGGAGGTTGCTGCTTGCATGAACAGCAAAGCTCCTCCATTCAGTTTAACTCAGATATCTTGCCCACATTTTTTGCTGTCATGCCACCATCATGTTTTCTGGTTGTCTGTCCATCTGTTCGTCCCATTCTTGTGAGCGCAATATCACAAGAACGCCTTAAGGGAATTGCTTCAAATTTGACACAAAGGTCCACTTGGACTCAAGAATGAACTGATTAGAATTTTGCGGTCAAAGGTCAAAGGTCACTGTGACCTCACAAAACACATTTTGGCTATAACTCAAAAATTTACACATTAATTACAACAAAAATTTTACACAGATGTCTAAAAGGATACATGATGAAATAATGATGTTTTTCATCCAAAAGTTCAAAGGTCAACTACATTGTGACATCATAATGTTCTGAAAAAACACTTTTCTGTTTGACACTGTAACTCAGGAACAGTAGGGGAAACATTTGGTCAGATACTGAATTGGTGACTCTAATCTTAGATCTTCACCTTGCATCTGTGCTGATTGTGTGGGTATTCTGTGCTGCTGGGTTGAAGATGTGTGCGAAGCAACCACGTTTCACCAAAAAATACACTAAATGCCTTTGATTAGGAGTCCTGTATGTAGGATGTAAGGGGATATATTGGCAGAAATTAAATATAATATGCATACCTATGTTTTCATTAGTTTATTATCACCTGATAATAAGTATCATTGTGTTTACATTATCTTATATGAGTCATTTATATCTAGATATCGAGCAGGTCCTCATTTGCTATGCTGTCCAGAACTGACAAATCACGGTGGATCTAGAAAAAACATTTTCATTTTCATATTTTTGTGTTGGCCACAATAGTTCTTCTACGTGGAGGCCTCAAACAAGCTCATTTGATTTTCGCCTCTCCCTGCACTGCATACTGTGTAATTTTTCTATCTCATTCTTTATCTTTTAAAACTGTGCAATATAAAAAAAAATCTAAACCTAAAAATCTATATGCCTGGCGAAGATTTAGCTCTGCAATCTCACTGCCAGATGCTACTGAATCCTACATAGTGGACCTTTAAATCCCCTCAAAGTTTCTGCTACATATATAATACGAGTCTGGACAAACATGGCTGTAAACTGCAATTTGACTGCTTTTCTTTTACTATGTTTATGTTATGCAACAATACATTAGAGCAAAAACCTTGTGGGTAAAAATCAATTTGGCAATGGACCGGATTCTGTTTCTGACTCTTAGGAGGGTATTATGGATCTGAGTTATCTGATTCTCTGATTCTTCCTCCAAGTTTTTATTTTGTTTAACTTTTGTTTACTACTTTCCCTGTAAAGAGACAAACAACTGTTGGTGTCTCATAAACTGACGTTGCGCTTCAATAAAAAAAAGTTCTCTAGCTCCCAGAAGAAGAACATTTCAAGGACTTCATTTATAATCAAGCATTCTGGTGACACTGTGCCAACAATTATGATCACTGGCAGAACCATTATGTACTTCTACAGAGAGTTATAAACTTAATGACTCAGCATAATCTCATTTTCTACTTCATTATTAATCTGTTCCTCGGCAGCTGTTATCAGGAGGGAAAATCTGTTCAAAATGAATGGTTTTATCATGTTTGTTGCAGTCACTGTGCAAGCTGCCTCACTAGCTAATACTCAACAGAAGTATAATGACTATTATGAAAATTATTTTACCTTTAGGAAATTATCCAACTGAATAAATCTATAGTAAATCTGTATTTTGGATCTTAGGATCAATATTCTACAGGAGAAATAATAATCATAAACATTGTATACTAATTCAGGTGAGCCTTAATGGTGTGAATAGCAGTTCATTTGAATAGTCTCCATCCCATGTGCACAAATCCCACTCACAGGTAAAACCAGCGTGCCATGTGAGTGTCATCAAATTCAACAATGTACAATTAAAATGCATGGAACTAGTTCCCTAAACTATGACACAGAATATCCGTGTTAAAATATAACCTGCGCAGCACATAGCCCACATACTGCAGAGGCTAAGACCACAGCGGTAGGCAAGCTGTTTTTGGAAAAGCAGTAAATCCCCACTCGATGAGGTGTAATGAGTGAGTGCTGGGCTGTGATCCCCCCTGCCCCGGGCTTAATATGGTAATACCTGCCCTCACAACACCCGGGCCGTCGGCAGAGAACACAACCAGGATTTACTCTCTTTATTACCTCGGCCGAGCATTTAATTTCCCGGGCATTTGTGTGGGTTAGTGGTACAAGCAGGTGGGTGTCAGGACTGGCAATCACTCAGGGGGATGCTGGGAGACAGTGACATACGATGGAGTCATCACTTCAGGCAGGGGGGAGAGAGGCAGACAGAGAGGCAGAGAGAGAGTAATAATTTGCTTGGTATGATGAGGCACCAGCTGGCCTGGGTGGAGAAAGGGGATGTCTGCAACATACACTTGCAAGTGTTCCATATAAACGTGTGGGTATCTCTGTGTTTCTATGCGTATTATATATTCAGTATAGTGAGTCATGTGATGGCCATTACTTCCCTAAGTGGCCCACAGGAGCTGGTAAACACCACTTGGCCACCACCTTAATAAATAAGTTAGTACCCAAATTGTTTTTAATCAAGATCTCATTTTAGTTGAGCTCTAATGAATTTATTATGGTAGGTTGGGGAGAACACTGAGCTCAACACTGGTTGGCAAGTTGCTTGCATCTGCACGAGGGGATCCACAGTTATGTCATCAAACAGAGCTGAGACTATCACAATCAGATTCATATCTTGTGTATGAACCTATGAAGTATGAGAAAATGGTCAAAATCTCATGCTGATGTTACATTGAGCTCAGTTATGTCTAGGAGAAATTGGCTGCACAAAGAAGAGATCTTGTTTTGAATTTTCCTTTCCTCTGGGTATAGCCAACTGATTTTATACACCTTGAAACCTGCGTGGGCGAGACTGTTGTCTTGACTTTGGACACTGATATCTCCAAAGTGGCTGAACAGATTTTTACCAATTAAACTGCAAACTCCTACATGAATTGCAATGCTAGCCCTTAGCAGTCTCCTATAGTGTTAGTTTACATCAAGAAATATGGGGCCTGGCATTACAATTCATTTGAAATGTCTTCGTTTCCACTAAGTTCAACATTCACTGTCCTTCTAATTCTGTTTTTGTCCCCACCAGTCTCTGAGATAAATATCTGGCTCTTTAGCAGCTGAATGCTACATTATATTCACCAGCTTCTTACTAACTTTGTCTTTCTGCAGTTTGGTGTTGAGCAGGTAGCATACACAGTATTTATTACAACTTCTTGCTAAATAGCATTAGAACGGTGACAGTAAACCGTAACAGTGAGGTTGGGGATGCCAACCAAAACACTGATTGACAGAAGCTTTAATGCTCTTTCAAAATAAATATTGAGCACCTTTTAGCTGTTACTTAGTTATTGATCATTTTAGCATTTGATTTTTCCCATACTGAAATGCAATATATGTATGTATTTTGAATTTCCATATACAAATTATATGTACATATAAGTAAAAACATACAGACATATACCATATGTACTCTTTATATTTGCAAAGTAGAGCAGTTTCATATATTTACATATATGTATCACCCATAGAAATATGTATGTTGATGTACAGTATGTATAACACATTTACTGCCATATATGTCACACATATATATTTATTTATATATATACCATATATTTATGTATATAAATGTGTAATATACAGTCTACACATATATATAAATCAGTGTATGTTGATATTATATATGTAGCCTGAGTATAAAAGATATATGTAAAAAATTAACATTTAACTATAAAAAATTTTTCTATATGTGTTGTTTTCATTATCTTGCATATATGATTGAATATATTTATCATTATATCATATATCATATATATCATATGTGGGATGAAGAGAGGATTATCTTATCTCATTTTATCTAACAGATATGGTAGGAAATTATTATATGGTATAAAGATTCATCATATGGATATTTTTGATATATGTACATATAGACATTTTACAATAGATGTTATAAACTTCTATCTTCATATATCCAGCAGATGTTTGTATATGACAATGACATATTGCCTTAAAGATAACATCACTCTTGATATAGGAGCATATGTCATATATTACACTTCCATGAGGGTGTTGTTTGGCTAACCAGAGGGTCTGTCTCCAAGTTCCCACAATGCCACAGTTAATTTGATGAATACAATGCTATTATAGCTCTTAGGAATAATTACCAAAACTATAAAAATAAGATCCAAGTAGTAATAAACTTAAAGTATCCTTTAAATAGCATTATTCTTGTCAAGCTATTCATCTGAGTGAGGGATTCAAACAGTCTCCACAACTGAGATGTTAAGGAGCAGTCAAATCATACTGTCAGTATGGTAGTTTAATGTGGTGATAAATTCGTAAGTGTATTCATGGATTAAATTATGACTCGTTACAAAGCAGGCTGCATGCAAATGTACAGCCACCATAAAGATTTAAAGTCAAGAGAAGAAACACAAATGAATAATCTTATGATTCATTTATGTGTGATATGTCAACATGAGTAATATTGTGTTTCAGTGAAGAGTCTCCACAGTTAGGATTATAGTCAGCCACAAATTGAAGTGAGAAGCGAGTAAAAATGTTAGTCTTTTCATTATGTGATAAAGTCGATCATAAATACCATTATGAGTGCATATAAAAATGAGTTATCATTTCAGTGGATGGAACATCTGAATCTCAGTGATCCAGCTGGAGAGAACTACAATATTACAAAGCTAACACACATTTTGATACATTATTGCTGCAATGAAACTGTTATGACAGAGGAGCATCTTTTGGCTGTCAATTTTAAAAGGCAAATCTCACAGGCAATTTAACTCTGAGAGCTGCCAGGTGCACTGCTGTGTCTTACTTGAGTAAGGATAGTAAAAGATTTCAGGATACTTTATCTCCTGTGACTGTTTCATATGAATATAAACATACAGAGGAGATAAGCTGTGAGTTGCTGGTGCTATCTGCCGTCCTATCGCTGCCTCAGAGCCCCAGCCATCCAAGCCTCCAGCCTCTCTCCTCAGTCATGTTCTCAGCGGAGAGGAAGGATATACCCCACTTCCTAAAGCTCCACCCTGCCCCATGCTCTGCAGAGGAAAGAGGAGAACATAAAATGCAGCGCTAAGGAACTCCCTCGGGGTTAAACCTGAGGGTGGGAACAGCACGGACAGCTTCTCTATCATAAATCATGGCTGTTTATATGGTTACTTGTCATGCCTTAACCTAAGTGAGTCTGATTTTGTGGCTTTTATCACTGGATTTACTTGATTTGATTTTGCTTTATTGTCAGAAAAAAATTGAAAATTATCTTGAGCCCAGGACATAAGCTGTTTCACATAAATACACATAAAACAAAAATACAAACAACATTTAAACAAACAAAACTATTCTACTTAGAGAGGGTGCAGTGCCATAAAATAATCATTCCCTATTACTTTCACCCAGGTGCTCTGAAGCTACCTAGAGCTCTGATTTAATAGGATGTCAGACTGAGGAGCAAAAATGTTTCTTAACTTCAGGGTTAGGGTTCAGTCTTACCTGTGGGACTCCAGCCAGACTCAACTTGATTTGATTAACCCCTACACACTGTTCATATGTTACACTTTGACAGTACAGTCTGGGTCAATTTTGACCCAAGAATCCCCTCAAAAAGTGTCTATACTAAATTTTGAACTATTTAGAGTGTATAAATAGCATATCTGACATTGATAAATGGCTGATTAATCCTTGGTTAATGTTTCAGTGAGCAAGGAGAGTGTATATTTTAGGTTTTACATCATCATCATTTGTGGAGAAAACATCTACTTTAACATGATATCATATCTGATTTTAACTAAGACATTGATTTGAATATTCATTAATTTCCCATAACCGCAGTTGACATTGGGCGAGAGGTGGGTACACCCTGGACAGGCCACAAGACTATCACAGGGCTGACACATAGAGACAGACAACCATTCACACTCACATTCACACATGAGGCCAATTTAGAGTCACCAATTAACCTGCATGTCTTTGGACTGTGGGAGGAAGCTGGAGTACCCAAAGAGAACCCACACCAACACGGGGGTTCAAACCAGGAACCCTCTTGCTGTGAGGCGACAAAGCCAACCACTGCACCACAGTGCTGCCATAATGATTTGAATATATTTTATTGAAACTAAAAATGGCAACTGTGGGGTTTCTTATAAAGCCCACATTTGTCCCTGCTTTCATATCTTGCAGTAGTGTTAAAGCACCCCATGACCTCTGTCCTTATGTGAACCATCGTCATGCCTGTGCTGTTTTACTCTTTCACTGTTTTTAGATTCCCCCGTGACACTTAAATGACCAACAGACACCTGTCCCAGTGGGAACTTGGTCAAATGTGGTGGAAACGCAGGCAGTTGTTGTGACAGTGTCAAGGTCACCCTTGAACTCTGTCAGCGCTGTCCCATAAAAAATTTACACAGACATGGCATGTCCAGTCTCTGGATTCTGAATAAAACATTTTTTTTGTCACGATCTGACCCACATTGGTGGATCTAAAATCCATTTCATAGATACAGGTCAGATTTTAACAGCCTCAGTGTACAAAAAATTGTAGCACCTCTATGGAAGTATACGATTTTAAAATATTTTTATGTTTGTGCATTTTTGGACACTTTAGGAAAAGTCATCAAATGTCAGGTTAAAAGAAGGGCATTCAGGGTGTTTTTACTGCTGTCAAATGTCAAAACGGGCCAAACACTATGAAAGGGTTAAGATCAAGTAAAGCTGCCACAAGTCTAAAGGTCAGAGGAAATTTCTGAAGCAATGTTCCTTTGTTGACCAAATGAGTAATGAGTCATTGCTCCGCTTTGTCACACCAAAATTTACTGGATCAATGGGAGATTTGAGGTTTTGATGGAAAAAGAAAATCACATTCTCTGCGCCACAGACTGTCATGGCAGGAATGAAAAATGAACACTCGGGTTATGGTTACACTCATTTTGGCTCTAAGGTAACATCAGACTGTCACTTGAGGAGATCTGGGCTGACAAAGTGCTGCTGGCCAGGTGTACCTCTGCGCTGTACCTCCACTCTCCACTGTGCACACTGCTGTAGTCAACTGATAAATCACAGCACACAACAGCCTACACTTTAGAAAAAAAGGGAGCTTCCTGTTTGATAAACTTTCTCTTGTCACGTTCAACATCCTTCTTGGATGGAAAATCTGAACCTTGAACTATCTGTTGTTTTCCACTTCATTTCTAGGTGTGTTTCACTCCTCTGAGGAAATTCTTGGGTGAGTGCTGACAGACTGGTTGTTGTCTTCACAATGCACAAAGTCTCTTTTTAGCAAGGAGGGGACAATAGTGATGGAGGAACAGTAGGAATGGCAGAGCAGGAAGCATGCTGAGGAGGACAGGAAATAGGAAGCGCAAGCAGGAATAAACGCTGTTGAAATAGTTGGAGGGAAATTTCCGTTCCACTGTCTTAAGGCTCTCCTGCAAGTAATTCCTCTGCTGTCCTTGAAAGACACAGAGAGCGAGCCTCTCCCAAAGATCAGAGATCTGATAGGAGGAATATATCATGGTTGATACGAACACAACACCGATACAAATCAGCATTATGGGAACATAGGTCCATGGGGACATGTGATTGTTTGTCTTGTGACATTTGACCGGCCTGAGCGATATATGTAAACAAGTCTTAGTGCCAGAAGCACTGAAAACCAGTACTACCACTGTATATAGACTGTCCACTGTATGAGACTGAACTGACAATCTGGTGGCTATAAAAACAAATTGTGTAGATGTTAAGACTTGTTATGAAACTTAAAGGAATAGTTTAACACTTTATTCTCTTTCTTGCTCCGAGTTAGATCAGAGGATTGATACCACTGTTGTGTCTGTATGCTCCTCATATGTAGATGGTGCCAGCAGCTGGTTAGCTTAGCTTAGCACAATGACTGAAAACAGGGAAACAGCTAGCTTGACTCTAACCTGTCCAGAGGTTAAAATGTTTGCTAAATACATGCCAAAGCTCACTCATTAACACATTGTATCTTGGTTAATAGCTATTACCCCCTGCTTCAAGTCTTAATACAAAGTTGCTGACTGTAGTGAGAATGGAATTATATCAACCTTCTCATTAACTTTTCGCAAGAAAGTAATTAAGCATATTTACCAAAATTTCGAACTATTACTTTAATCTTTACAACAGATGATGAAAATTTAAATCAGATTTGTACCGTGTGTGTAGATTTTAGGGGGGTGCAGGGGGGACGTCCCCCTTAACATTTAGAACATGTGCAATAAAAACATAGGCTAAAAGGAGCCGAGGACTTTTATTTTGACAATATTAAAAACATTTACACCATAAATTGATTTACAAAATGCACAAATTCATGCATATATATTTACTGAAATGCAGGGAATTAAGTGTTCGATGCTCAAAACTTTCTAGTGAAGGAACCCCCAAACCTATTTCATACGTGTCCCCTCCAACGTTGAAACGAAACCTACACACTTGCATCCTATGTAGTATATTGTTTTTTCCTTAGTCAGCTTTTCGTCCTGCATGCGACCACGTCTATCGTTCTGTCTCCTGACCCCAATTCGACCCTGAGAACCTGAGAAGGTATGTCTTTTGGTCTGTGTAATTATTTGCTCCTATGTCATTTTAAGTTGCAGTGTGACATGAGTTCCAAAATAAAATGAATGTGGCAAAATGTGATATTTTCTCATGTGTTATTGTCAGTGAAACAGACGTACTTAGTACATATATGGTCAAAGGCTAGGCAGAAATTATAATATGTATTGGGGAGACACATCTCTATAAAAATCAACCATGCCTGCCATGGGAAATAATGATTAATCGCAATCGTAAATAAACTTAAGAAATCGCCACTATTATTTCTACTAGTTCTAGTATTATGGTGTACTGCAGGTCTGCATGTGGTTTGTGCGAGTGATGTTGCTGTACCTTAGCAGAAGCTGTTGCTCGGCTGCTTTCAATGTCAAACACTGAATTGTGTCTCTCTCTGTTTCATTGCTTTCAATTGTATTAAAAAGTGGAAAAACTAGGGTGTAATATGAGTGTCATGTAGGCTATATCACTGTTGATTGTTTTAGTTTTTGTTAAGTGTCAGTATGTCATAAATAACATCATAAAAACATCACAGTATAATATGTCATGGAGCAGTCATGGTGTGTGCACTTTTCCTGTGCGCCCCTCAATCATGGCTCCCTAAAATGGCACCCAGTCATCAAAACTTTGAGAACCCCTGATCCAAGATAATTGGTTTCAAAATGTTATAAAATGTTCAGTTTAAATGCTAAGTTTCTAAAAGAAAATCTCCTGGGGGGAATTCTTACCATATCCTTGGAGAGTTGGGTCACAGAGGGTGTTGACTGAAGATGATCCTTCCCAGTATTAAATAGCTGATTACAGCTCTGGTCAAAGGTATGTTGTCTTCAAAGCTAAACAGATCTATCACCAGGAAGTAATGAAAAGTATTAATGTGAAACATAACCAGAGGGTTAGGGTCAGACTTGAACCTTTAAGACACACTAATCGATGCAGTGACTGCATTTAATGGCCTGACTACACTGAGTTACATCATCACTCAGTGTAGTGGCGCCAGTCGCTTCAAAGTCACCACGTGATCAACACATTTGATCTAAATCTTTGTTTTTCCTTCAATCATAGAAATAACTGTAAGGTATCAAACAGTAGGGGAAAATAAACTATGTGCAGCAAGGTCATGGCGAGTCCTCCGCCCCTGTAGGCAGGAAGTGCCGAGCACAAATCGTCTGTGGGGCTCTGCCCATCAGAAACAGGAAGAACAAAGTGCAAACCAGCAATGACGCCACACCCCTCGCACTAGGAAGATGGATTGTGTTGTTGAACACCTTGGTGATGTTGCAACAAATTCAAGCATGATCTAGTCCAGCCTCCTCAGATTAGGACATGTTATTATGGTGACACTGGTGTTTGTTCAGGTTGAAGTGATACTCCATTTTCAAAAATACTGCATCTGCATTAGAAGTAGCAATGAGTAAAAATTATTTAAGGGATTTTAATCATTGGACACAACGTAAAACAAAGCCTGATTTTTGTCATTATCAGTGATTATATTTGATTCAAGCAAACGCATTTTAAAATAAGTCAACAGCCCCCCATGGTATCTGCTATCTCGCCTCTTCTTGAATCACCAAGACAAACCAAAACCCACAGCCCTGAACCATCAAACACAGCATGGTTGCATTTTTAAATAAGATCTATTTATAGAGCTTCTTGGCAATAGTGAATTGAATACACTCCAGGCAATTTCAGCTAAAGGTAAACACATCCATCATATATTAAATAAATTAACAAATGCCTCACGTGAAACCCATTTCCTGCTTACATTTCCTGCTTTAATGCACAAAAAGTGAGCAGAGGGGTTTGTTTTTTTCCTGGGAATCTATTCAGAAAGACTTTGAAAGCACTTTGACACACACCATCACAATATAATGTAATAATATATGAAGATAACACACGAGTGTTTACACACACATACTCACACACTGGGATGATATAGTAAGACAACAGTGTTTTGTTGAGTGTATATATGGAAACTAATTGCATTGTGAGCAGTGGTGATAAATCACTGGAGTCCTAATCAAAGCACTACAACAGAGAGAGTCATCAATCACTTACTACAGCACAACATCAGCCATGTAGCGTCTCCTTGTCTTCTGGCTGGCAGCCCCGCTCTGTACCTAACATGGGACACATTGCTGTGACACGTTATCATTAGCACAATCAACACCACTTTGGACGTCCTGACAGAAAGCCATCAAATGGCAAATGGATATGGAGATGTATGGGGCCATAAAGCTGACAAACCCTGATTCCCATGTCAATGCATGTGAAGGAAATATGCAGCGGAAAAACAGGATTCTCTTCTCTGTGTCTGAAAGCTGGAGAGCTAGATGAGGAAAGACACGAAGCATCAGCAGCTCCTCTGAGGTTCTTCTTCCCAGCAAGGTGTCACATTACTGATAGCCTGCCATGATCAAGTATTTCAAGTAATGGTCTATTCAACTCTGGACTCTTAAATCTCTGCATGGATGGGTTAACTGTAGTTGGCTGTGATGGATGGCAGAGAGCCGGGTCACCTCAAAGGCACGGTAGTGACATTCAGAGTGTCCCTGCTTCAGGTGCGGGAATGACAGATGGCATTTCAATGGAATCTATAAAAATGTGTCAGCACTGGAAGATGTTTTGACTTCTAGTCCTCTGCTGCCCTACTTTAAATCCAGTCTGCATTCGACAACACTTGATGCTTTTAAGACCTTCAGAATGATGCTGGAGGCAAAACCATTAAAGGAAACATTGAGGATCTGCGGCACAATCACACAGAGTGCCCATGAGCAATCCTCCCAAAGCAATCGTCCTCATTCATGATACAACAGATTCTTAAGTGTCTTGTGGGCCTCCATCTTCCATCCTTTTTGATGAAATTTCATCACATTTCCCTTCTGTTTAACATGAGCGCATAGCTGAGGTTAAATGAAAGAGGACAAGACAGACAGAACAAATAGAAAGAGAGAGAGAGGAGGGCTGAGATGGCAGGCAGTCAGCTATGAAGGACATGGCCGCAGCAGTTATTTTTAGTTATCAGTTTTCGGAGGCTGTCATTCGTAACATCTCATTAAAAATCAGAAAAAAAAAATCTTGATGCACCATCAAACCATTCAAATCACCGAAACTCAGAGAGAAAAAACTCTACGTCCTGCTGTGCATGCTCTCTCATTCTCTCTCACATGCACACACACAATAACCTATATCAACACATACATTAGGCAGCTCTCTGGTGACCTCCGTGTAAGGTATCCGCTACATTTCCTATAAAATCAGAGGGTTTGCAGAGAGCTGGATTAATTATGTTCGTGTGCCTACAGGCGTCTCTCTTAAAATACAAAGAAGCCCATCCAAGGTTTATTAATCATTCTATAATGAGAGATTAAACACCAAGATTCATTAGCACAATGTGGACACAGTAAATCAGATACCTGAGGGAGATGCCCCTTACCAGTAAAGTCGTTAAACTTAATAACAGGATCTCAATTTCATGCGTTATTCATGCTAAGTGCCTCATGCAGCAGTTCACAATGAAAGCAACTCAAGGCAATAAATCTATCATTTTTAGGCTGTTTTACACAGTTGTTTTGCTCAGATGTTTATTGCAAGTAAAGGACATAATAAAATCACAAGGAGACATTCTGTAAATAACAGATTGATTTCACTGATCCTTTTGCATCCAGGACAGTTTAATCAATTATTTTCTGCTTTTAAAACAGGCTGGTTTAACTCAAACGGGCCATTTCTCTCTTCCAGTCCCTCCTTGACTGTTAACATGTTTTATAGATGACTGCTAAAGTTATAGAGCTGAACCATACAGAGCAGAGCGATTATCAAGTAATTACTAGTAGTCATTTATTTAACTTGCTTTGCCATAATAAAACCCACTGCTCCAATGTCCTACATTATTCTAAACTCATATTGCATGAAAGATGCCAACAGTTGGATATTTGTGCCAATACACTTTTTAATTATTAATATGTGTGACAGAAATACAGCTTGAAATAATATATATTAGGTGTGCATGCTCAGTGGTGGATGTGCTGTGCGTCAGAGCCATACAAAGATAAAGGGTAAATGCTGCCACCTGTCGGATCTATGGTGTACTTGCCGTCTTTATAGTGGACTGGTGATAATGCTGCCTTCATGACTATCGGAAAAAAATAGATTCTATTAAAACGATATAGCCAATGCTGAGTTAGATTGTGTGCCTTTTATTTTCTGTAGGGCATAGTCACACGACACAGTTACTGTGTTGGTCTCAAGTCAAAACAGCCTCTAAATCTACCTTTGTCTTAGAGTCTATTTTGATATTACCGTCTAAGAGTTATTTCATTTACTACTGTTAACTTCGGCATTTGAAGTTACACGAGTAGCTAAACATGGCGGACACGGATGAGCCGTAAGTAGCTGCCGAAGAAACAAGCAAGAAACACAGTCATTAACTGCCCGAAAGATGCTTTCAAATCTCATTAACCTACGAAAGCACAGCATGAATGAACCTTCTTTTATTCTCTCTTTTTAGGGAGAAGAAAAGAGGGAGAGTAGTGGAGCTGACTGAGAAGTTAGTGATGAATTGGTAGAACTGGCGGAAGGTTTGAGGTTACCAGACAGGAGGAAGGTTAATGTTAGCTAGCTGGAGGAGCTAACTGTAACAGTGGCTGTACACAGAGTACACCGACAGCTAGGCTACAGGCAGACATTGACGAAGTTGGTCGTGAGTAGCTAACACGTCTACACAGTCAAAATGTTGCGGTATCTTAAACCTCCATCCAAACTTAGGAGGTCTTCAGTGTACACTGTACCTTCTCACAGTGTGGACGTGCTAGCTACTCACCTAGCCTAGCTGCCGGGAGCTGTCCAGGCAGGAGAGGCTAGTAAAATGCCAGAGGGTCAGAAACGCCCACCTGTCAGAAATATGCAGCTTTACTTCATTTTAATGCAGTGGTTAAATAACAAAGCGTTGTACATGTTAGAGCAGACTCAGGGCAGACATGAAAACGTAAATGTCAAAATACTATTACTCCTGTTAAGTCATATGAACGTATTAAATCCTTGCATGATTTGCAGTGAACAATGAGACAGTTAATAGCAGTACTGAGTTAAGGACTGTTGTTTTGCATGATTGTAGTAGAAGTTAGAAGTTTTGTGTAACTTCAAACCATACAATGTTGTGCATGCCGTCTGCCACTGAGTACTGCTGGTGAGACATCCTAAATGGACACATTTGTGTTACAGGATGGTGGTTGATGGAGGCAGTGGATGCAGCTGTGAGTGGGAGGGACGGTGGAACCATATCAAAAAGTTTCTGGAAAGGTCAGGGCCCTTCACGCATCCCGACTTTGAACCCAGCACAGAGGTAACAATTAAAGGAAGTGGAATGATTCAGGTTTTTCATTTGTCATTTGGTCTGTCCTGTGCTGTCTGGTATTGCTCTAACATGTACTGTCTCTGTCACCTTTCACCACAGTCACTGCAGTTTATGTTAGAAACCTGCAAAATCTTGGTCATTGGTGCTGGTGGTCTGGGATGTGAGCTGCTGAAAGACCTGGTATGATCACTGTCATTACTATATTTTAAGTATGTCGAAGGTATAATTTGTGCTTCAGTCTGTTTTGTTTGTTTTTGTTCATGTTGTGGCTCAGGCTTTGTCAGGATTTCGCAACATTCATGTTGTCGATATGGATATCATTGACGTGTCGAACCTGAATCGTCAGTTCCTCTTCAGGTCAGTATAATCATGTAAAAAATTCCATGTAAACTTATGACCAGTTTTGTTATTTAATATAAAGTTTGAAGCAATCAGATTTATTCTTTTGATGTGTGCGCTTTGTTGACTAGACCAAAAGATGTAGGTCGGCCCAAGGCGGATGTTGCAGCTGATTTCGTCAACAGCCGCATACCTGGATGCTGTGTAGTCCCGTATCCTTTTGGTTGAACAACTGTTACAAGATCTTAGATGCGTGATATTAATGCAGTTGTTTAAAGAGTCCAAATCACAACCCACATGATTTAAAGGTGACAAATGTTGCAAACAGCTAATGGTCATGTCAGAAAACACAATTTAAAAAATTTGAATAGATGCCATACTCAATTCTTGGATTGTAAAAGAAAATGAACACTCTGTCCAAACATGAACTTCTCCTTAATGCTTTGTGCAGACATTTTAAGAAAATTCAAGACTTAGATGAAACATTCTACAGACGTAAGTATCATTAGGACTATTCAGTCCCAACTTTCCTAATGTCTTGATTTAATTTGTCAGAATTCAGTCAGCTCATGATTTGTTTTAATGCAGTGCTCAAGGTTTGATACACTCAGAATAGTTTTTACTGAAAATAAACTACTTGTGACCAAAAGACACAGAGTAAGAAGCCACTCAAAAGGTTAACAAGAGCCAATAATTAATTTCAGTTGCCATGTTGCTTGATATTTTGATAAACACTGATTTTTCATGACTAAAAAGCCAGTTCACAGCACTCTCTTCCCCTGCTGTACACACAGCCACATAACCACATTCCATTTTTCTGCATTTTAATACATGCAATGCATTATGTTTTTGCAGCATGAAATTTTGTTACGCCCCTGCTGCTTTGACTTCACCATCATCAGACCTTAGATTTGAATTTATTCATCTTTCTGTTTTCATCTAGAATTCCATATAATTGTCTGTGGACTGGACTCTATAGTTGCCAGGAGGTGGATGAATGGTATGCTGGTAAGTTAGTCCTCTTCACTGCAATCTTTGCTCACAGTACTTTTGCCAACATGTTTTTTAAATCTTCCGTGCACAATGCTTGCATTTAAAAATAGAAACAAGTATAAGATGTGCTGAAATTAACATGGTAATCACAAGCAATTCCTGTATCTTCCTGTGCAGCTGTCATTGCTGGTGTATGAGGACGGTGTGTTAAACCCAAGTTCCATCATTCCTCTAATTGATGGTGGGACTGAAGGCTTTAAAGGCAACGCCAGAGTCATTCTCCCTGGCATGACCGCCTGCATCGACTGCACCCTTGAGCTTTACCCTCCACAGGTAAGGTAGCATTTTTTTATAAAAAGATGTTTACAGCCACGACTTTGTGGTCTCACAGGAAGTATTTGTCAGTTTGTTGTTGCTAAAGTACACTTGTCTTTGTAGATCAACTTCCCCATGTGCACAATAGCCTCCATGCCTCGTTTGCCAGAACATTGCATTGAGTATGTGCGGATTCTGTTGTGGCCCAAAGAGACACCCTTCGGAGGTATAAATCACACTGCAGTTATTATTTTTAAAGATTGTTATAATGTTTGTGTGCAGTGGTATGTTCAGAATGATCATTAATAACCTGCCTCCAGACTCACAAGACCTTTATAAAGAAGTAAACTTAAGTTCTTTCTTCTGTGTGGGTGTATGTGGATTAGATGGTGTGGTCCTGGATGGGGATGACCCAGAGCACATCCAGTGGGTGTACCAGAAATCCCTGGAGAGGGCAGCAGAATTCAATATAACAGGAGTCACATACAGACTAACCCAGGGTGAGCACACACAGCATTCATTCATCTGTCTGTTTTCACCTATCTGTCACAACCAGAACACTGTTACTTTTCCTGCAGCTCCGCTGGGAGATGAGCCACAGCACATAAAACACAGCGAGCTTTTGCTGCTGTTTGGTACCTTTGTCTGTGTCTCTAAAACTGTGTCTTTTTTGCAAGAAAAAGGGTAAGACATTGCAACAAACGTGTTTTATTGAGGTTTGCTGTGATCTGCAAATGTATACAAAGCTTTTATTTCTTTTGATTGTCCATGTTTAGAAGTGAGAAAAA
>JAPZEB010000012.1:29413361-29434650 GCA_029783705.1 Chaetodon striatus | reverse complement strand
ATAATAAAAAGTTAGCAGTAGTACATAAATTGTTACCAAAGCCAAGATAAGCGATACCATTTTTACTTTCAGTAATAATTGCACGTTTTGAACATAATATAATATAATATAATATAATATAATATTGGTCAGTCTTGCAGAGAGAAGTTTTGTTATCAGCGTCTAAAAAAAACACATGGAAACACATTTCTGTTGGATATGTTTCGTGCAAAATCAACTCATCGGCATGTTTATTTATTTATTTTTACTTCCTCAGCATGTCAGGCGGAGTCAGACCAGATGATGACGTCATGATGCTACGTGGAAAGGAAGTCGCGAGCAGGCTATGCTAGCAGGGCTACAAGTTGAGAGCGACCAAAACAAACGATGACGGCCGAGCAAAGGAGCCGAAAAAAGCTTGGATTAGGCATGGGAATGCTTTTGCTTTTATAGTCGTGGCAGAGTTCTAGACACGGCATTAGATGTACTTGTATTTCTACATGGGGAATTATGCAATTTTGACTGCCAACTGGCCAGTTTGCGAGCTGTAACTGTATCTGGGTTTAAAGCTGTTCCTGTACACCAACGTTACAGCTGTGCTAACTAGCTAAGTGGTAGCTAGCTGTCAACAAAGCTTTTCTGGACAGAGCAAAAATTGAAATTGCGAAATCGTTCGGGCTAGGTTATCGTTGAGAAATGCAGAGACAGTTCAAGTTACCGTTTTTTTGTGTGGTGACGCCAAATTCCCTTTAAGATCCGTGTAACAATTTCTGAACTTGGTGATAGCTAGCTAGCTAACAGTCGAAATGAGTTGGTTCAACGCGTCTCACCTGTCCAGTTTTGCTAAACAAGCTTTAACAACAGCTCAGAAGTCCATCGACCGAGTTCTGGACATCAAAGAAGAGGACCAATGGGGTGACACAGTTGTAATGCCCTATGATGGTGAGTAGTGTTACAGAGAGTGGAGGAAGCTAATGTTGCCATAAGTTAATATGGGAGTGCTGCTACAACTGGTACCATTTCTTTTCTGTCAGATGTTACAATACCTGGAAAGCTGTCATTGAGTGGAGGATGGGGGATGACCCAGTGGGAAGCACCACCTGAGGAAAAGACCACCACTCCTCCTCCTTCCTCTGAGGCCATTACTACCCCTGTCACTCGCACAGTTGTGGATGAATCAGAAAACTTTTTCAGTGCCTTTCTGCCACCCGGAGATGTACAAGGTGTCACCAAAACCCAGGTAGTGTCTGTACCTCCTACTAAGTCTCAAATGCGGCCTCAGGAGAAGAAAAAGAAAAACAAAGAGGCTGTGGCGGATAATGAAGTGGAGTCTCAAAAGTCAGCGCCTGCTGATGAGATTCATGAGAATCAGACAGTTGCTGAGAGCCAGCCAGTTGAGCTCGAGTCCTCACCAGCAGCACCTTATGCAGACACTATCCTCCTGCAGCCAGTTTCTCCTGCATCTTCTTCCAGTGATCTTCCTTGTAACCCTGACAGCAAAACGAGTGGTCTAAAAACAGATGTTGGCTCCACAGTTTCTGTAGAATCAAAAACAGAGCAGTCACAAACTCCATCAGATCACCAGGTTGAGCAGGATACCACAGATTCACCAGAACCTGCTGCTGTCACCTCTGAACCCAAGAGCACTACACCATCTGATCCTTCGCCCTCCCCGTCCTCAAAGGAAGCACTCGTAGAGCATAAAGACTCAAAGGTAGAGGACCGTCAAAATGACACCCCCTCTCCTCCAGTCAGCGCTTTCTCCTCAGGAACCTCTACTACCAGTGACATTGAAGTGCTTGACCATGAGTCTGTGTTGAGTGAGAGCTCGGCCAGCTCCAGACAGGAAACAGGGGAGGGCAAGGCTGGCCTTCATCTAATGCAGGGCTCCTTTCAGCTTCTCACTGCCTCCACCTGCGGAGATTTCCCCCGTCTGGAGGACTATTCCAAACTCACAGAGAGCTGTGGCTCCTCCTCGGATGCCTTTGAGCGCATTGATTCCTTCAGTGTGCAGTCATTGGATAGCCGGAGCGTCAGTGAGGTTAACTCGGACGATGAGATCCCTGGCAGTCGGACACTAGCGTCTGTCACTGCAGGCCCTCCTCCTTTAACAGCTGTATGTCAAAAGCAAGAAGATGGAGTAGTGGAGAAGGCAGGAGAGGAGGAAGAGGAGGAAGAAGAGGGCTTTACAGAAACAATGAGGGAGCAGTCACTGGATGAGATGGAGGAGAGTGGACGGAGTGCAACACCTGTTAATAGCGACCAGCCTGAAGACTTGACAGAGCAGGAATCTGAGGCCAACGTCACCCTGTCTGATTCTACCTCCAAAGCTGAAATACAGATCACTCCACCAATCACTGAAGAGATGAAAAGTGTCTCAACAGTTCAGATTCTGGAGCTTCAAAAGGTAGCAGTCATTATTGTATTCTTCTGTAGCTGCAAATATTGTCAATATGTATGTACATATTATAGTATGTTTACAAAGTCTATACAGCTGTGTGGATCATGTTGAACACACAGTTTATTGTTCAACTTCAGAAACACCACACATCTAGTATATACTGTATATCTTTGCCTAGACATTTTAATAAACAGATATGAGGGATGCTCGTTTTAGGTTAGTTGAGTATATAGTACCGTGCAAAAGTCTCACACTGCTCTGAAAAGTAATGTATACGTACATAGTATATAAGTAATTTACTGAAAGGTACCTATAGCTCTGCAGTAATCACAATGCAACACTGAAAAAAGTAACAACAATCAGGTTGAAACAAACTCAGTATTTTGCATAGCCTCCCATAGAATGCAAAATAGAAGTGCAAAACTTTGCTAGTCTAATAGCTTTAATCCCAATTTTGTCATGTGATTGAGGACCATTGAACACGAGTGTATTTTGAAATATCTGCCAGTGTATTGTTAGAGTTTTCTTTTAAAAATCATTGGTTGAATATCAGTATTTCTCCCATTAGTCCCAGAATTTTAATGTTAAATAAGGAGGGCAGCCGTAGAACTCTCACAGTAAATTTACCACACTGCTCTCCTAATGAGTAAGTTTTATATTTTTAGGCTTCTCTGTGCAGCTGCTGTTGTAAACACAATAAAATGTTGTGGGAATGTTGTAGGCCATTGATGAGCTGTCAAGTCGCCTTGAGAAGAGAGAGTCTCAGCTGCTGGCAGCCAACAAAGACAAGGCCAGGCTGGAGGAGCTGTGTGACAATCTCAAAGAGTGAGTATATGGCACGCGCACACACTTGGTGCACAGTGGCACTGCAAGTAATGTTGATAAGAAACCTCTTTTGGCAAAGGGACTAATGTTTGCGCTGATATCCAGGTCAGACAGGGTAACATAGTACCACTGTATTATGTTGTTTTTGAACTCGTAAATTGAAGATAAACTATGCAGGATTTTTCTAAAAAACAAAGCATATACTCATCTAAATGTAATCCTTCTCAATCAATCGTGTGACCCACTAGAAGTGTGTGGTGGTGTATTTTTCTGCAGGGATTCTGCCCTGCTTATTTCTTCCTATTTTCTGTGTTCGAGACATTTATGGATGTCTACTCCCACAGCACTGTTAGCGAAAAAGGTAGCGATAAAAGGTAGCGACTCGGTGCCAGACCATAAGCAGAAGGCATCCAAGAGACACAGCAGTGAAAAAACGCAAATATATCGATGTGAAATTCCAAATGAGAGTTAATCTGTGTTCAACTTTCTTGACTTTTGCTGGTGAGCGTGTTTAAAACCAGTAACCCACAATTCTACACCATATACCTTTAAGCTACAGCAATATTTTAAAATGTACTTATGTATATACCTTTAATGTGTTTATTTTATAACTCTCTCTACAGTATAGAAATTCTGCTGAAATTTTCATGTGATGTTTTTATTAAGTCAGTGTTTGTTAAATGCTTAAAATGATCCACTTGTGCGGCGTTTTAAAAGCCGTCTCGGCCCTGAGGCTGTATAGATTTTGACAATGAGCGCTTCCACTAATGAGTCTGTTCATCCTCTAGTGAAGTGATAAGCCTGAAGGAGGAGAGCTCTACTGTTCAGTCCCTAAAGGATGAGTTCACCCAGCGCATAGCAGATGCAGAGAGGAAGGCTCAGCTGGCCTGCAAAGAAAGAGACATAGCCAAGAAGGTAATTTGCACATTAGTGATAAAAGGCTCTACTCTCCTTATCAGCAGTAAGTTTAGATAATTCCCTAAAGACCTGGAAAGGCCCTGGTAGTATATAATTTTCACAGCTAACCCATATGTATCTACTTTGATGTTAAAATTCAAAATCTAACGGGTCCAAAGTATTTGTGTCAAAAAAGAATATTTCTCTATGCTACAGGAAATAAAGGGCTTGCGAGAAGAGCTTTCTACAAGACTTAACTCCAGTGATACATTAGAGATCATCAGAGAGAAGGAAGAGCAGATCAGAGGCCTGCTGGAAGAAGGTAAGACTGTTTTATGTAGCAAACTACAATTCTTCACCTCCACTAACCCACACAGTTCCACTCTAGACAGGCCGAACAGTAAAGAACATGTTAAACACAAAGCCAGTTGTAGATTAGGTCTTTTATAGTATGGCTGCTGCTTTTACAATATCCAGCTTCACAAAAAGTTGCACAAGTAGCACATGAGGTGTTGATTGAATCGTAGGCATGATGCTGGGTCATAGCCCCAAGAAATATAAATAAGACAGGTCATTAGCCACCAGATAAATACATGTGAAAAGGTAAACTGTCCCACAGTAACTGGTGTGTCAGCATATCTCAGTTAGATAATGACACAGTCTGCAGATCTGCAAAGTGGTTGACACTGTATAAAAAAGCCCATATTGTAGGCCAGAGATGTGTGTGTATGTGTGTGGTGTTTCTTTATATAGCACTATCCTGTAAAGGATTTGCTTGTATCATTTGACGAATGTAATGAATCGATGGAAATGTTTGACTGCCGTAATGTCAGAGTTATAGCAATTAATTTATCAGAGAAGAATTCATGCATGTACCTCACTCTTAAAGAGTAGAGCGTAGGTGGTTTAAGGAATACTTGGTGACTTTATACTCGGTTACTGAGATATTTTTTTGATGTAGTTGGACTCAGTATCTTTATTAAACTTAACCAAGTTGGATAAGCAGATTTTTATTTCTGTCACTTTTAGGTGAAAAGTTATCCAAGCAGCAGCTGCAGCACAGCAACATCATCAAAAAACTGCGTGTGAAGGAGAAGGAGAGCGACACAAGGATCATCAAGCAACAGAAGAAAATCAAGGAGCAGGAGGAGGAGCTCAAGCAACTGCAGCAGGTCAGACTTAAGTACATAGTTAAACATGTCAGTGTTACCATGGAAATAATTTTTACCCTGCCATAATTAAATGACTGCAACTAAGCACTTTTGAGGTTTGGTGATCTGGGCAGAAGTTTTCTTAAATAAGAAAAAGTGATGTTTAACAGACCCAATTTGGTATTATCAGGAGGTGAAATAAGAGTTCACTTTGTTGTTCCATTTTTTGACATGATTTTGGCTTTTCATTAGAAAAAGCAGGAATCAGTGTCAACAGATGGGACTTGTTTTCAGTTTACCACTATTCATTACTGCCATCTCTTTGGCTTCCATAACCTATGTAAAACATGATTTGTTTTTCCCCAAAGACTTGAGACTTGTTATTTTTTATGATTGTATAGTGTGAGCTATGATTAGCTTAAATAATTATACTCAGTATATTCATGGCTACATGTCTGTCCATGTTTTATGTGCTTAGGTCCTAGATGGAAAGGAGGAGGTGGAGAAACAGCACAGGGAGAACATCAAGAAGCTGAATGCTGTGGTGGAGCGGCAGGAGAAGGAGCTGAGCAGGCTGCAGACAGACTCTGATGAGCTGCAGGAGAAGAACAGGAGCCTCCAGGCTGCTCTGGACAATTCCTACAAGTAAACACTCACACCCTTTGCTGAAACTGAATACTAATGACGGGAGGTCTTACTGTACATCTAACCACACAAGCCAGGGATTGTATTGTACTTTATATGTCAAATTTTTTAATAGCTGGCAGAGTAAACAGGGCAGACTAAATATTTGGAAAGTGACACTTTTATTGTGTGTTACTTGACTTTATTGGATTTGAAATGATCCAATGAAACTGAGGTTGAAGTTTTGACCTCCACATTTTAATTTGAGGGTGTTTACATCTACATAGGGTATTTTTTTTCTTAATGTTATTTTACGGATATGGTTCAGGGTGAAAAGAAGAACATGTAGGTTGGATCTTGGGTGTTTGATTACAAATAAATTAAAATAAAGTGAGAATAATGATAATTTATTTTAATGTTTTAATGTTTTAATCATCTGGCTGCTGACTTTGTGTGTAAGCTCTGGAATTTGAGAGTCACCTCAGTCAGGTGAATTACTGAAAGGCACGATGACTGGAGATGTGCTGCTCCATAATATGAGAATAACCTAAAAAATATTTGTTTAAATTGTATTTCCTGAATTACCTTCAATTTAATTAATCCAATTATTTGAAGAGTGCATGGTTATTACAGGATTTGCGGTTTCAGTTTCATATGTGCGGGTGATGGGTTGGGTGCAGTTCTGCTTGTCCCAGTTCCAGTTTAGGCGTGGGTCTTGAAAATCAGACCCATGCAGGACTCTGACATAGGGTAAACAGTATGCTAACTGTAACCATTAAGGGGAAAGAAAGTTTTTGTACAAATTACAATCAACTTAGATAATAAAAACCCCATCGTCATGGTTTCATTTCAGATCCAGCATGCTAGGTACGAAGCCAAATAACAACAATGTCCCACTGTTCTTACAAACAGGGACATCACTGTAATAGGGTCATGATGTTGATGGTCTAACTTTTACATCTCTGATGTCAGGGAGCTGGCAGAACTTCACAAGGCGCACGTCAGCAAAGCCAGCGAGGCGGAAGAAGCAGCTCTAAGCAGGGAAACACAGGCCAAGGAGCAGCTGAGCCTGGCTCTTGAGAAGGCCCAGGAGGAGGCCAGGATGCAACAGGAGGCCCTTGCCAATCAGGTAACACAAGCTCATGCTGTAGACACTTTTTTGTATGCATGTAAAGCACTGAATGCTCATCTGACCTGCTGAGCTGCTGCATGTGCACCCCAGAGCACCATGCATACATTAATGTAAACTGTACAGTAGGCTTTGGTGCAGCCTCAATAAACCTCTATCCTCAAATGTGAGTCAGAGGTGCAGCAGTTATTTGTAACTGATTTTGTGTTCTCGTGGTGCAGGAGGTACTGTGGCCCACGCCCAAACAATTACATGTTATTATTACTCAGTCACACAGGCACGCATAGTTAATGGTGTGTGAGTCTCTCACTATACCCAGATTATGTTCATCTGCACCTGCTTTCAATCACAAAATCGCAGTCCATGGGATACTACCAGAGCAGGACGATATAGTGAATGTTTACAGCATGTTCTTGATAATTTGTTGATGTGATGTAAGCCAAATAGAAATAGTCAGTTACCAGTGTTAGTGTAGCGGTGACGTTTGTGTTTTTTGTGCACACTTATTCGATAGTTTCTTTAATTTTACACGAAGATGAAAGTAGGTCAGAGCAGTTTCTGATTTATTGATCCACCCTTGCTGAATTTTCTACACTAAATTTATTTGTAACACTCAGTTTGATAAGATGTCTTTATAAACTCTTTTTAATGTTGTGTACAGGTGGCTGACCTGAGACTGGCTCTACAGAGGGCTGAGCAACAGCAAGCAAGGAAAGAAGATTATTTGAGAGAGGAGATCAGTGAGCTGCAGCAGGTAATGTCATATGCTGGTTAGAAGTTGTCCTACCAAGCTGGATACCTTTGACAATTGGTGAAAATAACACCACTTTTTTTGCTTTTCATCTTCTACAGAGGCTTCAAGAAGCAGAGACCCGGAACCAGGAACTCAGTCAGAGTGTTACCTCTGCCACACGGCCCTTACTGCGACAGATCGAGAACTTACAGGCTTCACTGGGTGGACAGACAGCATCCTGGGAAAAACTGGAGAAGAACATCTCTGATAGGCTAGGTAAGAGGCAGGAGTTTAGATGTGTGTGTAAAACAAACACCAAAATGCAGTACTGTACGAGGTGAGCAAAAATCTTTACATTATTTTTGCTCTTCCTTTTCTTTTCAACAGCGGATGCTCAGGCACAGCTAGCTGTTGCTGTGGAGAAAGAGCGATCTGCAACAGAAGACCTTCTGTCCATCAAGTCGCAGCTGGCCTCTCTGGAGTCCCAGAATTCCCTGTTTCGCCAGGAGAAGGCCAGACTCCTGGCACAGCTGGACTCTGAGAAGACCAAGAGAGAGAAACTTGAGGATGAAAGCAGCAGGTAACAAATGAGATAACTTAAAAGTTAAACCTATAAGGTTTAAGGATAAAATTAATCCAGTCATTGGGCCTCATGCAGCAACATTCTCTTAAATGTCTCTTATATTTTCCATTAAATTTATGTTAAGAGAAAGAAATTATTCATCATTAAAGAGAAGTCAGCAGCAGGTGCAATAAATGTCCCTAACCATCCAAATCTGCTCTTACCCAGGTGAGCTTAATGATGAATCCCACTTGATCATAAGTAACCTATTAGCATAGGTAACGTCCCCAAAAACTATATAGAGGCAGGTGTTGTGCTAAGTACAAATACTCTGGCACATGCCCAAGAATTGGGGAGGTGTCAGCAAAAAAGGCAGTAAGAAGCTGTAGAGACTATATAGATCTTCTGTGCTGCAGGGTTGAAGATGTGTGTGAAGCATCCGTGTTTTAAAGTGTGTAGCTTCTTTGCAGCGACGTCCATGTTTGTAGCATTGTCAACTGTCATAGCTACATATGAGTCTGACATGGATATAAACTGCAGCTGCAGCTTGACTGGTTTGTGGATGCATACAAGTGTGAGGCAGTTATTCTAGTCTTTGGGTAAGATAAAACTTGTGAAAGTGATGTGGTCACCACATCTCCCCTTGTAATGCAAATGCTTCCTGGAAAGTGTTTTTGGTTTACAACAAACCCATTTGTGAGAGCGTGTGATGGGGCAGCTAGGGGGATTCCCCCCTTAACAGGAGCAGTCATGCATGAGTGTATAGCCTTTGTGCTGCAGGGTTATCTTTTGTGAGAAGTGAACAGCTTGCAACTGGGCCAGTGGCGCAATGGATAACGCGTCTGACTACGGATCAGAAGATTCTAGGTTCGACTCCTGGCTGGCTCGGATGTTTTTTTTAGCTCTTACAAAAGGTGTAAATTATGTATCGTGTATTGTGCAGACATTTTGTGACAAATAAAAAAAAAATGTATCTGACATAGGCAATAAAATGCCTATACAGCCTCCTACCCACATAAGACTGTGAGAAAGACTAAAATGTGACTATTTAAGCTGGTGTTGTATACAGCTCTGGCTGCTTAAGGAACCATGTAGGTCCTTCTTCAGTGGAAAACTTCATAGAGGATTGTTAATAGATTCCACACCATTACGCTGACTTAACTTATTTATATGCATGTCAGAGGGTTTTCCCCTGGTTTTAAATCTTTGATACTGCTGATTGTGGTGACTTGTTGCTTGTTATCTCAATTTAGGGAGCATGTTGATTTGGAAAATCTGCGAGGAGAACACATCCGCATGCTAGAAGAGTCCAAGAAAGAAAAGGTACTGTAATACTCTTTGCTACTCTTGTTGTTCTCTACAAAACAAAATCCTCATGTGCATCTTTTGCTTCTTCCTTTCAGCTGCTGCTGACCAATCAATTAGAGATGGAGAAGATGAAGGTGGAGCAAGAGAAGAAGAAATGCTACTTAGCACAAGAGGCACTCAAGGAAAAGGTTAAGGAGACTTTAGAGATGATTCATCTTGACTCTGTTTCATCTCATCAGAATTTTCACAATTTGAACATTTCAAATGCTTTAATTCTGGTCTTTAATAGTTGTGAAAATTTTCTCCATCAGGAGCGGAAGGCCATGACCCACTCTGTAGGAGAGCCTCCAGCCTCGTCCACACCCTCTCTGTCCCGCTCCAGCTCCATCAGTGGGGCAGACAATGGTGGTCTACACACTTCTATTCTTTCCCAGGTACATGCTGTGAAAATGTTAAAATCTAGAAATCAAGATTAGCTTGTACATGTGTAACTTGAACATTCCTGTACTTTGTTTTATTCTTCCACAGGATGACTGTTTAGACCACTCTCTGGGTAACATGACCATGTCTATGTCAATGAGCGGGACCAACCTCTATGAAGCTGCCAGGCTGTCTGGAGGTTCCAGCATCATAGAGAACCTTCAGTCTCAGCTCAAACTCAGAGAAGGAGAGATAGCACAACTGCAGGTAGCAAATCAGAGCAAACCCAAGTAAAGCTACCAATGAGTGTATTTATCAGTTTGATGGTTCTGCTACACGCCAGCACCACCTGTCTGCAGACAGAGGGATAGCCAAATCTATTTTCTTTCATTTAAATAAGCCTCACAGAAAGATGTAAAATGACCACAACCTGTTAACACCCCATTACATGGTGATGAGAATTAATGTGTTAAAATAACATTCCACCAAGGAAACAATGCCGGTGGATCCTTTGTTTTGTGGACTCACAAATTTCCTGGACAGCGTCACACAATACTATAAGGAGTGAGAAAGTCTGCGTAGGGTGAAGGTGGGGGTGGTGGACACTGGTGGTGTCCTGTGTGAAACCAAAAGTCAATCTTAAATTATTTGAACTTTATGTACTTAACATAACTACATCACATTTCGTCCATTGGCACTGTTTCCATGGCGCTGGCATGTAATTTTAACACATTACCTACCACCCCCACACAATGCTGTGTAAAGAGGTCTTTGCCATTTCACATATTTCTGTGAAATCAGGTTAAAAAAATGGAAATGGGGGAAAAAATAACATATCAACAGCAGAATTCACATTGTGATAGAAAAATGAGTCACGTCCTGCACTAAAAGCCAGCAGTGTACCCAGTAATTTTTACTACTCTTTTTCTGTTCTCTCCTTGTTGCAGCTTGAGATTTCTAGCCTAGAGAGGAGTCGTTCTGTGATGGCAGAAGAACTGGTCCGACTCACTAATCAAAATGATGAGATGGAGGAGATGGTGAAGGAGATCCCCAAGTTGAAAGTTCAGCTCAAGGTAAGGGGTATATGAGCAAATAGAGGATACTTTGAAGATATAGTAACTAACTTTTATAAAAATAACTTAGTGTCATATTTGCTGAAACTGTCACGACCCTCCGAAAGAAGCACATGAGACAGATAGTCTGTAAAAAAAAATCATTCCCCTTCTCCTCTCTTACTGCCTCTATTGGAATCACTAGAATCACACCACAGCGAGGTTAGCATTGACAAATCAGAGCAGAGAAGTCTCTAACGCAGCCAAGGAATGTCTAACTCGGATATAGCTTTTAAGCTGTATTTGCATATGTTCTTCTCATTTGTGTGGCTGTGCATTACAGGATCTGGAGCAGAGGCACAACACTATCCTGCAGATGTATGGAGAAAAGGCTGAAGAGGCAGAGGAGCTGAGACTGGACCTTGAAGATGTGAAGAACATGTACAAAACCCAGATTGATGAACTGCTGAAGAACCAGAAATAAACAGTTGTTACTGAACTGCTACTTCTGGGAAACTCACAAACAGAGCAGTCGACCATCTTAGCCGCCACACATGCATTCACAGAAAAGGATAGGGAGAGAATTTAAGTTTAATCACTGTGTCGAAAGAAAATTCTTTTTATCTTTATCAATTATTTTATTTTAATTAATTATCACATACTATATTTAAGTGGGGATGTTGGGATTATGCATAACACACGATGTATTATTACAGAATCAGTATGAAGGATAGCCACAGTTTGTGATTCAGGTGTCCATTTGAAATCTTTGGGACGTAGCACAAACTTTGCTGTAGACATAATTTCTCATGATTAAGCCTTTGACATAGTATCATATAGACAGTTTATAACTGTAGGAGATGGTGAAGGTTTTTTTTGCACTATACAAATTCATCCTTGTTTATTTCCTAATGCATAGTCAGAATGGGTCAAGAAATGTATAAAAAAAAAATATTGTACAGAGAAATTAATGTATTGTCATTAACTCCTAACAAATCAGACAATGTGGAGTAGACCTGAGAGTAGTCTGTGATTGAAATCCTAAAGATTGGATTTAAACACTTATAAATATGTAAATGAAGAAACATTTATTTGGGTGGTGAACAATACTGTTATGAATTTGAATTGTGTGGAAACACACATTAAGGGTCAGTATGTTCCAAATACATCATCTCAATGCTGCACAAAAGTCTTCAAATAAATCTCCATGTTCTGAACAGCTGTCCAATCTATGCTTTTACACAAGATGAGCCAGACCTGTTAAAGGGACAGTTCACCTCAAAATCAAAATATGTAATTTTCCTCTTACCTGTACCTCTATTTATCAGTCTAGATATTTTTAGTGTGAGGTGTTGGAGATATCTGCTGTAGAGATGTCTGCAGTCTTTCAAATTAAATGGAACTAGATAGCACTAGGCTTGTGGCGCACAAAGCTTCAGAGGAGTGCATTTGAAAAACTCAACAGCAGTGTCTTTTTCCAGAAATCATGAACTGGTTACTCAAGATAATCCACAGACCTTGTTGTGAGCAGTTTCATGTGGCCAACCAACCAAATCACCATGCAGAAGGAAGCCTGAATCTACTGCTAGCTCAACTAGCTCCACTGAGCCAACTAATGTTACAGCTCAGCTGAGGAGGATGCTGTTAATGCTAACATCTTGGACTGTTAGGAGCACAAGCCTCTCATCCATGATTCGATGCACCACCTTCCCTCTGTGTAGTGATTCGGTTGGCGGTGGTCAGGGGTGCAGTAGTGGGGCAAAAGTGGGACTGATAACCCAGGGCCCCAGTGAGACGGGGGAAATGAAAAAGTTTGATTTTGTTTGTATCTTTTAATTTTTAAGTAATTAGTGCCATGACCACTTAAAACTTGTGAATAATCCAGTTGAAAGACTGAGCTTTGTATAAAAAAGAAAAACTGGAAGCTGTGTGATGCTCTTCTCTCCTCTTAATGGTTTAGTCCACCTATGCACTAGGATTTGTCTCAAAATTATGTTAGAGCAGTGTGAGTGACTGCTTTCGCTGCAGGAGCACCAACATACACTGTCATGTCTTTTCCCAAGAAAGGGAAATCATGGTTTCAAAGAAGAAAATGAATAAAAAATGGAAAGAGAAAGAAAGCAAACTGACTTTAAATAAAACCATAAGGTAAATGAGAGAGACACCGATCAAGAGAAGAAAGATGTGGAGCTTACAGAGACTGCTGATGCGTAGGGCCCAGAATTTGGTGCTATGCTCCTGGTGGTATCTGTTTGGTAGAAAGAAAATAGTTCCTACATGAAATTGCTTACAACAAGGTCTGTGGATTATCTTGAATAACTAGGTCATGATTTCCAGACAGAGATGTTTCTTTTTAATTTTTTAAAAGTATTTTTTGAGGGCTTTGAGAACCACAAGTCGAGTTCCATCTAGGTCCTTTATATCCAAGAGAAGGCATCCATCCATCCGCTCCATGGCAGATATCTCCAACTCTCTGCAACTCACAACAAAATCTAGACTGATAAATAGCTCTACACGTAAGAGTAAAAATAAGTACTTTTGTTTTTGGGGTGTGACTGATACTTTTTTTTTTAGTTCACATACATTGTATGTATTAAACAGATATGCTATTCATAAACATATGTGCTTGTTGTAAGGGAAAGCATTTAATCACCCATATTTAGACACAAATATCAAACAACGAGTTGTAAAACATTTTGATAATGAGTTCTACCATTTAATTTTTTGTAATTCCTTTTTACTTGTGAGCCCAGCCTTGTATGTAGCTAATTAATAAATGAAGTATCTTGTTTTGATGTCAACATGTACTGTGAAGTGATCCTGACTGGACAGCACCTACAGCACTTCTATATACAAAGTGTGGCACACAGCGCCATCTTGTGTCTGTCACTACGTATTGCAAGCCGGCATAAGGTTTCCGGTGTTATGGCGACCACTGGGAAACATCATCGCTTCAGTCAGGAGAATAGCAGGCTGTGCATTCAGGTAAACTGCCTCTCACTGAAACTCTAACCAACCTCATATTACCAGCCATTGATTTAAAGTTTTGTGTCCTTCGCAAGTTAAGTATCGCGGAAATGTGAGATATTTTTTTCCTGCCCTGTTTCTTTCACTGCCACATCGATACATCTTGAATTACCATGAAGGGGTCTTATTGGCTTTGTTAAGAACTAACGTTAACGCTGCACGTTAGCCGCCACATAAATATTTCACACATTAGCCTCCAATAAAGTCCTGTCATGGTGTACCCCCTGATAAAAGAGAAGAGTAAGTATTGCGTTATTATCTCCATACATCCTGCTCTCCCATGAATGTTCAGTCACAGAGTGGTCCTGGCGGGTTGTAACAGTTAAGCTATCTTTAGTTAACTAATTGACGCTAACGTTAGCTTAAAGTTTCATAGTCACAAATTAAAGCTAATTGGCTTGCTAACATGAAGTTTGCTTTTTCTCTGCTAGCTTTCGTGCGACAGAAAGATGATGACATAACCGTAGGTGACATATTTGACTCAAGTCTTGTAAGAAAAAATCTCTGCCTTGAATGAATAAAGTAAACTTTACGACAATTAACGTTAGCCAAAGTTACAACTAAAGCCACCAGAAGACAGTGTGGAGCTCGTCAGCCATGTGTTTATACACGTAGCTTTACTCCTTAAGTCTCTCATAGATGGAGCCTTTGTTTCCTTTGTTTAAATGTAGTAACGTTACAGTAGCTACAGGCACCCCGTTAGTGCAGGGGTTCCTAACGTGTGGCCCGTGGACCAAAACCGGCCCACTAGATGACACTTAATGTTGAAGCACATGTGACATTTTAACAGTGAGTAGATACTTCATGTAAAATTCAGCTTGAGAGGCTTTTCCACCCTGACCAGAACACAATTCTTTGACATAACAACGATTACTTACTGTAACCATGTTTAAAGATGTTGAACATTGTGCAAAATATTGTCAAGCAGCAGCTTCAGTTCAAAATAATCTGTATCAGGACATGTATGGATACATGCACATGTGATGACAATGAGAAGCGGACTGACTGAATGTCATATTGTTGAAATTGCACTTATTTTTCCTAAGACATCTCAGGCTGTTTTGTTAAAGGGTGAATGTCTGCAGAGTGTACTTGTAATTTTTTACACAAGGAAAGGGGAAATATTGGAGCTGATGTTACTTATAGGTTATTTTACGATGGTTTTATTGGTTTGGCCCATCTAAAATTAAATTGAGCTGTATGTTGCTCATAAACCAAAATAAGTTTGACACCCCTGCCATGGTGTTTTTTAACTGCTATTGAAACCTCTCCCCCCTTGAAGTAGCTCCTTGAGAACATGTGTAATTAACGACTGGTGATAATTTAACTCTTAACAACCGAATTTTTTTACGAAACCCACTACACAGACAGTATGCAAATGTTGCCAATTTTTATACAGCAACTTCTGAGCCCCTTCAGATTTGGGAGCCATTGTTAAACAGCACAATGCATTAATAACAGCAGTCACACCAGTATTCTTTGATCACTGATTTTAGGAGTGAAGAATGTCAGTGGTTTGGGCTGTGTAAACACAAACATATTTGAGACTTAACAGAATTGCACAGATCATGGAAATATGACTGTCAGGTTTGTGTGTTAATACTGATTTGGCCACCTGAAACTCCGTAGGTCACATTGTTACCAGCCAGCACTTTTCATTTACCCCCTCAGTCTCCCTCATGATTGCTGAGACAACAGTCGGAAAAAGGTCAGTAATACTTCCTGCAACAGGACCTTTCCCTGTGAGGCGCTCAGATCCGCCTGGAGCTACGTTCCCACACACTTGCTTGTGCCCACATGATTGTAAACTGTGGTGTTACTCTTTAAACCAAGATTACAGAGTACAAGTCTCAGTCTGTGTCTCTGTCTCTTCTTTTTTTTTCTTTCCCAGAGTGCTGTGAAGAGAGGCGGCTATCTCACATGTCTGTGTAATTCTGACTATGCTGCTCTTGGTAGCGCTGGGCATCGTTTTTTCTTCAACTGTGGTCATAACTGAGAAGGCTGGGAACACCAACCACAAACCACCACCAGCACCGCTGCTCAACTACAGCAGGATCTCCCTGCCGCCAGAGCACATACCCTACTTCCTCTACAACAACAAGAGAGTCGCCAAGCAATGCCGCCTGGACCCACGCTGCCCTTTTAAAGTAAGATATGCACTCTGTCAGCTTTTCGCTGTTCAAATATTTTTTCAGTGTAGAGTGGTAACATGTCAGTTCATTTTGCTGTACTGTGAGGAAATGCTCTCACACAGTCCTTTGTTAATTGACTGTCAAGTTCTTCAAGATTTAGATCTTGACTAATAACAACATGAAACTTGTTGTGAAATTGTGGCTGCTGTTAGTGTTGCGTCAGATTGCGGCATTATTTTTTTTCAGAATAGGCAGCACATTATTGAATGGAGATTGCACTCACTTGCAGTTTTACATGATGCAATTTCTGTATACTGGTGTGTGTGTAAATGGACACTGCTTTGCTGTAGCTTTCAAGATGCAAAAGATTGCCCTGAGAATTTGTCTGTGATGTCACACTAATGCTCCACACAGGACGATTTAAAAAAGTTGGGAAAAACGCTGTTGCCATGCCATGGTGTTTGTTATATCTCACACTTGAGGCTGACACTGTTGTCTTACACATCATGCCTGTCATGCCTCTTTTGCTTCCACGGTGCTGGCATGCATCTAATGTCACACACTGGAGTGATATGATGCCGCCGTCATTTGGTTCTGTGTAAAAATACAAAGGGGGCATAAAGAAGGGATTTAGTAGTGGCTTTTAGCACAATCTCTGTGTAGAAATGGCTTTTCTGTCTTCCTCTCACACGCATAAACAAACACACACTGTAAATATTCACACTTGTTTTTACAACAGGATGCACTGCAGGATCTGTCTGCCTGTTGGGGATACGAGAAGAACTGTGATCCGGGAAAGCGCTTTAGCTACCCAGTCTGTGACAAAGCTGACTCTGGATGGTACTGTTCCTCACATTGTTCTAACACACTTTATGTTCTTACTTTGCTCTGTGCTGAAATATTATGCAGCTTACTTAATTTACTTTTCACACACCCCTGGCAGCTATCCATGATGTGAGATTCTCAGTAATTTCAGTGTGACAAATAATAGTAATCTTTTATTAACAGGTTTTTAATTAACTGAACCACAGTCTCCACTGTTTTTCCACAGTGAAAGTGTAGTCATTCACAGCATGCATCATTAATGAACCATTATGGTTTTTGGCTTTGCTGATCTGCCTAAATCTCTGATCTGTCAGGGCCCGTTCTCTGTAGGCAGCCCAGGAGCTTTTCTGGAAGCAGGCTGATTTTGGCTATGTCAAGGAGCGCCTCTCAGAGCTCAAAACACTCTGCAAGGCCAGCAAGCCAGTAAGTCTGCTCATTTCCTTCGTTCCCACGGGCCTACTGAGTCAACAGGAAGAAACAACAGGTAGAGACAGACACAGTGTTGAACAAAAGAGTCCATAGACAATGGGCCTGAACATAATTTGCTGTTCAAAAGCAGTAGAGAGAGTATAGTATAGAGACCACTCTCATAATCTTTTAAGGTCCAGCATTAATATCACGTCAATACTAAATATTTATACTCTTAATACTTTTCCAGGGGGACTCATCATTAAGATGCAGTAGCCACACTCGCTTCTGTAAGGCGAATAACCTGTACCTGGACTTGCGTAAGCCGCGCAGAAGTCATGAGAGGTCAGTATATTTGAAAGTGATATGTACATGAAAACACACTACACTGACATAGTGTTTTGAAATCTGTCCATGTTTATGTTGCAGGTACAAGGAGGACTTCATTCAGAAGGGTGAGATTGGTGGTAGCTGCAGACTGAACAAACGAGCCCTTGCTGTTGAGGGAGAGCACAAGAGCCCCTTACAATCTTGGTGAGGCAGGACACACACATTCACACATTTGGTTACAGAGCTTTAGCTAGTGACTTTTGCATGAGCTCTCAGGGATTAAAGTTCTCTGTTGCTACAACGGATTTCCATCATTTAGAGTACATATAGGCCAGGCCTTTTCAAGTGGCTGCCTGTGGGCTTCATCTGGCCCAGAGTCAACCTCTGAGTGGCCTGGCTAGGGATGGGTCCTGAGACCAGGTATTTAATGGCCCCGGGCAAAATTAATCAAGACCGTAGTATTAATAAGCTCGATGTGACCAGCTCTTTTATCATTACTTTTTAAAGTTTTGGTCTCATGTACAATCATGCTGCAGCCTCTCTCCTGCTCTCTGCATGTTGGGGCTGACCTCCTCCACACACACACGCAGACACACACAAGCATGACACTGAGTGAATCAGTCAGCAGTATAGAAGCCGCAGTGCATATGAAGGCAATATGACTTTAAGATCACTCTAGTTGACAACAACAATGCTTGTTACTGTAAGTAAGTGCAATAAAACGTCTGCCAGTAAAAAGCAAATGCTTCATTAATACACCTGTTCAGCTTGTAGAAAGCAACATTCACTGCTGTTAATGTTTACAGTCGTGGTTTACACAAGTATATTGCACTAGGGGGGCTAACAGCAAAATGTTAAAAGCAAACTAAAATGAAAGCTGTCTGTATGTAGGCTAACTGTTTAACTTCCCACTCATCTTAAAATGTACCTGAGGTTGCTGACCTGCAGACAGTGTGTCTCTTCAGTCGAGGGGGGACAGAGAGCAGGATGAATGACTGATGCTGATGTTTTTGCTCTTCATGCTTACATAATAGTACTTTTTTTTACTCAGTATAGTGATGTCAGGAGTAATATTTATTTTATTGACATTTAAGATTTGTTTCCAGTGGGGTATTATTTATAATATATAGTCACTTTGCCGTTACAAACATGACTGTTTAGAGATGCTAGTAGAGAGTAAGAGTTTGTTATTGGTTACTGTTAATACCACTTGTTATGCTTCTGTGCATTGAAAGCATTGACAGCTCTTTGTATTCTGTTTCTGCACTGCGCGTTGTTCCTAAGTCAGATATGTGAACAAATGTTTTTTTATTTTAAATGGTAAAATGATTAACATTGCTACTCTTTCTACATTAATTTGCATTTGTTTAAAAATTGTCTTTACTAAGACCTAAAAAGAAAAGTTTTCAATAGGCTGCTCGCTGCTGAAAATGTCTGGCCCATCAAAACTGGCCCAGTTGAATTTGTAATCAAATAACCCTGGTCTAGAGTAATTAACCTTGATGGCTGCATTAGAGAATAGCAAGAATGGTTATGTGTGGAATGGTGCTAAAATCAAACATTTATTTATTGTCTTATGTGTTAAGCAGGCGTCAAGTTTATGTTTTAAAAATTGCAGATGAGTTGTATGACTTGGGGAAAACATACATTTATGGCCACCAACAGAGGCTAAAAGCATGTTCCCTGACTGGGAGTCGAACTTGACATGTCATAGTGAAGCAAAGGTGTTTTTAATAAGATTAATGATAGATGCATTTCACTGAGGGAAGGTCCTGATATTGTCCATGCTGGCAATCTGTAGTCGTTTCCTGGGAGACGTAATGGAGATGAGGCATTGTTGATCTTACCAATTTCACCTGTTCTTTTCCTACTGTGACAAGTGAAAATGTCTGGTGTGAACGAGGTCCATTGTTTATGAATGGTTTTATTTGGAGGCACTAATGAAGGATGTGCACATCCACTGCTTTGTGTTCCTTGATATGTGAATGAATGAATGAATGCTGAAACATGTCTGCCAATATCCAGTGTATGCTTTGAGCGTGATTTTGGAGTGCAGGTCCCCATCTCCTTGTAATTTTTAGTTAGCCAACGGGACCAAAGTTATGTTCCCTGACCGGGAATCGAACCCGGGCCGCGGCGGTGAGAGCGCCGAATCCTAGCCACTAGACCACCAGGGACTTGTCGATGGATCTTTGAGCCCAGTTTGTTTTGGGGATGTAAAATATGCATCTATAGGTTCTGTGGTTGATGCATCCTAAAGAGTTTGATTTGTAAACAGACTTTTTTTCCACAGCAGACATTTTGACATGTCATGTTAGGAAGAGCAGGGAGGGCCCTGGTATTGTCCATGCTGACTATCTGGAGTAGTTTCCTGGGAGACGTAATGGAAATGAGCCATGGTTGATGTTACCAACTTCCTCTGTGCTCTCCTACTGTGAAAAGTGAAAATATCTGGTGTGAAAGAGATCCATTCCACAAGTTGTCCACCATGTTGAACAGGTGGCAGGATGGGACTTTTTGTATGTAATAACACAGATCGTCACTAGGTGGTGCGATGTGCATTGCATTGCTCGAATTTTTGTTGAACAGGCCTCTGTGGGTATTAATGTCCTGTACCACTTTGAGGCAGCTAATGTCCTGCCTGAAGACTAAGCAGTTACATTATACGTATCATGTGTACTTCGACCAAGAGCTATTTTCCATAATAGGGAAAACAGAGCATGTAAAATCTTGAAGCCTATTAAAGCTGTTTGACACAGAGGCATGTGAAGTGAGCTAAAGAAAAGTAGGGATCATCGCCACCCCCCCATGCACTGCCACAGAGACTTGTTGTTTGAATAGATCAAAGACACTAGCACCTGTTGTCATTTCAAAAGATCACTGACACCGCTAGAGTCACAGTCCTCACCTCACTGACAACACCATATATATTTTATGTTGTTGATATAATTCATCTAAGTGGTCTGCTTTTGCATAGTGTCTCAAGCGACTGTTGAGGTTATGACCATATTTCCTAAGGCAGTGAGGTTGCTTCCTCTCAAAGCAGTCCTGAAAGGGGGGGACAGGGCCAGTCAGGAATGTGGGGGTGGAATTCGTGCTGCATGGTCCTGTTTTGTCAAAACTGGGTTTTGGGTGTCTGGGCCAGTGGCGCAATGGATAACGCGTCTGACTACGGATCAGAAGATTCTAGGTTCGACTCCTGGCTGGCTCGAGTTAATTTTTTCCACTGTTGTGGAGAGAGTTGTGCTGCAATAGATGAGAACCTTGTGAGCAAATGTGACAGTAAATGTAAAATATTGCTCATAATATGCACCTGATAAAACAGCTCATAATCTCTTATTTAAACCAGCAAACATATTATATTTGATATTTATTAGTTATGGCACAATAATAGTTTTACCTGTTTGATTTAGTTATTACATCTGTTAAAATTCATCCCTCTTTAATTCAGATAATGTTTTCTTTCAGACCTGTGTGTAACAGCAT
>JAPZEB010000012.1:29383915-29403907 GCA_029783705.1 Chaetodon striatus | reverse complement strand
CTCATAATCTCTTATTTAAACCAGCAAACATGTTATATTTGATATTTATTAGTTATGGCACAATAATAGTTTTACCTGTTTGATTTAGTTATTACATCTGTTAAAATTAATCCCTCTTTAATTCAGATAATGTTTTCTTTCAGACCTGTGTGTAACAGCATTGAAACTGGGAAGCCTCCACTGGAGGACATAGTGTTGTGATGGTGCGTTCCTTTTGTTTTGTTAAGTTGGAATTTCTAAGTTCCCAGTCAAAGTTTCAACTGGAACGCCCCCTTGAGTCTGATTTCCAACTTGGAAAGTCAGAGGAACCTCAACAACCCGGACAGCAAAGTCCATAATGGCTGCCTTGACATCAACAGTAGTGAAAGCAGTATTTCAGCGTTTATTAGCACTTCTGTCTTGATTGTGTCATACACATAGTCTCGTCCTGTCCACTTTCTATCTGTGGACATGCTGCTACAGTGTTAATATGCACAAAATACACTGTAATGTGTTGTTATAAACAGGTATCGCTAACAACAGTTCACCTGGCTTGAACCGGTGTTGCTAACAATACCATTGTTTTCTGTCTTGTACCGGAACATGACCAACACGGCTATGCTAGTTCCTGCTTTTGTTACAGTTCAGTCCTTTTTTGGCCACTTAAAGAGTAACTCAATTCAAATGAACATTAGTCCAAAGCTGTGTTACTATTCATTAATAATTTTATTATGTTTGATTCAGTTTTAGTTCATAGATTTGCTAAAATTGGACCTTTCAACAGCACTTCAAGAGACACTCTGTTGCACAAATGTCAGTGGGATTTTTGATAATATTCAGTAATTCAAGTAATTGTCTCAGTCAGACCTGGGGACACCATTGAAACAGGAAAGCCATAACAGGTTAATGTCATTTGAATTTAATTGTCTGGTATTGTTTAGCCAGTGAGGTTCCTGTATATTGAGTGTGACTCCCACCTTTAGCCATACCAAAGGATGCACAGCAATCAAATCTTTACATTTTCAGAAATGTCCTGAAGGTTTGACAGATTGCTCGTAGTGGGCTTTGATAGCCACGTAACTTTTTGTTCTCAGAGATAGCTCTATATAAACCTCTCCTGCCTGAAATGGACCGTGTTAAAGCACCACTTGGCTCACCCAAACTACCTTCACATTATCAATCAATGTCAAGCCTAATGAACTCTCTAAATGATGACTTTGGTAAAGGAACCAGTTTGGCAATGGGCTAGTGGTGCAATGGATACCGCATCTGATTTTGAATCAAGATTCTAGGTTTGACTCCTGGCTAGCTTGTGTTGCATTGCATTTTTCCTTATTTGTGGACAGACTAGTGCTGCAGTGATCACAACGGGCTGGAACAATCAAACAGTTCTCTGTGTTAGACCTGAGAAAGCCTGCACTATGAATTTGAATAGAAAAGGTAGCCCTGGGACCGTCTTTCCCTGTTATGAAAGAAGGATTTCATAAAATGTTAAAATGCAAGTTGTCTTTCAATGGCACATCACTTCTTTTATTCTCAGACAATAGCACCCACTCCTACGTGAAGTTAATATTTGTATGAAAGCATCAATAGTCACACCCAAATCACCACATTTTTGTGCATTACTGTCAGAATTGTTCCAATCCTACAGATAAAAGCTTTCGATGTAGAATTTTCTACAGTTCAGTTTCTAATACTGAATTGATGTGGTGTGCTGTGCTGTTTTTGTAGGTATGCTGAGCTGCAGACATTCACAGAGCTGGACTTTGATCCCATAGAGGATGGACACTGTGACCTTGTCATTGAAAAGCCCACTGTTTTCATGAAACTAGATGCTGGTAGGTGACAAAGATTTACACGACTCATTTTAAAGCCTGCAACCTAGACAAAAAGCTAAAAGCTTTACTCTTATTTTACCTTAATACCAAAAAATACACATTCTGTTATGTGCAATATGTAATATCAAGGATTCTACTAAAACTCCCTCTTTTGTTAAAAACCTTGCTGGAGTGTTGCAGTAATGGATTGAGAGCTTGACTCCAGAGGATTATTCTTCTTTTAGTTATCAGGTGTGAAATAGACTGATGTTCACAAAAATAATACTGGTGTGTTTTTTCAACAGGTGTGAACATGTACCACCATTTCTGTGACTTTGTCAACCTCTACATCTCCCAGCACATTAACAACTCCTTTAGCTTAGATATCAACATCGTCATGTGGGATACGGTGGGTATCTGATGTCTCCCACACTTTCAATGGAGTCAAGAGTGTAATCAAGATATTATTAATGTATTGTGTCTATTTAAGGTTAACCAGCTCTTTTGCTTTCAGAAGTATTTTACTGGTAGAAAGACAGTCTTTTCATAAATGACGAAAACTAGAAAGACACAAATACTTTTTAAACTGGTGCAACATGACCAGAGCAAACCAAAAAAAGGGCTGTGGCATGTGCCTTTGCTCAAGAGGCAGACAGTGTACAACTACCAAAATGCACTGCGCCGCACCGGACCAATAAAAGCTCCTGCTAGTGGGTGATGGTGAGCTTGGCCATTTTTCAACAGGAAACAATATGGCGACCAGCTGGTACCAAATGATCCTTAAATTACAGTTTAACAGAAAGCTAAATTATGTTTCTGAAAAAAATTATGGCGAAAAATAGGCAACACAGTAACTGAATATTGGTTCATATCAGCACTGCACAGTTTTATGGTTAGATCAAATTTTTTTTCACCCTTCATTTTTTCAATACAGGAAGTTCACAAATTCTCATATTACAGCCAAACAGTGCACTAGTTTTACAGTTTGATCAGAGATTGGTCTGCGATTGACAGACAGAGAGGGGTGTCTCTCTCTCTGTCACCACTTCTATACTCTTCATATCTGTGGTGGCAGGAATATAAAAAATCGGAAATGCAATCTGTAGTTAGAGCAACAGCCCTAGAGCCGGTGAAAATCTACATTTCCAGTCATCCAGCAAAAGATTTTGCTGATGCATATGATTATTTTTATTAAGATTATTTTTGCTGATGCAGGTGTATATTTTAGCTTTCTCTCTCTCTCAAAGAGTTTTGTTTTCAAATATCTGAAAACAGTGTCAGTGTCTGATTCGATAACTATAATTCAGCAAGAAATCAGTACACCAGTTTGTCTATAATGTAGCGCATTCACAGTTTTGGTTTAACATGTCAGTGGCATATGTGCCTGATGAAGACAGCAGTGGGAAGCACCAGGTGAAAAACAGAATGCTTCACAGACAGCCTTATCTTGCCCATTGTTCCCTCAACTGTGCACTGTCAGAGGGAAAGAGGAAAAGGGAAAGAAAGAAAACTGACAGGAAGAAGGAAAGCAGTGACCTTTCAGCACAAACTGCACATTGCAATCCAAACAGTGGCAGGCTGTCAGATAATAGTGTGATAACAGATTTTTTATAAAGCCACAACTTCGGGAAAATGCAACTAGCAGAGTTTGAAAAGCAGATGACTGACTCTGGCACTGCCAAAGGCCATAGTTGATTCTTATTTTATTGGTTTGTTTTCCTTTTTAGATGTAACATTAATTTGATTAACATTTGTTCCCCTCTTTTTATGTCTTTTCCCAGAGTGTTTATGGTTATGGAGATCTGTTTGATGATACATGGAGGGCCTTCTCAGAGTATGACATCATCCACCTTAAGACCTATGACTCAAAAAGAGTAGGTATAATGGCCCTCCGGGTCACAACACAGTTTTGAATTCTGTGGGAAACGTTGCTATAATTTGCTCGGGTCTAGTATTACCAGGGGACCTCATGTGATTTAGAAATTAGTGAATACGCAAAGTCTGTATTTTTCTTAAATTTACTGACATTACCTCACAGATATGATACACACTTTGATTGGAAACTATTTTTGTAACACCATTAGCAGAGATGTACAGTGTTGATCTCTCCTTTCTTTCCAATGTGAGTTAAACAAACAGAAC
Source organism: Chaetodon striatus (assembly GCA_029783705.1). Lineage (NCBI taxonomy): Eukaryota > Metazoa > Chordata > Actinopteri > Chaetodontiformes > Chaetodontidae > Chaetodon > Chaetodon striatus. Next base: position 29,399,969 of record JAPZEB010000012.1, on the reverse strand, counting down.
TAACTCTGCCACACATCGTCACATCATCCATGTTATCATCTGTCAAAATTTTGCTCTTCTGATGGATCGAGCTTGCTCCTTCTGCGAATGGGTCTCCATGCTGTGTGGTGAACTAAGCCTCCTGAACTCTAAATGCTGTAAAAACATTTATAATTGCCAACACAGCCTCCATAATTCTGGAGGCAGAAAAGAGGCGTGTGTTTGGCGTTTCTACAAACAGCAGCAAGGGTCTTGATGAAACGTACCGTATATGTAAGAAACTGAGATTTCAGTATGACCAACTATTGCTGAACTGAAAAGAATTTGCACCTCATTCAGACACTCAAATTCCATCCATTTAACATCCTATGAATATGGTATCATATCTCAGCATTTGAGTAATGTATGACCATAGCAGTCTAAACACACAACAGCAGTGAGTAGGTTTAGTATTTATATTATCTGTTGCCTTGTTTTTCATATATATATTCATATACACCCACATTGTCACTCTAATGTTTTTTAAGCATTTGAAGTTGTCAAGATGTGCGTTAAACACAGTGACATAAACACAAACTGATATCTGTGCTGTATGCTTTCTTCATTGATCTATTCACTCTTGTCCACAGGTTTGTTTCAAAGATGCCTTCTTCTCCCTCCTCCCGAGAATGAGATACGGCCTCTTTTACAACACGCCTCTTGTAAGTTACCCCTCGTGTATATACGTATATATGTGTGTGTGTGTGTGTGTGTAGCCACTAACTAAGATTTACTTAACGTATGTACAACAAATTGCAGTGTCTTATACATGCTCATTAAGTGCATGCTGCTTTGCTTGTATCTTCATTTGTATTTTTACTTCACGTTTTGTGACATGTATGTTTGATCATTTATTGCCGTTTCCTCCCCACACGCACCATGATATCTGGTTTAGTCATAAACATGCAGTTCAGGTCAAATATTTATGTGATGTATTCAAAAGCACAGCAAGTGCTTATGTTATTTAAATGATAATTCCAAGGAGATTACTATAAAGATAATATCATGTAAATATGTGTTGTCCTGTGGTTCCAGCCTTGAGGTGTGAAATATTGATAGGTCAGCCTCAAGCTGATGCTTTTGATTGCCCCTGCAACACATGTCATGTTTATATTCATGTGCTCACATTTACAGCTGCAGAGCAGCAGTGTATGTGTGAGATTCTTAGGTTTGAGAAATGCATAGGCTCATATGATATTCATTCCAGGGAGATTAGAAATATGTTTACAATTGTCAGATTCCCAGTGTGTAACATATTTTTCATCTCAGCCCAGAGCAATGCAATAGTGTGGCCAGATTCAATTTGCCTTCAATTCATTTCAAATCACAGAGTAGATTTTCCAAAAAATACATATTGGTAATCTTTTTGCATTACTATGTACAACCAAAATAATCATTTTAATACAGTATTTTGTATTCAATAGATGAAAAATCATATGCACAGGTGAGTGAAATTGACACTTTCTGTGATGTGTCGATGGCAGATCTCAGACTGCCACAGTGAAGGAATGTTTAGGGCGTTCTCCCAGCATGTCCTCCATCGACTGAACATCCCGCAAGATGGGCCAAAGGTAGGAAGAATGTCTTTTGTAAAACACATCTGTTGCTTTTATACTATAATCTTGTTTATATGCACAGGATGGACAAAGTTTCATGAACCTTTATGATCCAATACAATTCAACAGAGTAATAATGGTAGTGACAAATACTATCTTCATTGGTTGTCATTCAGGTTGCACTTTATTGTGTTGTTGAGTATCTCACTCAGTATAAAAACAAACCAGAAATCACTATTACTGCAGTTAAGCAACTTTGACAGCTTGCATCACAGATATAAAGGAACCTTTCCCTGACCGGGAATCGAACCCGGGCCGCGGCGGTGAGAGCGCCGAATCCTAGCCACTAGACCACCAGGGAACATGTGGAATGGGAGAGGTCATAAACAGTAGAACAACATATTTAGTCCCACTTACCGTCATAACAATGCCTGTTTGGATAATGAATTAAGAGGCTGCCTAGATCCTCTAAATAGAAAACCATAGAAACAGTAAACAAACACACATTTCTGCCAATCGTCAGCCTTTATCCTAGTTTATTTTTAATTTTTTTTTTATTAATTTAGTCATCAGAACAAAACTAACCAACAGCAAGGCTAACAGCACTGTAATAAAAGGACAAAGAAAAAACCAGTGATTCATTAAGTTTGATCTGAACATGTTGAATAAGACTATCATAGACTGAAAACCTCTTCAGTGTGTCTCCCTGCCCTCTGCCTCGTAAATGGTGGCTTAAGTTTTAGCACTAGTCTGAACAGGAGTAATGCATAAATAGATTATTGAAGGCTTAAGGACACTGATGTTAGTTAGTCTTCTTATTGAAAGCCATATATGATATATATGCCAACAGTAACTGGTCAGATTGCTATTGAAATGTGTATATATATACATGGTGATCAGAGAATGATTCATCAGAGTCTGGTCCCTGTAAGAGATGAAAACAAGACAAATGACTGAACTTTTTTTAACATACATGGTGGATATAGTGTTTACCAGAGGATTAATCCGAATTGTCTGTATGTCAGCCCTGTGCTGGTCTGGCGACCTTTCCAGGGTGTACCCCACCTCTCGTCAGCTGATGAAAGCCGACTGTTGGTCCCCTCATGTTGCTTGTGTATCGGCCAAAAGGTTGCTGATTAACATGTTGCAAAGACTACAGCTGACATTCAATGTTTCTGCTAAAGAGCTTAATGGCTCTAAAGAAAAATAATCTAACCATAAGTATCATGTTTGTTTTAGTCTCACTCCCTCTTGACTTTAGCTGTTTGTTTACTCTCCTTACTTTGGTTTCTTTTCTCATGTGCTGAGCTGAACTGCCAATCAGAGTGAATTTATTTACCGACAGGCTCCGCCGTCACTGTCCCTGTCACTTTTGAAGATTCATCATGCCGAATCGGCCCAAAAAAAAGCCGATGGGGCTGACGAGGGGCAACGATGGGCAACAGTGCGGGCCACATCGCACTGACTAGGACAACAGATGCTTACCGATGGCCCAACATTGAGCGATGGCCGACCGCCAGCTTGGTGTGTCAGGACCCTTACAGATAATGCACAAGTGGATGCATGAATCCTAATTGGCAGACACCAAATGTCCTTTTGTAATCCTGAATAATCAAAATCTAAATTTACTATTTTGCATCCACGTGCATACACACATCTCGCAAAGCTCCACACCATCAGTTGAAAAGAAAAGGCTGGTGAGATCATGTGTTGTGGAGGAAATACAGGGCTGTCCACTCTGTCTCTTAGCCAACAGTGAGCGTTAGTGTTTATAGGAGCAGTGGTGTATGGGGGAAAAGGATATGATTGGTCATGGTTGATGCCAGCACACAACACACCTACTGATCATATATGATGATAGATTTATCCTCGTTTCTCCGTGCTCTCAAGAGTGACACATGCTATCCTCTGCTGAGAGTAATGTAGTGACACCAAGCACAACATACAAAAAGGTGGCTTCTCAAATTGAATGAAAAAAATGCTGCATTCTCAAAATGACAGCCCAGTGTCATCCTTTTCAGACAGTTTGCCACATTGCAGTGGTATATTGTGCAACAGGTTTTGAACTCTGCACACTGTTTCAAAAATTCCCTGACAGATTTTCAGACCCAGGCTGCAGTGATGAACTGCCACTGAATGCTAAGCAATAGGCCAGAAGCTTGTAAATTTGTTGATTTAGCGTCCTTTAAAATATATACCCAAACCAAGATGAGTGAAAGGAGCCAGTGGCACACAGCGATAACAGGACTTTGACAAACAAATCAAGGCTGTGATAGATTACCTATCTCAAGCTTCAAGTCTCTGCAAGTTGATTTGTCAAAGCCTTCTGGTATGAGTGCAAACCACTGGCTGCCTGGAAGGGACAAAATCACAGGATTGGAAAATTGTCTGCAGTAACATAAAGGGTGTGCAGTTTCTGGTCAGTTTGGTTTAACATGTAAAACCATAGGTAGGATTCCTCATGTGTTTATTAGTAAATGCACTGCATTTATATAAGTTATATGTTATTTCACAGTGAAGGAAAATCATGATAGTGTCAGTTCCCTGGTGATCTAATTTTTAGCATTTTGTGCTCTCTTCGCCATGGCCCAGATACGGTGGATGGATACAGCCTCAATGGCTAAATACATGCACGCCAGTCTACTAACCATTTTCTCAGCCCTCACCAAAACATAAGCTGTTTCCAGCCACAGACATGCAAACAGGTCTCAGTGCTTTTGTAGCTCCCTACTGAATCTCTGTGGTTTTGAGTTTAGTTTCTCTCCTGCGTCCTATTTTACTTTAGATAGCTGCTTGTTTCTACTGTTTAATGTTCGCTTTCAGCGGTACAGGAGTCGTGTTAAGTTAGTGCTGAAAACCCAACATTTCCTCAGTATACTGCTTCACAATAAAAGCTTTTACACAACAAAATGATGGGAACTTTTAATGTGAAGAATCTATAGGAAAATAAATTTGTGTATCACCGAATTAGCGGAAGCTTGTTAGCAACTTTTCTTCAATAAATCAAGTCTGATACTGCAGGGAGGACGAGCACAGTGTTGATGCAGAGTGGCAGGCAACAGGCTCTAATCGCACCTCTGCAAACAGCTCACCTCCAACAGTTAAACTTATTTTACCTGTCATAATGTGTGATGAAAAAACACTTGCAGCAAAATAACAGGGTTCTTTAGCTGTGGAGTAGCGCACTGCTTTTAAACGTCATCACTCAAGACAAGCCATCATAAGTTAAAGACACACCTTCAAGCTGGTAGCTCTGTTGTGATGGAGACACAAATACCGGCCTCACAGGACTGGCATGCCAAGTCAAAACAGGCCAAGCCAAGCCAGCACATGAGGGTGAAAGAAGGGGTTAGTAGTGCAAGTAGTGGTCTTGTGTCCACTTGGTTTTTTTCAGCCAGTCCTAACCCTGATGAACAACTGACTTTGACAGATTTCCCATAACAAGCAAATTTTATTATCCTAATGAAAATTCAAACTACGATTTTCATTCAGTTTGTATGTGATTTGATTAAAAATCATTATATAATTATTAAATACAGAAGCCCAGCTTGCATTTTAACTTCCACATTAAGGCTGTGCTTTGTCTGCCAGTTGGAAAATTAAAAAAGGTCAAAATAGTCAGTTTCACATTCATTTTCTAATTATGGCAGCGTTAGATTTTGGAACACACTGACACTTATTTGTCAGTAGATATGTCATTTCCATATGAATTTTGAAAAGTAATAATGCAATGTCAAACACAGAAAGTAGAACTTGGATTTTTTTAAACTTAATTTGTTGCACATCAGTCACACATTGTTAATTAAATGCATTTGATTTGGTGATAGACAGTCCCCAACTTCCATATATGCACTGCAAGGCCTTTATTCAAACCTAGGAATGGGAATACAGATTTATTACAAGATCTTATTTAACAAAGAATACAGACCCTATATTGTTTGTGTTACTATCCTGATGAAATATTTGTGGCGTTTTGCTCGTCTAGTGGTTAGAATTTGATGCTCGTGCTGCTGCGGCCTGGGTTTGATTCCCAGTCAGGGAATTTTCTACTGGTTGTGTAAAACTGGATTTGAAACCTTGATAGCTGTTGTTCAGATTTTGTTCAGGCTGATTTAGTAGCTAGTCTGTGAAAGGGGCTTCCCATTTAATACATTCAACTAGTGATTTTGGTACCCTGCATATCGCAGTCTCTCAGTATCACTAAACATGTCATCATGTCGTCCTCTATGAGTCTAAATCTGAATACACTTTGCTTTGCTAAAATGCCTTGCAAGACATTAGTTATTGCAGTAATTTATTTTCATTTATTTATAGTCAAACTTATCCACAAAGGGCATGTTTATTTTTCTGTGGCATCAGTGATTAATTCTGCTCACATAAAATAACAACAGATAGTAAGCTCACTTGTCACATTGCCCTTAACAGTTCCACATACTGGGAATAATAACACAGCTTTATGCAATGTAAAAGCACTAAAACCTGAGCACTAGATCAGCAGAGACTGCTTACAGGTTTGCTGATCTGGTGTCCTTAAATGCTTGTGACTAAAATAGCATGAGTGAAAAGAGCAGCTGGCACAGAGTGATGACAGAACTTCGTCAAACAAGGCTTTTGGTTGTTTGCTGTGATAGATTACCTATCTCAAGTTACAAGTCTTTTGCATGCTCATATCGCCGTGTTGGAAAATGATCAGCCGTGACATTGTACGTACTTTATGGCTAATAAACGCAGGCATGTAAAAATCCAAATATGTTAATCAAGGAATGCCTTTACTTTTCCCATACCAATCAAATGCCCCCAGTTCTAGCAAAGTGCTCCCCGGTGGTCTAGTTGCTAGAATCAGCACTCTCACTCAAGTGGCCCAGGTTCAATTCCCAATCAGAGAATACCAGGTTTATTGGTATTCTGGTTACCTTTCTGTGTATTGGTGTAAACATCTGCTAAGTTTGTGACGTAAAAGTGTTTGATCTATTTCTACCAGTGCCTCTGCTTTCTGTCTTTGTTGAGTATCCTTAATCTTTATGTTGCTCCTTCACTCTACTTTATACCTCTTACTCCAACTTCTGTGATCCTTAACCTGAATACATTGTGATTTGACACCTTGCTGTTGACTCTGACATCTATGATATAGAGTGTAATCTAACATGCACACTAGAGGGAAATCTTTAGGTGCAAGGAAGAGGGCAGCTATGGTAGTTATGAATTTCTTTTTACTGCTGTTGGGCTTTTTATGCCTGATGACAGAAAATGGCATATAGATAAGCCAATCTCTGTAAACTGTTGTATTAAAGTTATTTGTATTCCAGTTATTTATTCATTAAAACTGTGTTTATACTGTATTTGTGTAGTAAGAGTGACTGATTCTGCTCAGGCAACAGAATCAATCATTTATTTTGAGGTTTCAAATGCTTACTGTAGCCATCTTGAGTTGTTGAGACTTTTTACAGCTTTGTAGCTTTGCTGCATTTTGGAAATTTGTGTTTTTCAGAAATTGAGCAGTGTATATCACTTCCAAGTAAAAATATGTTGGAACTCAAATTGCTTGTTTCAGCTACTGAAAAAAAGGAAAGACTTAATGTGAGGTTCTGGGCTTTTAAGCCCAGGGGAAGCCATTTTGTTGTTGTCTAATCACTTAATCCCTCCTCAACCATTTAGCCAGTTGAATGGTGTCTGCTGTCAACAAACATAACATAATATCAAAGTGCTCTGGCCTCTATGGTATAACTGAGTTTAATATACTGACTACCGGCCTCTGTGTGTGTCATCATGTCAGAATGTGGTCCTGGAGTCACCTCTTGTTGCAGGAACTACCGAAGTATTTTGTCAGGTGTTTATGTGTCTGTCTCTCTGTGGACAGAATTTGCCCCTGCAGTAGCATATCAAACATGCAAGATTGAGTCACTGAACTTTACAGGTGTTTAGATGAGATCACAATGAAGTGCCAGTTTGAAAATGGGTGTGGTCATAGCAACTGAGCTGGAAGTAGGGGGGTATTGACAGCTATTGACCCTCACAAGGTAATCTTTCTTTGTGTAAGTTCGCAGATTGTTGGCTGGTGTGATCCCATCGCAGGATGGTCTCTAGTCTTAGAATGCTTTCAAAAGAAAATAGAAAACAATAACTATATTTTTATAAGCCTGTATTTTGAATCTGAAGATTTGAGTTTTGAAACTTAAATTGTTTTGCTGATCATGCTTTCCTTTTTAAGCTCAGATCAGGTTGTTACAATAAATGTCATATATGAGCAACTACATGCGATGGAGAGCTATGGTCACTATGGTCATCAGACTTCACTGTAGGTGACGTCATTACTATGATAAATATAGGGAAAGAGCTCCTCACTGATTATAGCCTTCTAGTTTCTGAAAGAGTACATGCTTAAGTACTGCACATGCACACACATTTACACACCACCTCACCTCCTTATTCATCCTACAACTGTAACTCTTCAGCCTTCCTCACAGGTGTTTTATGATCCAAGGTTTGAAAGTACTTGACTGTATCTTTATGACCAGCAAAGCCCGATAACTTCTACCTTCTTATGGAGCAGCTCATTGGGTATTCATGGCCTTCACTGGAAATATGCTAAGAGGCTTTTCAGCGAGACATGGGGCTGCTGGCGATAGCACGCCTGCGACTGAATGAGAGGTCTTCTCGGCCCCGACCCTCTCCCCAGCTCCTCCTTTCATCCCTAGATTAATGGCACAGGCAGAGACTCACACTGCTGCTCTCCTCTATTGTGTCCTATTCATCCGCCTCTACCGCCCCTCTCCTCCTATCTCGCCCTCGTCATAATTTGCTCTGGCCTGGTCCTGCTCAGAATGGCATCTTCTTCAATACTTTTAAGAAATATTTTTATAAGTGGAGGAGAATAAATGAGATATGTGGTGAATACATATACGTCTACTGCTTATAGTGAGGTGTTGTAGTCAGGCTGGTTTATTGTGTACAGCAGATTGCACAGGTTGTACATTGCTTTAAGGGTAGTGAAGTTATGATCCTTATTGTTTATACCCAAATGTTGATACTTGAGACATGTCTAAATTCTCTTTCAGAACACAAGGTGGCAGTAGAAGAATGTAGAAAATCTTAGTACACACTCTAATGAGAGCATGTCAAAAAAGAAAAGCTCTGATTCCACTTTTTTAATTTGATTTTAGCTAATGTGTCCTCTGTGTTGCATAAAAGAAACATTTTAAGTAGAGGCTTTTTCGTTATTTTGAATGAGCATCATGTTTTCCCAGCCGCCTATCTTTTCTGTCCTTGGCTGATTGATTATTGGGTGCATTGCTGTTTTCAGGAGGGGCGTGTTCGTGTCACCCTGCTGGCTCGCAGCACAGAATACAGAAGGATATTAAACCAAGTGGAGGTGAGTGCAGCAACACCCTCCCTCCTTCCTTCTTTGTCTCTTACTTTTTCGCACTTGCTCTTTTCTTTCTGTCCTGTTCTGCCACCTGTCCTCCTTTCCCTTTCCTCTCTCTTTCTCTTTCCCTCTCTTTGTCTCTTTCTCTTTCTTCACTCTATACAACTCTCTCACGCCCTCAGCCCCTTCTCTCATCCATTGATTTACTGCCCACATCTGTTAAGTGCCTATTTAAAATCTTATTTGCTATAAACAGTACAAGTGAAAAAGGCTTGTGATTTATATGGTCACTGCCCATATTTGTTTGCTCTCTCATTGATCAGAGAACACGTCCCTCTGTTGTTGTTACAGCTAGTAAATGCCCTCAAGACTGTGCCTTTACTGGAGGTCAATGTGGTGGACTACAAATACAAGTGAGTTATAGAGCACCGGCCACCTTACAACACAAGCTATTCAGTGCTGCTTAGCATCGTTCGGAGATGTAACAGTGCTGTATAGGAATAAATGAAGTGTTTAGCCTTTTAAATTGTATTACAGTGACAGTGTTTACACAATGAAGATGATTGATGTGTGACTCCCTGTCTGGCTTTCAGGGATGTTCCTTTCCTGATGCAGTTGAGGATCACCCACAACACTGACATCTTTATAGGGATGCACGGGGCGGGTCTCACACACCTCCTCTTCCTCCCTGACTGGGCTGTCATCTTTGAGCTGTGAGTGACACTTTTTGTCTGCATCTATGTGTGTGTTTGTGTGTGTGAGTGAAAGACAGAAAAAGACAGAGAGGGGAGCATGGAGAGCGATGGCTTTGGCAGCGTGCTGCGCCTAAAGTACCCCTCAGACACTTGGTGTATGACTGTGAAATACTGTCTAATTAACCAGGCATTCATCACACCTGGCTTCCCTGGGTAGAGGTGCTGATTGGAATGTGTGCGTGCGTGTGCGTGTGTGTGAACGAGCATGTGTGTGTTTTGGTGAGTGACACAGAGCGAGAACCACAGTGTGCACGCAGCGAGAGGGAGAGAGAGGAGAGATGGAGCAAGAAAGAGTGAAAGTGAGGCAGACCGAGGAGAGCAAGAGATAAAGTGTCTGCATCTGTCCCTCCCAGATATAATTGTCAGGATGAGAGCTGCTATCGAGATTTGGCTCGGCTGCGGGGCATTCGATACGTGACTTGGCAGAAAATGGACAAAGTGCTCCCACAGGACAAGGTAGGGGAAACTCCCGTACCAGCCATTAGCTCCCTGGCATCTCAGCGGGGAGCTTTCTCAGTTCATCTCACCTATCTCATATATACACACACTTACACCTTCACGCACATGTTTAATTATGTGCAATTATAGGTGCAGCAGAACAAACGTATGTGCTTCATTTCTCACTTATGGTGTCTCATCTGTGTCGTCTAATTGTAAGGACACCCTGACAATATAAGTGTGTACATGTTAATGCTTTTATGTTGTTTCTCCATGTGTTTATATCTCCCATTTCTCTATCTCTTCCCTCAGGGTCACCATCCAACCCTTGGGGACCATCCGAAGTTTACCAACTACTCCTTTGATGTGGGGGAGTTCATGCGCCTCGTGCTGGAGGCAGCTGATTACGTCACACACCATCCCAAATGGCAGCGTCGCACCCTTCATGATGAACTCTAGAGTCTCTGTGAGTGTGGGACACCTGGCTGCTGAGGGACGTCTCACATGAGCCTGCTGTACGTTGTGATCGAAAGACCTCTTCACATTGGCTCGTACTTTTCAAAAGTTACCTCATCCTCATCCATCAGTGGTCTGGTGGAGTATTTGTCTCCTCCCGTCGTCCGCATGAGTGAAAGCAATATGGCGGACAGCTCTGAGTTGAATAGCTTCCACTGGCTCTATTAGTGTCAAATCAGTTAAAGGACAAGTCGCGTGCAGTCGAAGCATCTGGAGTACGATAAGATGTGTCCTATGTTTCTTCATTACCTCCGCTGCATCTACTTCATTCCACACCGACAAAGTTAGCTAATGAGCAGCTGTTACGGCGTCCCTTCACATGCGACATCTTGTCACATTTGATCAGTGTCACCTTGATGCAAGCCTCTTCAGAGCTGTTGACAATCACACCAGAGTTTCTGAGCACACCCAGCGTACACCAGTCTAATATGATGTGCAGTATTCACATGCTGGATTCACGCCTGTAGTTCTAGACTTAGACTATTTTTGCAGTTAGTTTGACACATGAATTTAAGTTGTGTTCATCACAAACATTAATATACAAAAGGTAAGTAAGACACTCCTGCTGCCTAGAGGGATTTTCTTTTATATCAGTATTTGTGTTCGTATGTGTGCAAGTACAGCAATACTTTTAAACACTTTAACTGTAAGTACTGTAAATGTGAATTCAAGTATTTGTCAGCACAATTCAACACTCCATTGTTTCATGTAACATGCTAAAAATAATGTCAGCTAAATATCAAAAAATATTTGGCAGATTTTTTAAAATCTACCTTTTACAGTTTTCATGGATTTCTTTTACAGTCAGAACATTTATTATTTAAACGTATGTATGTCAGGTTTGATGGACCGATGTCTGTTTTTATTATTAATTCCTCTGCATTTTACCAAAGGAAACACATTGTCGTTATGGTCAAATGATGAGGGTGCTGCTGTTGTCTGTTACCTTTTGAGTCCTGTTAGTTTTCTGTTTTACAGTAACTTCGTCTGAGGTGGATTCAGCATTTTTGTACAGTCTGATGTAATGCACCGGAGTTATCTGAGCGATCAGAAGATCATTTTCGTGTTTCTTGGCCTCTGCGTCAGCTCGATGTTTTATTTATCGATGAAACCAAGTTGAACTCAGTCAGACCTTTTTGGTCAGGGCTTTGCTTGACTTGTAGGCGATTTCATATTCAAAAGCTGTGTAATATTTTGAAATAAATAATTCTTAAAAAATGCTGAAGCATGTCTTCCTGTCTGTGCTGACCATATTAGGCATCAGAGATTTAATTCATCTTAATTTAATCAATCATCTTTTGAAGTCTGACCTTGGAGGGGAAAAACTGAAGCCTCTGTCGTGCCGGTTCTTGCTGACACCAGACAGCTCTTTGCTGTGGCTTTCATTATTTTAGTGAGTTCAGGTCTGAGGAGGGAGAGGGCTCCTCAGCAAAAGGGCACTAGTTCACTTTTTACTGTCACCATAATAAATCTGGATGACCTCAAAAACTACTAAGTTAACAGTGACGCGTCACGGCCACACGGGGGCAGTACAACACCACACATGAGGCCAATCGTCACCCTGCGCTGGTGTGATCGTCCCTGACAGACTTGTTCCAAACACTGTAGAGAGTGAGAACAATTTATTCACAAATATATCCAGCGGGTCACAAGAAGACAGTGTTTGTTTAAGTGTATTTGCTCCAATATCACAAGTTGGATGTCAGCAGCCGTGCTCCTGCCCACTCTTTGCGGATGTTGGGTCTGAACTTTCGGAGTATTGACAGACACCGGGCCTGTCTGGGATGGACACTATTTATGGCCCTGCTCGGGTTACTGCCAGTGACCTCGTAAAGAAATGAAGAATCTCTATGCAGGGGTGGGGGGGATCAAAAGCAGAGGAACCAAGATGTCTGTTCTCATTAACCTTCATGGCGGCTCCAAATCGATGACCAAGTGCTCTTTTTTAGCGCGAAGCCTGCCTACTGGATGTATCCAAAATGGGGCATCTAGGTGGAAGACGTCAGAACGCGAGGAACTCATCGGATCAACCAACACACCTTTCCTTTCCACCTTAAAGTACAAAGCTTGAGGAAAACAGTGTACAAAGTCTCCTCTGTGTGTGGTCGCGGTGCGCACAGTATAACCTTGTTTCTTTGGCCGCCAGGGCGCAGCGTGGACTTGTGTTATTAGTGGCGTTGCAGGCACACTTTATTTCACCTATCATCATTAAATAGGCCCCACATTCACCGCCTCAGGCCGCTGGGAGTTTACCACCCCAGAGTTCTTCAGCAGCCATGTTTGGGTGGCCTTATTTAGTCGTGCTGTAAGTAATCTTGTGTTTTCTTGCAGAAATGTTGAATGACTTATCTCTGTCGCCCTCACGCAGACCCTGTGCCGTGAAGAAACGGGCTTCAGACGCGTCAGGACAGGAGAGACGATTGCAAGCAAAGGCTGCGGTTTAATCAGTGAGGTGGAAGCTGTGAGTAAAGTCATTAGATCACGTCTGAGCCGAGATTCACACTTCAGAATAAGATTTTTTTTTTTTTTTAAGACTTTGGTTTTAAAGCGGGAGACATACTTAATCTGACTGTTAGTGCCCTGCTTTAGATTGTCTGACATTTCCACTGGAGCAGCCGTGTCGGCAGTGATATTCTGAACTTTCTGCTCCATTATTAAACAACTTTGTGTCCCGGAGCAGCATTATTTCTTTAATTACTGCCCAAAGCTGATCTTACAGACATTTATCTTTGTGTAAAATCACCATAATCTAATCTATCTCCAAAGACAAACATTTCTCACCACTGAACTAAGACAAATCAATCACAATCCGCTCATCTTACCTTGGCCACTTTTCCAGGCGTCCCACATACAAAGAAAACAGGATTAATGCAGGAATATCGATTCAGGAGGATGAAATATGCCTCAAGTCATGAGCAGATATTACCTTAATGTTTTTCTCCCCTGGGCGATGATTATTGGGGGAATAATCCCACAAGCGATCCTATAACCCCGCTCCTCTGATACATGACACGCCAAGATGACTTCAGCCTGGACTTTTACCTTTTCCACAATACCGCAATGTGCAAAGATGATTCTGCAGCCTTTAACTTGCCATTCCTGCTTAAGACTAAAACACTGAACCGGATGCATATAGGGAAACATGTTAAGGAAACAGATGGCTCTGTAACAACTATAATGGGAAGTGTAAGGGAAGTAAATTAAATTTCACACCGTTCAACCTCACACTTTAAACTCTGCGTTTACGTCACATGATGTGGTTTCCTCCGTTACTATCTGGCCCCTGTGAGGATGGATAGATGAGATAAGTGCTGTGGGCTGTTGCATCCATTAGCTGCTTCACTTTAAGATAAAAGGCCTCCGATCCCCATTGCGACACACAGGTTCAATACTGTAGACACAACCACTTGCCGGTGCAGACAGGATATATTATGTTTTATCAACTTTCTGCTGTTTTTTTTTTCTCTTCACTTACACTCTACACAGTTCATCTTCTTTTGTTTATTTTTGTCTGCAAACTGGATTAGCTACCTGACAGCAAAGTAAGCGCAAAGAAAAGCACAGTGACAGGACAGTCTGGAGCTGTCCGGCGTCCTGAATTTATATGCAGCGCGCCTGGCCTTGTCCACGGTGCTGAAACCAGGGTTTTCACTTGAATGTTTTTTATCGGAGCGCTGCAACTAACAGGGGCTGCATGTGCCTCTGTCCCGGTGAACCCACATCAATTACTAATCTGTTCTCAGTTCAAAGTCAGACAGATCGATTTGTAATAGATTCAAGCCTAACTGAATCGGTTGAAAATAACACACTTTCTCACTCATGCACAGGTAGCTGAATGGTCGTAAGGGGAGAGCAGTGTCAGACAAGATTACTGCAAGATGAATGCCAGCGCTCCATGTTGTAGTCCTGAAATTCATCACATTTCATGGTGCATGGCTCCTTTTTTAACTTAAAAAGTGTCCTTTAACTGCTCCCTACAAAAGTGTCTCCACTGACAGAGGGCTCACCGTATGGCCCGGCAACGCTGGCAACAAGAAAGCAAGGAAGGCATCTGAACGTATCGGATACTCCTCACCTTGGGTCGTTAGCAGACATCGACCTCCTCTAAGTCTTAACGACTGCAAATACAGCGCAAAGCAATCAATCGCCATCAACACACTAGAATATTCTAGGGATGGAATAATTGATAGGCTGTCTCCTGGTGCGTAACGGAGAGGCGGCGGTGATTAAGTTCTGTTTAACATCGCGGTGGGGGGGTTTAGATTTACACCATCCGCGCGTATTGCCGAGCACAGAACCAAGTATTGATACACAGACACCATCTGTAACATGATCGAAGTGTAAAGGCAGGTGCACTATGATGAGATGAGGAGGGGGTCATCCACTTGAGCACGGTTGAGCATCTGTCAGTCAGTCATCAGACCCCCTCCTCAACTCAATACGCACAAGCAGAGGAGTAGTGCAAATTGAAGTGTAAGGTATGACCACCAGCCTCACTATTAGGCAAACTCCTACCAATATGAGCAAAAGTCAATAACACTTTTAGGAACCTTGTACTCATATATCTTACTTTTACCTTAGGAAGAATATATCCCGCGTGAAATGTATGACTATGTCAAAGGTGCATGGCCAGGTGTATTCCCAAAATACTCCATCGGTGGGGTCCAAATCATTGCAGCTTGTATCATGTATGTTTCCCCATAGTGATCAGTTGTACCTGCCATGTTCTGAGGCTAAATCCATTGAAACAAACCATAAAAAGTGGAAATGTCAAGTGTGCCACGATGACGAAAAATGACACGTATTAAGATGAACTTTTTGCAGTCTAAGAAAGGCTGTTATGTAGCCCATCTCTCTTTGGACGCCCCCCCGCCCCCCTTCTTCCCCTCCACCAAAACAGTCCAGGCTACTTGGAAACTACATGACATCAGTGAGGAAGAGGGGGTGTACTTGGGAGCTGGTGAACTGGGCGGGCGCTGTTGCACGTGTTCTGAATGGGGAAGACGGGCTCGCATCGCATTTCTCATGTCCAATCGATCCCTGCTCGGGAGGAGCGACGGGAGCGCAACTATCACTCCTGCATCACTATACCATCACTCTCATCAGTATCTCTCCGGCGACTTTAACGCCTCTGTGTGACAGTCGCGGCGCAGGGGGATGAACTTGTGTGGAGTGCTCGCCAGCAACATCAGCCCGGTGTCTCTTTGGGGGAATTAACGCACTTTTGATGACTTTCTCCTCAGTGTGGTTTTGAGATGGGACGCGGCAAGATCATGGCACACTGGAGCACATCGCTATTGCGCGAGCTGTGTTTTCTTACCCGGCTCCGGAGGGCTGGTACTGTGGCGTGGCAGTAGCCCTCTTGCTCACCCCTGCTTCAGTGTGTTTGTGCGCGGGCTCCGGGAACT
>JAPZEB010000012.1:29309699-29320349 GCA_029783705.1 Chaetodon striatus | reverse complement strand
ACACACACACACACACACACACACACACACACACACACACACACACACACACACACACACACACACACACACACCCCGCCGATGCTGTGGTAACCCTTTCATCTCGCCAGCTGCAGGGCTCATAAAACGAGCTGATATAAATAAATTCACCAGCCTGGTTTCAAGCCATAGTCTGCCAACAAACACACACACACACAAATGTGCGGATACACACATGCACACAAACACAAACACAAGCACGCACTGTTTCCTAGCGTCTTTTGACTTTGCACACTTCACATTCGCATCATGTCCGCAGACTGAGAAACAAGCTTATCTGTGGTTGTTTCACTTGAGCTGTACTTTGCAGAAGTAGGAGAAAATGTCTTGAAGTCTTATTCTCGTCTCATCAAACAGAAGAGGTATCAAGATGTGACATTTCTCAACACTGGTCACTGGTAAAAGCGCTGCTGCCTTGTTATTGTTGTGGAAGTGATGGGCACTCGCTCCATTCAAATGCAAATTTCTCTTTGAACGAAGTCCTACAGCTGTACCATAAGGTGCTTTCACAGTATATTGCCTGTTTTATCAGAATACATCACAAACATTGCACTTGAATATTGTATAGTACAATACCAGAATAATTTCTACTTCAAAGTCACACACACTCACATTTTTCTTCGTACCCGACTGAGTGTAGTTGCCACAATAATTCAAAGCCCTGGTCTTGCCTTACCGTAAGACTTTGCAATTAGCTATGATAGCTATGCTAATGCTTTCCCTCCTCTTGGCAACTCTTTGGTTTCCTACAGAGCTCGTGTGTCTGGGGAAAGTGAATAGAGACGAAGCCCTTTTTTTTGGACTTTGTCTTGCTCTGGGATTTGCTTTATCTTAACTTCAAATGAGGCCCATTTTGTGCATGAAGTAACTGAGAACAGTGGGTGGCTTCTCCCAGACAAGAGACATGTGTTTGTTTGGCATTGGGTGGGTGGGTTACATCATCTAGCTGTCCGCCTCATGGCCATGCGCTCCTCTGTGCCGACACAAAGACAACGCGCTAAGACCATCATCAGAGGAAATTAGCTCAGTAGCGTTGAAAGCGCTCGCTTCTCACAATAGCCAGTGGCCATGCTAAATCATTAGCCTGTCACTTCGTTGGGGTTGAGTCCAATTATTCTCTCAATCCGCCTCCAAACCAAATTGCATTATTGCAATTATATCCATTGCATGACATATTGTCGCGGCGAGGGTGTACGAGATGGGGAAAGGAGGAGAGGGACTGAAAGAAAAAAAAGGAGGGAGATGGAGGGGGGAAATAATTTTGGTGGCATTATCAAGCACTAGGGAACGTCTCACTGTTTGCAAGCTGGCTCTATAAAAGGGCATATTGATTATGTTTTCCGCTGTAATGGACGGTTGTATTTACCACATAAACATCTCTTCCAATCACCATTTCTCTCTTTTTTTTTCTCATGCCTCCATGTCAATCTGTGTTATGGGACCTATTTTTGTTACTTGTTACATACTTCCTCCACTTCTTCCTCTTCACTCTCTGTGTCTACCTCACTCTCCCCCGTTGAGTCTCTCACCACAGCTTTTGCTGTCACAGCACTCTTGTCATCAGGTTGTCAGTGCTAATCATGGCGCTGCTGATCGTTGTGCATCAGATCATTATCCAGACCTTCCACACTGATGAAGTCCGAGGTGTAATACAGCGTGGTCCTGTCAAAACCCGCCGCCGGTTCTGTTGGTGTCACCTGCTTGAACTGTAGATCATAGTTTCTGCCAAGAGAGCTGCCACTGGGATGTGAGAGCATCATACTGAGATGTTCCGCAGTTACACTGACTGACTTTATACCACTGCACTCCAATCTCTAACTTGATACGCATATTGGCTCCCAGTTGCAACAGCAGACTTGAAATTATGTCAGAAAATAATATTTCTGCTTGCTTACTTACTATAAGATTAATATCAGCACTCTGAGGGGAAGAAAAGTTAATATTTGTAGCAACAGCTTCACTCTGCAGTTACCGATCAACCGACTGACAGTTTGAAAGTTGACATTTTTAACGGCTGTTTTAGTGTAGTCAAGGTTTTTTTTCCCTGCTGTTTCTTGCACTGGACAACTGTGTGTGTATGTGTGTTTGTAAGTGCGCCCTTGTGTGAGTGCCGGTGTCTGTCTGCAGTGAGACCTTGGACCCAAATGTAATTAGACTTGGTAATGATGTGGCCTGTTTACAGCTTAAGCCCTCTGCTAATGATAAATGCACTTGACATATGTAGTCCAGACTACACTTCAAAAAGAGAGTGCGGGACAAGCTCCATGTCAGTTAGTCAGCCAGCGGTAATGTATCATTCATTTACATCCTGGACCTCGTGCACAGAGACCCATGTCCTCAGAGAGGTTTTGGACTGACCACATTTTTGACAGCTGACTAATCACTCTGGAAACATGTGAACTGCAGAAAACCTAAAACTTTGTGAGGAATCTGTTCCCAATGATACAGCTTTAATAAATGTTTCACAGCTATGGCTTTTTTTTTTTTTGCTATGTTCGTGACAGAGTAAATGTTCTTATGCTTGTCCAGTATAGAAGCAAAAGCTCTTTAAGTCGTTGGTTTAAATTGTAATAAATTGTTCTCTTGGTCACACAGACATGTCCTTGAGACAAGCGTACTAATGGACTGTGCATTTCACACTGGCTGAAAGCCAGGGGCTATATATGTGTATATATAAATATATATATATATAAATACATATATATGCGTGTGTGTGTGTGTGGAGAGAGAGAAATGCCATGCTATCCAGACCCCCAACCACCTGCTCTCCCTCCTTGCTCGCCATCCTGCCTGGGGGTCACCGTGGACACACTCAGCAGACCTCCACTTAAACTCCTCGGAATCTGACTGAAATGCACGTTCCCCCTCATTAATCCACTCAGCATGTGTGTGTGTGTGTGTGTCCGTGTCCGTGTGGTAGTGTGTAGTAGGCAGTGCATGCATGGTCCTGTGTGTCCCCGTGTGCGCGTGAAGAAGCTGGTCTGGCCCCCCAGGGGGTGAGATGGTGGGATGGTCGGGGCTAGGTGCGTGGTGATGTGACAGCGCTGGGGCAGAGCAGGGGCAGTTGGTGCAGCTCCATCTGTGGCCCTTCTGTTCCTTCACTGCCTGACCTTTGACTGTCTTTAGGTGTTACATGACAAGGATATCTGAGCCATGGCCCTTTAGGGCTGCTCGTGCTGCAGACTCAGTATACACAGAGGTTATCTCGGTGGTGTGAATGTGCATAAAGTGGCTCCAGAATAAATCACACCTCTCGCCAAAGGTCAAATGACTGTTGGATTAGGAGTTCATGTATGTGTATGGATGGGTGTTCCTGAATAAAACTGTGAGGGGCTTTGATTCACACTTGACACTGTGCTAATGAGAGGAAAAACTGTCACTTCACAGCACTAATTTGGGTGTAATATCCCAAAGTCAGCCAATCCACCGAGGAGAGGAGAAAGAGAAAATTAAGCATCTGCTTCATTTCCCTAACTGGCCGTAGCCAGACTCATTAACAAGAACTATGCTCATACAGAGAGGCTCCATCGAAGCTAGGGTCCTCATGGAAACATGCACACAGCCAGTTAAGTAAAGCACGTAGCAGACTATAAAGTCTGCATCACAGCTCACCTCCATTTACAGAGTCACAGAATCAGGATCTCGCAGGGAAATCACACTATGGCGGCAGATTAGTGACAACCGATGACATTAACTTGAAGGAAACCATCATAATATCAAAGGGACTGATGTTCCAGACATTGCTGCTGACGTGTGTTTCCAATCAGTACGAACATCCTTCATTAACCTCTGTGGTGATGACGGTGAGCTGCAAGGCCAGCTTAAACAAAGCTGCCTATCAGGCTGCTGAGCTGCCTGGAAACATTTCTGGGTCACTGAAAGTGAGAGCCGAGCTCATAACAAAATGGAGGCTGTTGTCACTGTGGAGCCGTGGAACAGATGGGGTGCAGAGACTGTTTACGGCCACAGCAATGGCAACGTTTTCAGTTAAAGAGGTTAGTTAGAGTCAGATGAATCAATTAGCCTGTGATGGGGCGAAGTTCTTAAAATTCATTAGTGACAGCCTAATTACACAGGAACAATGGGCTGATAATTACATCTGCAATAATTAATACACTTATTGTAACAAAAGGAGCGTTGAGAACACAATCATCAGCTAATAGCTTATTACTGAGTTGATACAATCAGTAATTCTGTAATGAGAGAAGACGGAGCTAGGAAACTTGGGCCCCGTGTGGGAAAGAATAGGGCCTGCTGTTACAGGTGATTAACATCAGAATATATTTACAAGAGGCTGAATGTTGGAAAAGAAACATGTGGGCGTCAAGTAACTAGTATACTTACTTAAAGGGATAGTTCAGATCTTTTGAAGTTGGGTTATATAAGGTACTTAATCATAATTAGTGTATTACATACAGTAGATTAGAACTGCCCCCGACCAATAATCGTCATTTAGGGCCATCCGTAAACTAGTCGCCCGTATGTTTACGATATTAATTTAATTATTAAATTACATATTTTGGGTGGGACAACACAAAGATTTGAGTTCAAGGTGTGAGAAAGAATAGTGTCAGTAACATTGTTAACACTGTGCTACATTACTTCATGAACCTTCATTAATATAGGCCTGTATTTTATCTACAAGTGCACATCACACACTGAGCGAGCCGCCTGTTAATGACGCTGTCAGCAAAGCAGTAATGATTGTGCTGATGCGCCTGTAGCTACTTCCATGTTTCAGATAATACCCCATATTTGTGTTCAACGAATGATTGTTTACATATGACTGTGGAAACCCTGGTAATAATATAATGGTATTTGTTGTAGTAGCTGTAGCAGTACTAAAATACCACTATCAGTAGCAGTAGTAGGAATACAGCAAAGTTGCAGGGAAGGCCAAAACTCACCAGTCACCCCCAGTATTTTCTATTTACAGTCCCAAACTGGCAGCAGCTAGATGTCCACTTTTTAGCCTTGCCATCTGTGGAATTAAATGCATTTTTCAACCATTCACTCTCTCCTTGTACATACCAGCTCCCGTAACAGCTCTTTTTCTCTGCACCTGTGGCAGCTCGACTCCTCTCCATGGATGCATAAAGAGGACTCTCTGTTGCTGTGTCTCATGTGTAAACATGTTTATTTCTGCTTTAAAGTTGGACATTTAACATGGAGATCTTTGGGGATTGACTCACTCTCGGAGCCAGCCTCAAGTGGGCATTAGAGGAATTGCAATTTTTTATTAACACGTCCATGTTGGCTTCATTTTTCAGCCTTGGAGGTTGCAGCTTGATATTTCTGTGGTCTTTGTGGTGCAGGAGGGTTTTAAAGGACTTACTTGCCTTTGCTATGTTGTGGAGAAGGTGACATGGGGCATCATCATCAGGGCTTATCAATGGTTTGCTGACTGGGCCCACAGCATCTCCAATGGGTTCAGCAGTGTGTTCTGGCATCCCAGAAATACCCCCCCTCTGCATCTGCCCAAGCCGCTCACTAAGAACATCATCTGAGTTCTCTTCTTTTCAGCCAAAGCCATTGGCTCTTCTGCTTTACCACTGGCCTGGCAAAGGGCTTGTCCGCTGATCCCGAGCTCTCAGCAGCCTTACAGTGGATGTTGACACAAAGCCCTTACACCTAACCTTCACTTGGCGAGCTTGATGTATCGCAGCTTCTTCCTCTTGGAGATTTTGCACACAGCATCTTCCCAAAGTGCTGTAAGCTCCACAAGGTAAACTGAGTGCAGAGAGTCAGACCATAGCACCGGATCTGGCTTTACGTTTGCGATGTTTATGTCCAACAGGAGCCACTGGCCTATGTCCACAAGCATTTGACATTCCCGGCCTGCCTCCAGTTGTCCAATCCTAAACCTCAGAGGGATTTTCCTCAGTCTTTGTTCCCTTTCCCCACTGAAAGGCTTTTGGTTGAGCTGGGTTGGTTACCCTCGCCACCCACTACCCAGTTGAAGGATCTGATGATCACTTCCACGGCCATGGTGAAGACCAGTGGGAAGATAATATGACCTGCCATTATGCCAGTCTCCCGGGCTGCACCATGTGGGGGAAAAATCTAATCAGGTAATCGAGTGAAACAGAGCTTAATATCTTGGTGCTTGACAAGATTTATGATGGACTCCGGATGGTACCCCAAAGAAGTCAAAGGATGCCTAGAGGAAACTGTGAGGGACATATCCAAAAGCACTGGAGAGGTCAAAGTAAATGACATGGCAATCAACCTTTTCTCTCTATGCAGTCTGAATTTGGTGCCAAATCAAGTTGGTGTTTTTTCATAGCTTTCCCCAAACAATCCTGAAGGCTGTTGTTTGAATTTTCTTTAGGACTCCTAAACAGGACTCCTGAGAGTTACTGAAGTTTTATTACGATTCTTGAAGACTCTCAAATATTCCAAATGGGTTGATGTTTTCAGGGTCCCTAAAGTGTCGCAAAGGCCTTTGAGGTTTCCTAAAGATCCTCACAGGCTACTGAAAAGCAAAGGCAAAACAACTTACAAGACTGACAGGTTAAGTGACACATTGACATATATATTTGTAGTCTATGAGAATATGACTTCTCGCTTGATTTTTTTTTTTTTACCTCAGTAAACAATTTTCTAATAACATTATTTATAACATCATTTTGTAAACAATGCTCCAATTTAGAGTGAAATAGACCATGAAGCAGGTACTGCTTTAGGGCGTGGCTAATTTGTGATTAACAAATTGCAATCACAGCGACCAGCCACAACAACTGGTCAATCAGCATAGAGGCAGAGTATTGCGTATAGGCCAAATATGGTCACTTCTGGTCCCCCAAATCTAAGTTAGGGACTACCAAGATGCCAAATTTGAGGCTTCAAAATGGTAATCCAAAACAAATGGGTGACATCACAGTGGGTTCATACAAAGGGGCCGTAAACACGCAGTGTTTTCAATGTAGACATGTTTTGATCTCAAAAGAAAGCCAAAGAATTGGTACATTATCCTGCCGACAATGCCAAATATAGAGTGTAGGTGACCTGATATGACTCACCAAATTTGGTTATGTGAGAAGCAATTGTTCCCTAAACTGGGTATCTAAAGAGGAAACAGCAGCTTAAGTGAGGGGAAGTACCTACAGTGCTTGTCTGTCAGATATTATACATTGTCATGATGTACCAATTCTGTGGTTGTCTCTTGAGATTAAAAGACCCTCAAATGTGCAAATTTATGTATAAACCTCTCTTATTGTAAGTCTTGTTTATGCTACAACAACACCTGCCCTGTGGACAATATTTTTAGCCTAATACAGACTTACAAAACAAGGCCTAGAAGATTAGCTCTGTACTCAGGATTTCTGGTAAGTAGGCTTAGATACGGTGCTGGTTATGTTCGCTTTGCAACCTTAGACACAACCTGCCTCCACACCATTGAAAGTTGGCACCGAGTAAGAGCAAGAGTTGTGCCCAGTGCCCGACTTCACGTTTTGCAGATGTTAAAAGATACGGCATGCGTATAGCCCCTTAAGCTGGTCTGGTTCTAGATTGCTTAGTATGGTGGGGCGGTAAGAGATGTTGGTTGCTTACCCACAACTAGTCTCAATACAAGTTAATATGAGTGTTCTTTGGGAATGTAAGTGATCGTACAGTGTTTTCACAAACCCTAATTTGATTCTTTTTTAATGCACTCTGGCACCTTATTTACATTTAAAGTGCACATCTTAATCATTGGGAAATTCAAATGTGTATCTCAAAAAATGTCATTGACTTCCACTGAAGTCTAAAGTTCTGTTGCATTTACATATATTTGAGGGTCACTGAGGATATTTTTAAAATAAAACTTTAAAATGGGGAAGAAAAAAACTTGCATAGAAGCAGCATCCACTCCAACACTAGCTCTACAGTCTTCACAGGTGTTCATAATATTCTGACTGTATATTCTTTAATCTTATATTCACTTTTTCCCTGCTGCACTTCCTCTATCCCCTTTCAGACAGATGGTTTTACATGTGAGGCCTGTAAAGCAACTTGAAAGTGAACTATAGAGAGATGTATAGAGAGAAAGGGAGTGTGTGTGGCAGACAGACTGATGGTGCAGTCATGCAGTAAATGATGTTGGTTTAAGGCATCATACCACGGAAGATTGCCACCTCCTCCAGCCTTCTCACACACACACACACACACACTCACACTTAACACACAGTCGCCTCTTAATGATAATGCTCTTTAAATGGCTTTATTGATTTTAATGTAGCCTACCACACATATATTTTATGAAAGTCAATACGGTAAGAGGACCACCTCCCTAATGTAAATAGCCGGTTGGAAGTCTATTAGAATGGTTATCGATGGAGGAGTGGTAATTACCTGCCGCTGCGCCGTGCTCGCTCGCTCTTTATCCAGCCGTGTCTCAGCCTGACACTTTAAAGCCACAATAGAGCTGAATATCAGGGGGGAAGCTGGTGAATATGCAATGCAAATCAATGCCCACAGAGTCCATGTGCTTTTGATCAATACAGAGTAGAGAAGAGAGTAGAGAGTTTGGACTGCATGTAGTTAGTCTGCAGCTTCTGTCTGTGTAAGGGGTCTCTACGTACCTGAAGACATTAGAAAGACTCTTTTATACACACAGTTCAGCTCATTTCCTCTCTGCTACTAGTGTTACTTTTACTACTACTTCTACTGCCACTGCTACAGCCACTGAAACTGTTGCTACTACTCTTCCTTCTACTACTGTTGCTATTAGAACTACTAATACTGCTACTACCTCTACAATTACCACTGTTGCTTTTACTAATAATACTACCACTGCTACTAGCACAGCGACTGAAGCTCTGACTACTACTACTGCTACTACTATTACTACTACAGCTGCTGTAACTGTTGCCACTGTTACTCTTACCACTAGTGCCATAACTACTACTACTAAAGCTCAGTACCAGACCCAACCTGTTTCCCATCATTATGCATAGGTCAAAGCTCAGCAAGCATTAGCACAGTATTTTGAAGCGCTATCTATTTAGAGGTGACGAGATTTTAATGTTTTGCATTTTGTATTGTTATCTGTTGGCTTTGCTAAAAGACAGACAGCCAGCTAGCGGTCTTGCTAGTGGTAGTTACTACTCTTACTACTCCCACTGCTCACACTCCCTCTACCTGTTACTGCTCGTCATACTGCTGCCCCTGGTTACTATTAAATAGTAACTATAACTATATCACCTGCTGCTACAACATCTACTACTACTACTGCAACCTCTCCTACTGCCTCTGTCACTGCTGCCATCATTACTATTTAGTACTTGTACTGCTGCTCCTTCTTACTGCTGCAGCTGCTGTTGTTCCTACAGTTGCTTTTGCTTGTACTGCTGTTACTCCTGCTGCTGTCAGTACTCTGAAGTGAGAGTTTAGACTGCATGTCTCCACGTGAGAAGCGTCTCCATTTGCGTGGAAAATAAGAAAAAGACTCTCATGCATTGAATTCATTTCATTTCTGGGCTTCTCTCTCTCCTCTCTTCTCTCTGTCATCTCCCTTAACTCTCTCTTTCATTCCTCCTCCTCTTCCTCGCTTCCAGCTCCACGACTGGGTGACGCCGCTTAATTGGCGACGACACTGAAACATGTCCTGTCCTGCTCTGCAGCCTCCTCTGCATAATTAAAACAAGAGCAACACTTCATCTCCACTGCAGCGGGAGGCAGATGAGAGGGAGGGCGACAGGGAGAACAGAGACAGAGGAAGGAAGCGAGGTGAAAGTATCCTCTGTTATATCTCTTCTTAAAACCTATTTTTATAGACTGCCTTTTATGTGATGGCTTTTATCCTATTATTTTTACAAATATATTATTTTTACCCTCTGTGTTTATCCTTTTATCTCCCGCTGCCTCCTTCCTTTACTTTTTAATTTATTTCCTCTTTGATGTTTGAATGTGTTTGATTGTTGAAGCACTTTGTCAACTGTGTGTTTGAAGTGTGCCAGAAATGAAGTTTATTATTTTATTATTATTAATAATGATAATATTAAAAGAGAGGAGAGAGGCTGACGTATGGATACACACTAAGCGGGTACAGGATCAAGGGGGCTCGGCAGGAAATGGAGGGGTTGTCGTGGCAACAACAGAGCTGAAGTGGACGACCTCTCCACCTGAGGATGCTCAAACCAAACACAACCAAACAGTTTAACAAAGAGGACAACAGACTGTGATTTAACTACAGCAGAGACTGAAGGTTAAAGGTATGCTGTGCAGGATCGTCAGGTACTTGTAGACACACTGGCAATCAAAAGTGACAGTAAAAGCTGACCCCAGGTTCACTGCCATATTACTGCGACTACTGATAGAACTGATGTACTGTTGTTGTTGTACTGATACTATTATAGGGCAACTGACCCTGCTTGGTAATACTACTATACTACCGGGACTTGTGCTCACACTACTGCGACTACTATTGACACTATTTCTGAACTGTCACTTTTAGCTCTGTTAGCCCAGTTGGCACTTATAGCTGTGGCAGCACGGCTAGTGGTGCTAGCATAGTTAACAATGCTAAAGGGGTTTTGCGGCTCAACAGAAAATATGATAAAAGTGGAAACATTTTCACCACAGGACGTCAAATTTCACCACCTCTTTATGGATAGGGTTTCGAAGTGT
>JAPZEB010000012.1:29299065-29309599 GCA_029783705.1 Chaetodon striatus | reverse complement strand
CTCAATGCCCCCCACAGCAGTTCCACTTGTGCTGTTACAGTAATAATAGTAGTAGTGATAGTGACACTTCAACAGAATTAATTGTTTCTGTTTACTATTTCCACCTGGTTACAATATGAAGAAGAAGTTCACAGCTCAGGGTGTAATGTAATGAAGAAATAGTATGTCCTGATTGTGTGCATACTACATGCAACAGTATATACTTTTATTTAAGACTATTTTTGGGGGCTTTTTGCCTTTAATGACAGGACAGTTTGAGGCGTGATGGGGTAGAGGAAGAGGATGACATGCAGCAGAGGACTCTGGGCTGGAATCAAGCCCGCAGCTGTTGCGGCAAGGACATTGCCATTGTACACGGGGTGCCTGCTATACCCACTGAGCTACTTGGTGCCTCCCAGTACATACTTTTTAAGGACAGCTGCAGTAGATTCTAAAAGTAAAAAGAAAAAGTTGTGATTTGGAGCCCACTATTAAATTCGACCGGATGTAGTAGAACCTCCTGGTATTTTTGGCATACTGCATTTGGCATAGTATGTCTTGGGACATAGTATATCCCCTCAGGTATACTAATTAGTATGGAAGTAGGAGTCCAAAATATCAAACATGCAGCTCGTGAGGTTTAAGACCGTAACTGTAAACCTGTCACAATAAGCTGCAGAATTCACTGATGCAATCAAATCTCAAGTACCTTAATTCATCCACAAATAAAAATGTTTGACCTTATAAATGTGTTTAAAGAAATTTTATACAGAATACAGACATAAATTATACAATAGCTGTATTAAAAGTAACACAAAATGTGTGGGCATCATATAGCCCTAGACAGATCAATGTCTTTGAAATTAATACAACCTGAGTTGTTATAGACTGATGATTTGCTCATTTCAAAATTTTGTATTTATATTATAAATAGTGGCCCATGTCAGTAATGAAGATCCAGCCTACAGAAATCTAATAATAAGTCAGGACTAGTGGATACTCAAACAACTCTTAAAATCTGTTTAAGAGTTAAGTTTAGATGAAATTACAAAGGAAGGCCATATTTTTATTGAGCATTTTTATATAAACATTTGAAGACAGTAAATTGAACTTGGGACATTGAAATATGGTTGAAAATACATTTGATAAAAACTAATAAATGATCATTGAAAATAATACCTGGAATTCTATTTCATAAATATATAACACTGTATAAGCACTTAAATATAACTGAAAGAGAATACATTTGATTGTGAATTATTAAATGATACACACATTTTCAAGACTTCATTTTTTCTAAACATATAACAATATATACATTTCAATTCAGCATTTCCTCATGACTGAATACAGAATAAAAAATATATATATTAAGACATTGGTCTTAACAAAACTTAACAGTGTAGAGACAGCAACAGGTAGGTACACCATCAGTGCTCAACAGCTTTGATTTGAGTGACAGAGGTTTCTCAAACTGCCATCATGACCTTCACAGGTGGTGTCACCATTTTTGCCTCAATGGGTGCCCACAGCTCTCGTGAAATCTAAAGCTCAGCAAGGGTGCCTAGCCTCTCCTCCACCTCCATGACTCCGTATGCACCTACACAGTCCTGCGATTTTCTTGAGAACACCTGTCAAGAGGAAGTAAACAACAGGTACCATTTCTTTTTTACATGTCCTCCCTCTATCACCATGTACAAAAACATGAATCTGGCTTAAGCCTGTTTGTTCTCCTTCCTGGTCCTGTTGAGCCTGCTGAGTCACTGGTGTGTACATGCACAGTTTATTTAGATATATTGTAAGTGTGTAGTAAAGAATAGTTCAAAATCTTAATTAACAATATATTAAACAAACAAAACAAAACAAA
Organism: Chaetodon striatus; assembly: GCA_029783705.1. Lineage (NCBI taxonomy): Eukaryota > Metazoa > Chordata > Actinopteri > Chaetodontiformes > Chaetodontidae > Chaetodon > Chaetodon striatus. The sequence goes on along the minus strand of JAPZEB010000012.1, from coordinate 29,307,753 downwards.
AAAAAAGTAATTCATTAGAAAATGAATAGGATAAAGTGTCATCTAACACCCATGGCTCTCTTCTACATTCATCTTACTTAACAGTTAGCAAAGTTTGATAAACTAGCCAACAAATATACTTAAAATGTGGGCAATTTCATGATTTTCTTTTCTTTATTTTAAAGCTCTGGGCCACGCACACTTTATTTTGTTAATGTTAATCAAAATTATTCACATTAAACTTCATTAATTCTGTCAGGAAATAAAAAGTAAAGCACCTTCCTCCTTCCTTTGTCCACTTCTCTCTGTACAGATAACACAAATCTTTGTGCTCCTGATGTTGCTGTTGTCATTTGTGTCAGTCTAGCATGGTCCAGTTCTGCCCAGTAACCTCATGTAGACAGTGAACAAACGGGGTCCAGTTTGTTTTCTGTTCCCCCTTGTCTGTCTTTGTTTGTTTTTGCCCCTTACCATATTGTACACCATCAATATTTTCAAAATGCTACTGCCTGTATTGTTGATTTTTTAATTTGCATTTCTTTCCCTCTTGTTTTTGTTCACTTGCTCACTTGCTTGTTCATTCAGTGCCCCGCCCGCTGAGCACGCCCAGTGATCAAAATCAAACACACCCAAGAAGTTAGCACAGGTGCGCTGCGTCTGGTTAATTGCTAAATGCGTCATTTCCCGTCCGCGGTGTAACGTTTGCCTTTAGTGAGGTATGTGCGGACTTTTGCTGTTATTTAGCTCAACATGTTAAAACTCTGAGGAGGCTGTGTCACAGAGAGACCGGGACATTTGGACAGACAGGCTGAGTGGACTGGTTAAAGTATGCTTTGAAATGAAGGAGCAGAGAAAAGGACTTCACCGTCCTCAGGACTCACCCTCACACAGGTGAGTTCATCAACACACTCGCTGGACGCTCGCTAATTTTACATTGTGTTTAAAACCTGTGCAGTTTCTCCTGTTGTTTTTTTAAATTTGTGTTTGTGGGCTGTAGCTGTTTGCATTGTTTATGGGCGGGCTACACTCATGTTTTGTCTGCTTTGGTCATGTTTTATTCTGCTGTTGATTCTGTAGTGTGAGGCTAATTAAGTTATGTGGCTTCATGCATGTTGCACCTGCTGTGGTCTACTATACTTTGGATTATTTTTGTTAAATTGCTTGAGTTTTGTGTCTTTTGTGGTTAATTCTCATGGAGCTACTGTGAGGAAGACTGATGTATATTTATGACTAATAATCAGCTGTACACACAAGCTGCAAAGTCATGTAAATGGAGTTTATTGTTGGTTTGGACATCAGGCCCCTGATGCATTAAAATCTGTAGATTACACGCAGCTGTGGCTTTTTGAAGCATGGAGATATACATACTTACTTTTGACTAATATGTGTTCACCTGTGCATGATGGCTGTCTCGTGTATCCTGCGTCTATCTGGAGTGTTGGCTGTGCACTTCCTTAGAAATGAACGCTACACTTCCTCAAGATGCAATACACACATGGACAGTAAGGGTAGTGTGAGAAACATACTCGCCGGTGTCATGATGTGCTTAATTTAGGGGCCTTACATACCATCTACGATGGCCGTCACCCTTTTCTGCTGAGATCTCAGAATTAACAATATGGCAACCTTCTCAGTTGTTTATTGTTTACATCATGCAAATCTGGAAGATATATATGATTTGAGTTCTCTGGTGTTCCCTCTCATGGAATCCTCCAGCAACACACGTAGTACAAAAGCAAGTATGTAACAGTCACATTCATGAGGCAGCTGTTCACCATGCAAATGAGCGGTTAAAAAGTAAGTATATTTCCATCCTTATTCATCACAATTTCCACAAACCATAATCACAATAAAATCTCAATAATTATTATTAAACATCAGAGGGATGATCAGTTCTTCGGTCATACCACTCATGCTGAAACACAATTTACAAAGGTCTTCAAACTTGAAGATATTTTTAAAGAAACATTAACAGGGAGATGTTAGCTCAAACATAAATGAAAAGAATGATGAAATTCATCACTCATAAATGGGCTAAATTAAGATAAATTTTATAAATGCACCTTTAATTGGCATTTTACACGACAGTGTGTAAACTGCAAAACACCAACACAATCAGTGAAACTGGCAAACGACCTAAACAGTGTTACTTGTCTTTGAATTTATAGCCTATTCAATCTTCTCCTCCCCATATCACCCGCAGCTTCAACAGTGTGTACGCCTGGTCTGAAGTATGCACACAGTGCATTCTTAACACCAATTCATATGTGGAATAAGGCATATGCATGGTTGTTGTGCATACAAATTGTTTATATGTCTGGCCCCAGGGCTCATATTGCTCATGTTGTTACACCATGTGTTGACATTTATGTATACATTTATTTTTTAGCCTTAAGGGGTTCTTTAATTTAATTGTAGCATCATATGTCATAATAACAACATTTAGCAGTCTTTCCACCTCTGTAGTTACAGTGTTTTTTCTAGTTTATTGTTAATGCAGGGAAAGTGATTTTTTTCCTCTTTTTTTTTTTTTGTATTCTTCCTATTTTTGAACCACACTCAAGAGTACAGGAAAACTTGTTTGGAATAAAGATTCATCTGTGGAGTTAAAGCCAGGTCCATGTGCATTCTTACCGATGCCCCGCAGCGAACACAATCTAATTAACAGCTATTCCAGACAAGATTTTAAAGCCCACCTAACAGCATGACAGGAAGCCTTCTTGATGTCTCTATATGGAGTGGCAAAAATGAGTCCCATAATAGACACCACTAATTATCTTTGTAATTTTTAGCCATTTCTTCATGAATCCTGCCATTCCACTCTGCAATATCCATCTTGCTGGTAATTTACACCCATGAGAGGAGGGTCCCTTTTAATTGATTGTTGTATGCTTGGCAGGTAATGCACAGGAAACCCTGGGCCATGATCAAGGGTACTATAACTGCTCATTAGATAGTGTAATAGCATAAGATGTCCACAGGGAAAGTCATAAACCATCTCCTCATTATTACCTCTGCACACCTTTGCTTGTGTGAAAAGGTGACGTCTGCTGCAGTGTAAATGCATGAAAAGCCCATGAGATCAGACTGTCTGCCCCGTTCTCAGCCGCCTTGACAGATGTCAACATGTGAACGATTGTCCTTGGGTAAACCTCCAGTGGGTTCGGGGATATGTGGCTCTATATGATGTAAGCTGTAGGAAATGAAGAGTCCTTGAGAGAACTTGAGGCTTTATTTGAAAAACTTGTCATGTTTGCTTGTGATCAATGTTAGTGCGGTTTTGAAAATTCAAGAGGCAAACACATCAATGTCTAAAATAAAACAGCACATTTAAAAAGAACGAAAATATCAAAAAGTATGTAAATTACAATAACCTTAACATTCACTGCACAGAGTGGTAGAGTTATAGTCAATATTACTATGTGACATTTAAGGAGTGCACTTCAAAGATTTATTTTTCTATTCGCACATATAGGCTAAAGTTTGATGTATTAAGTGAATAAACATCAGCAATTGCTCATTTTCACTCTAGCCTTAGATGATGTTAGCCGCATATGTCTGTTTACATCGTCAAGGTTTTTTGAGCAGAGGACAAGCAGGTCATTTCTGTACAGTACTGTAAGACTATTTGTATAAGTAATCTTAGAAAAAATTTATGAGAACATTTTTTAGTAGACAAAATGCCAAACTATTTTTACTGTCCATTAAAGAAATGCCAAACACTGTGTTGTTCCCATATTTTCAAAAGATATCTGCCACAGCTGTAGTGAGAACAACAAGCAGCAACACACAGGAATGCAACATTCTTGTGAATGATGGTTTTACCCAAAGTGCCCGAGAGAGTTACAGTGTACTTTGATGCTTCATTCAAAACCTGAAAAACACTGTATGCAGGTCCTGCAATAAATTTTTAAAGGAGCTGTGTGTTAATATAGCATCAAACAAGCACTTGCTGTTTAAAGATATAGTGGAGTAATGGTGTCCAGAGCAGAGAATTAAGTCATTCAGAAAAGTGGTGCTCCCTCTGTGTGCATGGTAATCCAAGCTTCTCTGTTCTTTGTTGTGAGACTGTCCAGCCATGTGTGCAAGTGAGTGCATGTGAATGCATGTGAGTCTGTGTGTGCCCAGCTGGTCACCGGTGATGTTGATATTAGGTTGAATTTAGGTTGTAAAATTGGGTGACCAGAACTAATTATCAGGATGTCTAATGCCAACATCAACTTGACGTACAGTACTGACTACAGATGACGATATTTTGTTGCTTTTAAGTTGTGTTGTTAGAAAGTGCAATCCAACATCTTCCAAGCATCTCATGTCAACATCATCTTGATGTAGAATAACAACATTTAGTCATGAGTTATGGAAACCAACACCCAATGTCTGCAACGTCCACACAATGTTAAATTCTAACCTCGTTAGACATTTAAAATATTGTCAACTCAACTTTCATTACAACCAAAATTTAACATCTGAGCAGCGTGAAAGTCCAACATCTTTCTGAGGACAATGACGTCTGGTACCAGCTGTGTATAAATCCAACTGGCTAGTTTATGGTTGCTGCTCTGCACTGCCCTTATACGGTCATGATTCTCGGTGTGGCAGACTAGCTGCGTCATGGAAGTGCAACATCCACTCTCCAGTTCCTTAGGTAACCACTATTAGTTGTCGGCAATATTTCCATTGTTAGCACTGTTTGGACTGTTAGCACCATTAGCTGCTAGCCACCAGCTCATCCACCTCCATGTTGAGAGCTGCTCAGACTCTGAATCACAGACCAGCTCTGAGTGTTATATAAAGCTCCTGTGAGACATATTCAAAACCAGTGTCTATGTAGAAGGACCTTATCCGAGTGGCCTTCCCCACTCCTTTGGTCTGTGTTGTGCACTTTGTTGGATTCAATATTTCAGTCAAGTACACTTCAGTTTTCTCGTTTATTTCTATTACAGCAACTGTCTCAAAGATTTTCAAAGATTAGCATTGGACATGAAAAACAGGGGAAAGACAGGTGTGTGGCAGTAAGGGCTCTGCTGTCACTGTCGTACCCCCCGAAATCTCTCTCTCACACATAAACAAAACGCAACATGACACAACACATGATTATTTTTTCTCTTTTTTCCCCTTTTCTCTTCCTCCATCGCACATTAAAAGGAAGAAAACAATTGTAGACCTATGTACTGTATATGTGTATCTGGGAGGCAATTTTAGGGAGGACAAGATCCCCCTCAGTTAGCGAAATTAGCAACATATGTCCCCCTTGTTAACCTGCCATCCCTCTCCATCTGGGTCTACGCCCAGAGACTGTTGTGAAGAAGAGATTCTTAGCTTTCTAATGATATCAGTGTTGTTTTTGTATACAAGATATTAAGCAGAATAGGCCACATTACCTAATGACTGTTGCCAAGCCATGAGTTTGAGCAAAAGGCCTTCAAAATTTGTAGTATGGTGGCTGCAAATATGCATGACAGAGCCCATTGGATTTCTAAATTGGGGGTGCTTGTTGTAGTACTCCAGGGGCTTTTCATGGAATGAAAAAAAAAAAAACACAAGGTAACAAAAACAAGTGTACCCAACGAAAAGCTGCAGGAGGGTGAGGTATGGTTTGGAGAATCTAACTGAGCTAATAATATATAGCATATTGACAGAAGTTTTCATTTCACATAGTATAGTTGGATGCATGAAGCTAAGCTGCTAAAACCTAGCTCAGATGACCCATTGGGTTTAAAAGGTGCTTATATTCTGAAAGCCAAGACTGTCCTGGGGCCTGCCTTGTTACTATAACGTTAAGCCTTTCATTCATAATTGAAGGGAGACATAGAGGGAGAGTGGTGCTGAGTAGGACCAGAGTGGAGCTGACAGGTGTTTGCTGTCATTATGCCTTTACAAGCTTGAAAATTGTATTTATCAACTGAAAATGGCAATAAGAGTTTCAAACTCTTAAAGCCAAGACTTTATCTAAAACCTAACAAAACCCCCAAAAGACCCACAATCGAGATTTTGAGAGAAATCCATGTTTATCTAGAAGTGGGCTAAAGAACCTTTTTATTTTAATCCTATTTCTCTTTCTTGCTTTCTCTAATGGCTGTTTATATGTCCCTGTACATGTCTTCACTTGTACTGTTATAAATTTATAGCAGACTTGGAAAAAAAAACAATAACACACCCAAACACTAGGGCAAGAAAAAACATCTGAAATAACCTGAAGACACCTCGGGAATGACAAAAATAGGGGAAACCATTCTACAATAAAACAAAATGTGTGATGAGTGAAGAATAGAACAAATAGCTAAAGAAAGATATGACAGTGTGGAAGGTCAGAAAATGAACAGCACAGAGAAGAACAAACATAAATAGTAAGAGTCTCTGACGAGGTCACAGCACAACATTCTCCTGAACAACATCACCAGTGTAATGATGCACAGTCTGGCAGGAGAAAGAACTTTTGTACGCGTCAGGGAGGGCAACACCTGCAACTGCTGCCAGGAAGAGCACTGTGCCGGTGAAGGGCTTCAGCTGGCGGCGGTGACCAAAGAGTCAATGGCAGCATCTGCATCCACTGCCAAGCGGCAGCCCTGGCGTCCGACATCTGGGAGCGGGGGAAAAATAGACAGCACGGGCAGACACATTCAGCCCTGCACACAGTCACAGACTGCAGACAGTCGGTGAATGTTGAAATACAGCAGCAGGGAGGACGCTTACCGTCAAAGGGGTTCAAACTGGTGCTGTCTTTTTGAATTATGGCTCCCTGTAATCATGAGGCACCTCTGCCGCCCAGGGAGTCTGAGGTGAAGCAGACGTGGCCTAAAGTTTAGTTTATTTTCACTTCCTTACATACTTATTTGAAGCACCAGCACTCTCCGCCGCACTGAAATGAGTAGAAGTCATTACTTATATTGACCTTTTAGTTTCTGCCAGCACATCTTGTGCATCGCTGCAGGAGGCTGTTGGAGGCAGCACATTGAGTCATGGATAGATCTGATTGTGTGTCTGCCAGTCTGTCTGTCTATCAGACAGGTGTATTGACTTTCATTCATGGGACATATCTCGCTGTTTGCTCAGGGTAAATGTTAGAGCTATGACTATGCTTGACTGATGCTGTAGCTCTCCCTCAAACTAAAGTAAATATTCCCCTCATGAGCAGCCCATGGCCAGGTAGCTACTGGCTGTCAGCGGGACATTCATATCTCTATTACAACTGGCAGGGCACGACACAGCTCAGCCAGATAGCCTGACTGCTATTTACACCTACTCACATCCTACATGCTGTATTTCTGACAGCTAGACCTGTTTCCACCTCCAGCTCCTTCCGTTTCTTCAGGAAAATATGTGTACAGACTTACAGTGTGTATCATCATGTCCGGTCAATACAGTTAATTATGTCCATCATTTTCTCATAACCTCACCCTTATTTTTTCACAGTTCTTGTCATCATTTCTAGCCTGTCAAAGCCAGCCCACACTTCTTCTGCCTCTGTCACTGAGGTCTGACAAGGCCATGGGTAAATTAGCTCAAGACAGATATTATTTCAAATGGGTTGTATAACAGGTGTACAATAACTTTCTGCTTTCACACAGACATCAACACAAACCAGTCCTACATGTGTTTGGGTAAAATAGGCTTTTGCTTGTCCTTGCGTCTAATGTTGAAACTGGAAATACATGGTTTGGGGCACCGGCATTTCTGCCAGATTTCTCCTAAAGCGTCCACTGGACTCAATTTGTGAATAAACTGAGACAGGAAATGGACTATGCAGTTGCAAAATCAGGTTTCATTTTACATCTACTAAAGTTTCATTAAATTTAAATGAAGTTTTAGAGTTCCAAAGGGTGGTGAGGTCCTTCTTTATATAAACACCCCCACCAGTTTGTTCAATGGCCGTGGAGATATCTGATTCGAATAAATCAACACTTCAGTTAATGTTTTCCAGACTCAAAACTTGTAAAACTGAACTCACAAGTTGTGGTCTGGCTTTGTAAGGCCACAATTTCCATGTTTATGATAAGATTTCCCTTGGCAGCCCAACTGCTAAAATATGCAAAGACACTTGTAGACACAGCTTTACAAGTTAGTGGACTTGACACTGTAAATTGCAGATACTCATCTGCTTGTGTGAATGTGCTGTGTGTCTACTGCAAAGCCAGTTCCCTTATTTTACAATTTAAGCTACAGTTGGTAACTTCTATAAAAATGTATTTGTCATATTTGCTGAAACACAGCACAGCACTAAATAAGACAGATAACCTGTGAAAAAAAATCAAACTCCTCTGCCTACTCTTTTACCTTGTAGCACCTGTAATGGTCATATACCATCTGACTGACAACAACCAATCAGAGCCAAGGAGTCTCTGACACAGCTGACAGTCATGTCAATTACGGTTCGTGAACTGGAGTCATATCTCATCAGCACTGCCTAGTTTGACAATTTGACTCAAGATTCTGCCACTATATTTCCTATTTCTCACCTCAGATGTTTTCAGAAACATATTTTAGTGCAGTGGTTCCCAACTAGTTAAACCATGGGGTCCAGATTTCTCCATAGCCATTAGTTTAAGGTCCACACAGTTAAATACATTCAGCGTCATACTTGCGTTTGGCCATGTTGTCGAGCTAGTTTGCTGTCTCTGTTAAGTAGCTGTCTGTTATATACTAACTATAAAAGGAAAGAGCACTTCAAAATAAAAGCTCTGCCCCAGGGAGGCCCCACCTTGGTAC
>JAPZEB010000012.1:29254253-29271849 GCA_029783705.1 Chaetodon striatus | reverse complement strand
TTAATTTTCAGATCCATCTGTTTACAAGCTGAAAGCCTTTCGGTGTGATTTAAAGCACCAACACCAATTAACACAATCCTCACATGCTACCATAAAGTAGCTGCTGTATACTGTCAAAGATGACAGATGGGCTTGGAATAATCAGCAAACAAGGACTGCAGGAGCGTTTGATTCAAGATGTTAGCCATGTAGCAGGCTGGAGTATTTAGCTTTGATGGACAAACAACCGAGAGTGGGACTTGAATTGATTGAAAAACATGAAGCGATGGACCTTTTACAAGTGCATCTGTCAGATCACTGGTGAGCGCGCACTGTGATGGATTGAACTCGCTGACACGTCCCTGCCAGGTAGCAGAATGTTTGAACACCTTGACGGATGAGGAAGTGAATTGATTTTTGTCTGTGTCAAAATGTGAATATGTGTCTGTGGGCTCAATGAATAGTTAATGTTTTTTAACTTGGAGCGGCCCGCGCAGCACTTGGCGGACTTAAATTAATCATAGCAAAAACGATGGCTTTCCAATGGTGTCAGTTGTAGCGTCTGTTTTTTGGTGACTCACTTAAATCAGTCGCCCTCAGCCAAGATCTGGAGCAGAAAGCAATTAGGCTTTAAATTCTCATGCCATTTTGTTGGGTTAAATTTACAGTTTGGGGTGGAGGATTGATGCTTTCCACAAGATCATGGTAAACACTTCACTTTTTTCTTTCTCTTTCTCTCTCTCATATTGAGGTCACTGTCTAACAGAAGGTCCTTCATTTCTTCCCTTTACCTGATTACCCAGTTTACATCAGTGCTTTGCAAGTGTCCTAATTACCCAGTTATTAAGCAAACAAACAGCCAATCAATCACTCATTCACATAATCATGCAAGTACGCAAAAAGAGTTACAGTGAACTGCTTGATTAAAAAAAAAAGCAGATATTTCCATCTTAATGAGACAGAGGTATGAGTGCAAGCATTGTGCAACAGCGGTAAAGTATTGAAAGGGTCACAGGAGCATGAAGCAAATGTAGCGAGTGTATAATTACAGCAGGACTGAGACGTGGACCCTTGAACCTTAGGTCAGCTTCAGAGAGTCATTATTCTGTGTTAATCTTTGCCCCTCTCCGAAAAGAGAGAGCCGTGGTTTGATTAGCTATTCAGAAAACATCGTTCGGCTTTCTAATCACACGGCTTTTCTGAATTTCTGAATTTGTAATGGACACCCAAGCACCCGCTGACTTAGAGTAGAAATTCCTGTGTTTTCACTTGATTATTATCGGCATGTTTTTTTTTTAAACTTTAGATAAATTCATAAAAAATGCCACAGATTTTCTTCTCTGCATGGCCTCAGATTCATTCAGTTAAAACAGTACTTTGCAGACACATATAAAAAACAGTGATGAAGCAAACACAGTATGTGGAGTAATTCTAAATCAAGATTGCTACGACTTAAATATGTGATATAGTGGTATATGCAATTACAGTATACAGTACAGTAAATTATAAAATATATGCAATGTTAGGATTCCTTTTTGAGTCTGTGTGCATTTTGAGCATCAATGAGTGAGTGTAACTTTGTGCCTGTGGAGTTGGTGTGTGTGTGTGTGTGTGTGTGTGTGTGTGAGTAGGTGTGTACCTATTAATGGTTGAACAATGCCTCCTTTTGTTGTGTGGTTATTTCCTTTCCTTTATGTGGGTACAAAAGCGATTTATGAAAATGTATCTCCCACACAGCTGCCTTATGATTGTTTACTTCTCTCTCAGCTCAACCATAGACTTTGTTACGCCAGCAGTGAGAGCAGAAAGAAAACATGATATTGCTTAAAAAAATAGAGACAGGGAGAAGGAGAGGAAAACTAAACTAAGATGACCTTTCAGCTCCAGCTGAGGGTCAGATCCTCTCCTTGCAGGTTAAAGGTTGAGAGTCTAATCACATCGTCGATGCTGTGAGAGCTCGGTGGGATGTGACAAAATGGAGGAGAAAACCTGTTTCACAATCATTATCTCCAACTTTTCCAAAGACACAAACATCCTTTTTTTTGACCCAGGAGAATTTCATTGTTTGTTAGTCTCTCCTTATGTCTGCCCGTGTGTGTTTGTCAGTAAGAGAATGGAGTCATTGTTTTCTATTGTACAGTATAATGTGCTCCTTCTGTCCATCCCCTCAGGCAGTATCTGCAGCAGGTTTGCGTCTTGCCAACTGCATACAGTAGCAGGGGGGCTGTGGAACAATGCGAGGCGAACTGTTGGGGGGCAGGAATTTTAAAATAGGAAGATGAGATGTTTTCTTGGCTGTTCTTGGGTGTTATCAGTTTGGACTTTGCTCTCCATGCAATCATGTATAGCAGTGAATAAACTCTTGCAGATCAGATATGTAGCCTATTTACCATCAAAACACATGTGCTCTGAAATCTTTCGCACATGTAACTTCTGAAAACTACATGTCTTTTAAAATATTTAACATGTAAAACATCGGAAAACCACACGTGCCTCCGAACGCATCACGTGAAATGTGTGGATACCATATGCCTCTGAATACATCACGTGACACTTTAGCATTTTTGTGATGCAACCTAACCGAGTAGTTTTACGCCGTAACCTAACCATAACCATTTCACAACATTAACCATGTGTCAGAATATTCTTCGGCTGCGCCACATTGATTCACTAAAGGCATACAAACTGTCAGTACTTGACGACCTGGGTATAAGAACAGGTTGAAATGTTTTACATATGAAAGATCCAAAACCACATGTGATTATATCTTGTGATTTAGCACATGTGAAATACTGTTGTACATGTGATAAATCATATTCTTTTCTTTTAAGGGAAGGTTTGCCAGTAAAGAGGAGCTTTGTTTGACCAACTACATTCCTGCTGATAACAGCCGTGGCCGTCCTTGTTATTAAACAATAATCTTAAAAGACTCGATTGCATCTGTTTGACCAGTAATGTATGTGGAAGAACTGTAGCACTTCTTGTCCCTCCCCTCAAGTAGCGTCCATGTGTGTCTCCCCCCCTGGATGTATCTCAAATGTACCATGACAACCTGTCATGCTCGGCTATACGCGCCTGCAGCCAAACAGAAGGGTTCATTCCCCATCAGTGATCAGCAGCGAGCGGGCATCTGCGTGCATCCCTTGTTGAAAGAGTTTACTGCTACAGCAGCTACATGACAACACAAAGTGGTAGCATGTGTGCATATTAGGGCATCTGCATGCATGTGTTGAGTAAATGAGTGCATATGTGTGTGTGTGTGTGTGTTTGTCCATAATGTGGCTGAGGGCTTACATGTCTCATACACTGGGATAAAGGCAGTGGTGCAGTGATGAGCGCCTAATCTGAGTGCATGTGATCGGCCCGGCGAGGCTGGAGAGATATGAGCGTTTGACTTGTTAAAAGGGATGTTCTTCACTAAGAGCCTCGTTGGCCCTGACATAACTGGGACATAGTTCTCCTTGTCAAAGCTAATAATCAATTCCCACTACAGGGATAATCTGACAGCAGACCCCCACTGAGCATGACACCTCCCAACGCAAGCTGTCGTCACATTCCCATATTTTAATAACAGCCCAAACAGTTACCAATAGCAACTGCAATAAGCCCACGAGGTCTGCATTCATAAGGTAGTAAACACTCGACAATGGGACTGATCCTCACTGCGTGCTTTGATGTTGGAGTTTGATGCTAATGACCGATAATACAGCACATTGGGGAGACTGCCTGTTCCTGCAAATTTGGCCAAAGATAAAGGAGTGTTCATTCCTCCAGGCTCTGTATGTGTGTCCAAACCAAATGACCTCTGAAGATATACTTTTGATTTGTTCTATCAGAGCACTGGCAATTCTTTATAATCTTTTATTATTTTTTTTTTTTGTGTGTGGGAACATAACCCGTGTTTGGTACAGGGGCGGCAGGTGTCCCCCAGGGGGGCAGCGAGATGAGCTGGGCTGCTGCATCGTTCCTCATCTGGACGGAACATTAATAATGCCGGGACCTGGGGAGAAAGCTCCATCTGGGCCAGGCCGGTGTGCTGCAGAGGGGACAGACCACTGACTCCACAAGTCTATAATCCCTCACATAGTGCAACGGCAGCCTGCAGGGCCCGGTTGACAAACACATGCAACTTTCTGGTGCACCTTTCCTAGATAATCAAAACCCTTGAATGGAGTGTCCCCTTCGCCCCTCCTGTGTCCATTTATTTCCACACTTACAAAAAAAAAAAAAAAAAGATCCTTTAATTAAATGGCGTGTTTGCAAAGCGTGGCACTTCCGACTACAGATGAGCTCTTATGAATAATCACATAATTATTTTGTCTGCCCTTCAGCCCTTATCCCGTGGTGGTTTCAGTGTTAAATAAATAACAGACTGATTCACTTTCAAGCAGGTGGAAATTATCCAAGAGAGGAGGCGAAGGCCCCAGCTAAAGGAAATAAAATAATGAAGAGGTCGTGTCCTCTTAACTCTTTCATTGTGGTGCAGCGGTGCTCAATACTGTAGCTTGCTGCTCAGTGACTTGTCGTTTCGTTTATATCACCACTCCCTCAATAAGTGCTTGTTAATCAATACAGAAAAAGCAAGGACTCTCTCACTGTGGGAGCCTGAGGCATAGAAGCATGAAGTGTTAAAAACAGCTCCTACATCTCCACCTTCCTTGTCATTTAGGTTTTGATGTGCATATGTTAGTCAAACTTCTACTGGCAACTTTTACAATCACATGATTTTCATCTTAAAGCCCTCCTTCATTCACAAATGTGTATTATGTTCTTACGTCCCCTTAAATGTCCGACTTTGACTATACTGACCTGTATCTATGCAAAGTTTGTCACTAAAGAGGAGGATGTTTGTGCATTTCCCTAAAACCTGAGATTCAAACTTACTCCAGGCAAGCTGGATTAGGTACGCCACAAATACGGAAGCCAGCCGCTGTCTTAGGCCCTGCTCACACAGAAAGTGTTTTAGCAGCTGGAGGCACCTTTTTGTAATTGTTTTTAATGAAAACGAAGCTTTTTGCTTGCAGTTTTTGGCTTTGTGACGTGCCTCATGTTTCTGCGCTCTGGGCGCCTGGTGTTTTTGCTGGAGCACTCTGAACTCCCCAAGTTGAAAAAACAACTCAAAGCAGAAAACTCCACATGATCTTTTTCTTTTTTTCTTTCAGTTTTTTTCCCATTGTCCAATCGGATTATTTGAGAGGCGGGTCCTCGGCGGTGGTCACGACAACAAGTTTACAGCTGGTAAACAACAGAGGTGAAACTGCTGGTTGTGGTTGCTGGATAACCAGAGCTACACAGCCCGACAACAGACAGCAGGTTGTCAAACTGGCCCTGAGTCATCCTTAAATATGCCTGGAGACAGTCATCATGGAGGCAAAGCTCCTGGACCAACTGGTGATACTGCCTGTGATCCACCGTCTTTTTTAGGGTCTCAGGCTAGTGTAAGGACATGATGGGGTGGTTGCCTGGCAACAGTAAAAGGTGAAGCAAGCGCTTTTTTGTTTGTTTTACTAGTGGCATTCAATTTAAAAAACAAAACAAAACAAAACAAAACAGCAGTGCGGTGATTGGGGCCTTGTATGGGAAGAATGAATCGACAGGGGAACAGACTTCAACACAACATCTGCAAAGAAAGCTAAAACCTCCAGCACAGAGAGGACTTGTCAGAGAATGAGTGTGCGTTATCATAGTGGATGTTTTGCCAGCATGGTGGAGGGTGCAGTTTTTGAATGTAAATTGGACCTTGGAGCGTCCTTCCACTATCTACCAGAAGCCCTATCATAGAAGATATTATTATATGTTTAACAACCATGAACACAGTGTCAGCCACTGCCAGTTAGGATTCATGCTAATAAGCTAACAGACAGTATAAGGTAAGGGTCAGGTGCCCGGCCAGCATGGGCTTACAAGACACTACAGACATAACAAAAATGAAAGCGGTGACATCATTAATGCAAAAACACATATACAAATTCATGCATGTCACTCATACAGTGTCAAAGCAGATACAGACATTGTCCAGCCCCTTAGACATTACTGTTCTAAAACATAATTTAAGCTCGTCTTAGGCACAGACTGTCTTCAACACATCAATCATTAAGCAAATAAACGATGCTTACTGCCCTTAGCATTCTGATATGTCGGCTAGTCACTGACTTTGGTGCACAACAGACTCCAAATCTGAGTAAGGGTCTGTATGATGCAAAACAAATCCTACCACAAGCTGTGGTGGTGGGCTGGGTGAAGGCCAGATCCAGAAGTTTTCAGTGAGAGATAACGAGTACATCAGCTTCCCTTTTCAGATTTTTTAAAACAACTTTCTATGTGGGAAAACCATGATAAACAAAATATCAGAATTAGTGTAAGTAAAACAGTCTGGAGGGGAGCTTTAAGAACTGAGGTGTCATTTTTAGTTGTGGGGATGAAAATATCTCAGAATAATGTTAAAGTAATCAGACAGTTCATTACGTTTGTCTGAAGGCCATAAAAAAGACACAGTCTGAATAAATACTGTATAAAAAGAGTCCAAAGTCCCTTGTCTGTAAAGTGCAGTGGAAGAGACGGTGTCTGGTTGTTTGCAAGGACGACAAAGTCTGCATCTCAAGGTCAGAGCTCTGTAAATGTTTCATTCAGGAGATGTGTCCAACCACAGGGCAAACACAACATCCCTTTCTTGAACAGGATGTCTCAAGGACTAAAAAGTCAGATGTTCGCTGAAAAGTTTTGCAGAGTTTTAGGTAATTTCTCATCAAACAGAGAGAAAGTTTTTCGCGTGTCATCCTTGGCTCATGTCTAATTTATATTCTAGGATTTTCTTGAGTGTCAGCTGTGGCTAACCAACCCTATGAAGCCCACTGAGCAGGCCTGTCTGGCCCTTCATGTAACATCCCTCATAATGAAGATATTTTGGTGTCACTTCTTGGCGAGAGGGCAGTCAGTGAGATGACTTTGATCTCAGCTGAAGGTGGGGGTGTAAAGATCGAGACTGAAGAGCAATAAATGAGCTCCGTGGAGTGATAGGGGCATCGCAGTTCTGTCTCAGTAGACTTGTGACTTCCTGTCGGCTTCTTTTTTTTTCCCATGGAGCTGCCTCTGCCTGATTGTTTTTCTCAGCTGAGGTAATTCAGGTGCACTAGCCTGGAGCTTCCCTGACTTGTGTTTATTAGTTATTCATTTCCATCAGCCTGAACCGCCTTAGGCGATGTGATCTGCAACGTGCTCCCTGCTCAGGTGTTCAACAGCCCAACTGGATCATCTTTTATCTCCCATGATGCCAAGCAGCACACCGCTGCTGGGTTCCTAATGGTTGAATGTATGTTTATTATTAGAAAAATCACTGAGAGGCAGCGAAGAAAGTTATATTGGAATAAGCTGCAGGTCTTTGTCTGAGTGTTTATTAAAGCATATGAAGAATAAGTATTTTTGAACCCGATGATAATATCACCTTGGAACCATCTTCTGTTTCTGAAATGTCATGTTTGTCTATTCTGCATGTGTCATGTGGACAGCTGCAGTTTGGCAGAGAAGGACGATGAGGAATATTTTATATAGTATTTCAATAATACATGTATCGTGAAAGTCATGCTATAATTAAAGGTATACTACACAGGAATTGGAAACACAACTGTCAAACTTGGCCCCTCCTCTTTACACTGCTTGTTTGTTGCAGGCTACTATTATGCAAATGTGACATTTGTTGTCATGGATAAGCCGATACTTTAGCAAGCTAACTAAACTAACTGTTGGCACCTACCTGTCCAACAGAAAACAGGCCAGCTCTTTACTCCCCATACTCTCCCTCGTTGCTCACCAGCAAAAGTAAAAGCCAACCCCAGATTCACTGTTCTTTTGTAACAAGCTTTATCCGCTTGCCGTTTTGTGACTACCTGGCTACCTTTTTATACCTTCTTATAAGTCCTAACCTCACCTGGGTGCTGTAATTGGCTGATGGCTACACAACACTGCCCAAAGGTTGCTGCCCAGACACATCCTGACCACAGCAAAATAAGACAAAAATAAAGGCAGATGGCATGGCCTCTGCAGATAAATATACTGCTGTGGTCTTAAAATGGGTCATACGTGATCATTGAGAGGAATTACGTTTGTATAAGTCTACACTTTTTTCTATTTTTTTCCCGGAAAATCCTACATAGTATACCTCTAACTAAAGTCAGCAGATCTGTGCAGTGACCTCAATGTAAACGTCTAGGAATTCTTGCAGTATTCTTACATTTGTACCCTAATTTATTGTACTTCATTACAAATAACATGACTATTATTTTGATGGTCTACCTTGCAATGAAACTTGTAATATCATTATTTAGTTTAATGACAGTGTCCAAACTGTTTTTATCTGTCAATTTATTATCAATTTCATTAATTCATTTGAAATAAATGCTACTTTTTATACCAGAAATATGTGGTGCTCATATAAAGGAACTTAAGCACTGTAGAATTTCTAACTTCTGGGAAAAAAAAAGATTATAAAAAAGTTTTAAAAAGGTATCACCAGTAAAGAATGTCAATCTTGGATGATTCTGCAAAGTCCTGAATTATTTTTAACTACAATTGTCCTTTAACACTGAATGCCACTTTTTTTTTTATTCTTGCTGTATCTGTTCATGGCATCTGTGGTATGGTTAAGGTTAGGGAAAGACTGTAGTTATGGCAGATTATCAAGTCATGGGTACATTTAATAAAACAGTGAATGCTTATAACAGGTCTGTGTTGGAACATGAAATCCGGCCTCTTGCATTAAAGTCAAACGGGCCACATGCCCATAAACCACCTCAATGCTGTTATTTTCTGTCTCTCTACAGGGCACGGTACTTTCTGTGCTGGCAGTGAATGTTGGCGTGTTGGATATAATTTGTACATAATTCCTAGGGATACTGGGCTGGGTACAATAGCAATATCAAATACACAAGGACTTTTTCCCTCACAAGAGCCTTCAGTAGTAAACAGTCAGCAGCAGCAGCATAATGTTAAAACACATAAGACTTCCTCACCATCCACACAGGAGGGTTTGTTGCGTGTCGTCCCGGCCACTTTCCCCGGTAAACAGGAGCACTTGACTGTCTGCGAACGCTCCTCGATGCGATTCTTGTTACAGCATCGGTGGGCGGCAATCACCTCACACGTACCTCCCTCTGCAGACAGACAGACAGACACAGAGGAACACGGTCAGTTCATGTGAGAGAGATTAATCAGAGAGGAAGCATGTCACTGAAAATGAGCCAAAGCATACGACAGTGGTAACTTTTATTGACTATACATGCGTTTTTATCAACATTAAAGATTTGAATAAGCAACAACACTGTGAATGAAAGATGGGCTTAGGGAAACTCAACTACCTCGGCACGCTGCAGTACAATCATTGGGCACTTACACTGTAAGTATGTGTAACAAATTGGCCCTCGAGGCATCTCAATTATGTCATCTAATTGCCTCTCACTCAGGGCCGGCTGTCCTCACTCCATACCAATCAGCCTATGATGAAGATCACATCATGCACTTGCTGTGTAATAATGTGCCCGTCTTTGCACCCTTGATATCTTTCATTTGTTGTCACTATGTACGTAACATTTGTCTACGCTTCTCCAGGGGAATCCAGGCAGTCGCAGGCTTCAAACGTAGACTTAGATGGGTGACACCTTTGAGTCCCATGACTGAAACAATACAGTCTTAGGCTATACTACACTGAAGCATTAACTCTAAAGCATAGGTGACATCGGTCAGAGCAAATGCTGTACAATAGGTCCCAGTCTGACAAAAGAGGATGTCAAAAAAATTCTGTGAAAAGAGAAGGCGAAATGTGCCGATGGCGGTACTGGGTCAAAATAACAATAGGGAGGATTGCCCAGGGGAGTGAGAGGGGGTGATGGAGCGGAGGGACATCCTGAAATGAGTGAGCCCGGCACAGAGAGAGAGCTAGAGGACAAGGTGTGTCTGGCTGCCAGGTACTGGCCATGCCAGTGAGTAATGAGGGAGCCACTGGAAGTGCCCCCTTCACACAATTATAAAGCGTGGGGCTAATGCAGCCAGCGGAGCTGCAGGAGAGAGGCCCTCCATCACCGCTCTCCCCTTTCCTTACGCCCCAGGAAAAACTCTTTATCTTCCCTTGACAGCCACTGCAACAGACACCAGCGTCCAACAATTAAACTGGAGCTCATCCCTGGACAGAGGAGAGGAAAGAAGAGGAGAGGAGGAGGGTTGAACTTATCCTCTCCAATACACAGAATAGATAGAGGATAGAGTGCAGAAAGAGGGGGAGACAACCAAATGCCACATTCCATCTTGTTTGTGCCTTATTTCACTTGGCCGTACCAAGTTTTAAGGAGGACATCCTTCTGCGGTGAGACGATGCATTTGCTTCCACTGGCATGACAACAACCGGTGTGTGTTTCTCTGGTTGTGCAAATGTTTGAAATGGCTCGGGTCATGAATTACGGAACTGAGCTCCCAGCAGCTTGGACAAGTTTGGCAACAGTTTTCTTCTCCCATTCCCATCAATGTCTGCCGTGGCCAGACCAAAGGCCGCCGAGCTCTGGATTAAAAAGGCAAACATTTGCAGTCCTGCTGGACCGCGCTGTCGTGCAGTATTAATGTCACTCTCTCAGCGCTTGTTGTTAGATATTTCTGGGCAGGAGGAGGCAGAACACAGACTATAAAAGTGAGGAGAAATATCCCCTGAGTGTGCTAAAACCCCAAACCCCACAATGAGTTGGCTTGTTGAATATTTTACCGACAGCTTCCTGACCTGCAGACTGGCTTTCAAGTCAAAGCAGATCTCTGAATAAGTGAGGACTTTACGTTGCATCACAGAATACTAAATTGGCTTGAATTCCCTCAGCTAGCTTCAAAGCTTGATTTGTGGGGTAACACTACAGAGGTGTAACCAGCACACATCTGACAAGGGTCAACAAAAGGAAATCCCCATCATATTGATGTTATTTGTTTGAATGTGATGGCATTGTCCTATTCTGTGACTTTTGAATTTGTTTTGTCAGTGAGACAAGCAAGTTTATGTATCAAACTTCAGTCTGTTGTCCATATTTAGCTCATATTGCACATGCTTCCACAATAAGATTCGGTGAACAAGGCTCCGCTCTATGAGACAGCTCTCAAAGAACCTGAGCAGTAACATGGCTTCTTCTGGGGGAACTAATTCCCTGTGACACATTGGTAATAACACATAATCAGGAATAGCTGTAAATGTCTATACATACAAGTCAGCAACACCAAAGCTTCAGTTACACAAAGATTGTTGTTGGAGGCAGTCGTGGCGTCAAAGAATTCTGGCATCAGTTTATTAGAAGAGTTATATTTAAAGCTGGGAGTTTATAAAGATAGAATTGTTGAATGAATGGTATTGGATGTTACTAGTCAGCTGGTAGGAAAACAGATAAAGCACAAACCATACATTGACAGAACTGCAGTGCCAATCTGCTGATTTAAGTGCTACTTCCTCTGCTGTACCACGGCCATGCTCCATTCCAAAAGTTGTCCTAGAAGGACTGTAAAACTTTTAAAATCATGCATTAAATGAATCATGAGTCAGTCATCATTGGGGGCTTACTGTAATTTAAAGGAAGCCCTCCACAAAGGAGAGGCAGAAAGATTCAACTTGTAAAATCATTGTCAAGTTAAATCTTTCTGCGTCTCCTTTGTGGTGGGCTTCCTTTAAACTAAGGTGAAACAATGAAGTAAAAGTTTGCCCCAAACAGAATTAGGAAAAAAAGGTAATAATTTCTTCTGGAGTTATAATAATAACCTAAAGCAAAAACAGAGCAATGATGATGAGCAATGATAACCTACAGTATATCAAGCAAGTACTGAGTCACAGTCAGTTGATTTTCTTCCCTGAGAGAAATGAAACCAACCCCTCCAAAATGTTATGATGTCATGATCACAACAATTAATGCAAATTCAGCACGACCATGCAATTTTGTCCAATCACTCCATCACAACTTTTCTGTGAATGTGACCAATCAGTTTCATCGATCACAGCAGTCCTCCACATAACATCACCAAACGCATTTCCTTGTATGTGGCTGTGAAGATGCAGACATTTGTGGCATGAATGTATCACATTTACCAACAAAAAAATACAGCTAAAGGCCGTGCAAGGCAATTCCCTGATGTTCCGCATGAAAGCAGAGGTAAACAGTTTTGCACCGCATGCAATTGCAAAACACCTGGAGAATGGCTGAAACTCATGGACAGCAGACAAGAAAAATCACCATGATAGGCTGCTGTATCTACATCTATTGCAAGCACTAAAAGAATAAAGGTGAGCTCTATTAAATATGCATGGTTTGTGGTAGCATTAGTGTAGTATAAATCACAAAGTAAAAAAATTGTGGTTTTATTCTTTCTGGAACAAACTGCCTTTGAGTTTAAATAAATAATACATATATATATATATATATATATATTTGCAATTTTCATTTGCCCTGCAATTTCATTGGGACAAAAAAGCCTAAAAACACTGCAGCATGCATCACAATGTGAATTATAGCTGCCATGAAATCTGGCATTTTAGGCTGCAACAATCCCAAAAAAGCCCACAAATGGTGGTGATGGTTGACCTGAAGGCACATTCAACAATCTACTGTATAAAACGATGCTACAGTTTTCAAGCTGATCATCAGTCATGTGAGGGATACATGGTTTGCACTGCTTCAGCTTATAAAAATGACCAAAGTTAACTTTCAGTGAAATATGGTTGTGTTTGTTGTGTATGTTTTACTTTTGGACATTGACTGAATACAAGTAATTTGGACATAACATATTTTGATTATTATGACCATAATGATGATTATTATAATTATTGCCATCAAAATTCTGGATTGTCCCTAACACACACACATGCACACAAAAGCACATGCTTGTGTGTGTATCAGCTAGAGGGTGAGGTCCAGCCATCAGCCAGGTGGACATTAGGCGTGATCACTATGAACCATCTGGCATGTGGAGGAGAGAGCAGTGTAAATGGCTCCACGATGACTCTACTGGGCCAGTCACGAGAGCCACTTAGACGACAAATGGCCACTTGGACGAGACATAATTTCATTCAGGTAGCTGGGAGCTTGGGGTGGGGTAAATGACCATCCATTATCTGTGTCTGAGTATGTGTCTGGGCCACTGCAAGTTTGTTTGTGTGTTTATTTGTGCATATGATATTATTTGGCATTCCATAATATAGAGACGGTGTGTCGTCTGCTGAAACGCTCAAGTGCACAACAGTAACTGTGTGTGCACTGTGGTGGAGTAGGGGATCACAACAACTTAAGACTGCAGGTTGTGATGGATGTAGTGCTTGGAGCTTGTCAGGCAACTAAAGGGGTTAAACCAACCCTCTAAGATGGAGTGGGTGGCTGTGCACTCTAGCCTTTGGTGAGGGGATGTGAAGGGCATCGATGGGACCACTGACTTGTCATTTTTCTCTTTGCGGCCCACAGTGACAGCAGCCATTAAATGACTGGATGAGGTGATTATGTTTAAGGAAATCAATGCTTCATTGTTTTCAGCTTAGCCCAACGGCCAATTAGGAGCTGTTAATGAGGTAAGGTTGTAAAATGTGGAGATAGATAGTGGGAGAAGGAGTGGGAGCTCAGGATAAAAAGCCATACTTCATATTAGAGTATTTTCTGCAGAGCACTCAGAGGTTGAGATTTGTAGACTGGGAACATTTACAGGCAGCAAGTTGCACATATACATTAGTTTTTACTTACATATATGCACTGTACTGGCACAAATAACTATAAGTAATTAACTAAAATGATGTGTTTTACGAATAGACAATTATGTGTTCAAGTCATTAGACAGAGAGAGAGAGTAGTGCTGTAACACCGACTCCAACAGAGAGTGTAGCATTCAGAGTTGTTTGTAGCCTTAATCTTTCAAGCCTAGGGTCTTTTTTGTCCGTTCATGGTGTGACTTTTAGTCAGCTCTTAAAGCATTTTGCTAGCCCAGTTTAACCCAAAACTTTCTGGAGGCCTGTGCTTCGCTGCCATGGAGAAAATAAATTTATGATGAGCAGAAACGAGTCCAAAGCGTCTCCAGATGTCTTTATTGCAGAAAACGGACGGCGTAGACCGAATCATCTGTCAAACAGCTAAAAATTACCGCTGTCACAGCTGATGAGGAGCTCAAAAAGACTGCTGGAGAAAATAATTCTAACCGTAACAAGAACCTGACAGAAAAGTGTGAGTATGTACTGCAGACTGATAGACAAGTTACACATATGTGAGATTTACATTAAGGTTTAAAGCCGGAGTTGGTAACTTACAAAAAAAAAAAAAAAGAAAAAGACTTATGTCATATTTGCTGAAACTGTCACTATATTCACACTGGCACGAAATGAGACAGATAACGTCTAATGGCGTCACCACACATGAACAAAAACAATCAGAGCCGAGGAGTCTCTAACGCAGATGTCAATCATGTCAATCAGTGCACTATTTAGGTGCAACATGACAAAGTTGAGAGGGCTGTTCGCTACTTCAGTGTCCAACATGGTAGCCAGGTCATAAAACGTTCTCATTTTACAGCTAACCAGTACACTAAAATGTTTCTGGAAACATTGGAGGCCCTGATTGGTTGTTGTCGGTGTGCTGCGGTCTGATTCTGGTGAATGCCATTAGAGGCAGGAGGAAAAGGAGAACAGGAATTTTTCACAGATTATCTGTCTCGTGTACGTCTTTCAGAATATAGTGACATTACGTAGTCCTCCAGCATATGTATATGACATGCGTTAACTAAATTTGTGCTAAATTTATGCTCTTGCGTCTATTTTGCAAGTGTTGGCGGTGCTTTTTGTGGTTGGCTTAGATGGTGGTGGCTTGAGGCTAAGAGTCACTCACAGTCTGTAAACTCTCCTCTTGCTGCTTCTGCTTGCTAGCCAGGTCGAGGTTTTCAAGTGTAAACATCAGCAAACATCAAGGAAAAGATGGAGAAGATGAAGGAGCACTGGCTGAACTCGTATCTTGCCGGCCACTGCAGGTGATGGAAAATAAACAGAACAACCTCTCTTTTCCTCCTGGACTAATAATTTCTCAGGGAGTATTTTTCCACAGAACTAGTGTAAACATGTGTATTGTTAAACAGTGTTTTTCCAAAAACAGGTGAAAAAACAGGCGTCTTATGATCAATGTTGTCTTATATTTAGCCAGTATGGTTAACTTTAGATGCTTAACACCCGCATAGATCACCATCAGGAACCACAACACACAAATCATGATAGGCTGCGCATAAACTCAAGGTCACAACAAACCCATGACAGTTAATTCAACCAAATACTCCACACTCACAGGAGTAAAAGTGACAGTTTCTTTTCATCCTCTGAGTGACAAAGACCGTTCTGTGCTTCTTTCTGATCTCTCTGCATCTGGCAATTTTTGACACAAAGATAAATGCAGGTGCTCATGACAATGTCACCATAGGGAGAAAAAAAACCCAAACAAACAACATTTTCCCACTACATCTTGGCTCAGCTTCAGCGTCAACAACTATAATCTATGCAGAGTGGCCAAGAGCAGTAATCACTGGCTCACCATCAGCAAGCATTTCTGTCACCTCCTCTCTCTCCAACTCTCTTTAGCTCTCTCTCTCTCTCACACAGCTCCTCTCACTGCTACAGTTATTAAGTAATGACATATGGCCGAGGGAAGGAACACAGCAGCCGGGAAAACTTAAGCCTCTCAAGGACTCGTCATAACAACTTAATCAGTGCACACTCAGGTGAAAATGAGCCGTTTCCGCCTGCATGCTGGAGTGCCTGTTTTGTTTTGCCAGACAGGCAGCTGCTGCGTCAACCACAGTCCATCTTTCTTCACCATTCCTCCTTTTCCGTGGGCTTGTTGTTGTTGTTCCCCAGTGCTTCTGCGTTAGCTGTCTTAGCACTTCTAATTGTCAATTTACATCTGAGATGGCGACAGGAATTATGGTTTCCATTGTCAGTAAATAAATGTAGACATGTGTAGAGCTAAGAAATGTAAATTCGACACAGCTCTTATTCGAGAAGCAGAGCGGGAGCTGCATTTCAAATCATTGCTGAAAATGATGCACATTTGAAAGACAAATTGAGACTCTCGCGGTCGTGAGTGAACAAAGTTACTTTGTACCGTGCGCCAGAAAAGTCACTTCAAACCCACGTAAAGTTTTATTAAGCATCGGATTGTTTATTGAGTTGTTTTTTTTCTGTCAGCTTCTCTCTCTGTGAAATCATGCATAATGGAAAATGACCCCTTTTTGATGACTTGTGATGCACAGTTTTAAACATAATAAAATGCATCTGATTGAAAAGGGTGTCAGATATGTCCAAAATGAAAAAAAGCTCTACTGTGTTTGTCCCGATTAGTTTTATGTTGTTCAGATTTGAGGGAAGGGAAAAAAGAGGAAGAATATTAATGATCTGTTTCAAGAAGCAAAAGCATCAAAGTGGCTGTGGGGCAGCTGTCCCACTGCATATATGTTTAATGATGCTCATCAGAATTTAGCTTTTCATTACTTAAACATCAAGTTAGAACTTCATGAACACTCCCCCTGATTACTTAGGATAATGTTTAAACACGCTACAAAGCACCGTTGAGTGGATTCCAAATGGAGGCCTCAGAGGCAGTGCCAGGGAACAACTTTTCATGTCCTTCCTCTTGGCAACTGATACAGTTTATATATTTTATCAGAAATTACACAACCCTCATTTACTGCTCAAAATCCTCTACTTCTGTAACAGGACCAGTTCATAAAATGAATAGTTTGCAAAAGAGAAATCTCACTGCTATATTTTAAGGATTGAGTATGTCACGTCTGTGGTGCTAATGCTCTCTGAATCACACCTTGTGGAGTATGGAGATGTGTGAAGTAGCAAAAATAAGAGACAGGCAGAGAGTGACTGCATGCATAGTTCACATATCTGTGTATGTGACACATTACAGCCATGCTCTTAAGCCTGTCACAGACTGAGGTGTGAATATGGACACTGACTGTGTGTGCCCACATAAGAAAAAGTCCTTTGTTGGTTAAAGACATGAAGAGACAGCAGTCCTCTTAAGGTTTTGACATGGAGTACTTGCTTTTGCAGCACTGAAGTTCTCCTGGCCTTTGAGAGTAAATCGTCCACTAAGGCTTGAGCCCCAGCCACTTGTTCTCACTCTGAAGCCCTTTCCCAGAGGGCTGACTTCCACCAATGAATAATAAAAGGTATAGCCTCAAGGAGGAAGGCCACCGGAGGAGCTTGCACAACTCACCACTAAAACACATCTAAAGAGGAAGTGGGAGGAATGCCAGCTTTGGGACGTTTTACAGTGCGGACTGTCTCTGAGAATAACAAACAAATTAATCTCAGCCCTTGTTAACCATTGTTTATCCAATCTTAAAACCGCCTTTGACCCATGTGTCACTGATGCATCAGGAGCTGGAGTGGATTCTCCATTTATCAAGTGCCCATCAGCACCCTGTTGCAGTGATCCGTATGGCTTCTCTGACCTCAGCCAGTGTGAAGGCTTCAGGCTGGTTTCTCACTGACCCCTCTGTGGCCTGGATTTCACTTTCCTCCCGAGGTAGCATCACCCACAGTAATGGGAGTAGACAAACAAGTGGACATAGCAGCTATAGT
>JAPZEB010000012.1:29228945-29246445 GCA_029783705.1 Chaetodon striatus | reverse complement strand
TGGTTGTTAAAGAAACATAGTGAGGACATACATTAAAATTAGTCACAGTTTGGAGTTAAGGAACTCAAGATATTGCTGTTAAACATTTGGTGCAGTATTTTTCACAAGAAAATGTACAAACAGTGCATGAGAAGAGCCTTTCTAGAGGATGTATGTGCCAACCATAGAAATAGAATGAACAGAACAGACATTTTCCTTCAAATCCACATAGCAAGAAAGTCAGAATGGTGGTCATTTTTATGTGTACCATTGGCATTGCAGCCATTGTAGTGGACTTACTTCCATATAAACAAACCAGCTTGAGGCAAGTTGCAGCTCACTGAGGTAAAGTTTTGCAGTAACAACCAAATGAACAATGGAGTACCCTGGTACGTTTTCAGATAGGTAGTCTGTTACTCTTAAATTACCATAACTGTTATTTCACTGTTTCCTTTGTTGCCATTCATTTCATTGTTGTTAAAAATGATGTACTGTAGGTGACTCCAGGGAATAAGTGAGAGCCACTTATCAGCGGACAGCTAAGAGTATGTGAGACTACGGAGATAAACGGCGTGTAGATCAGCACATTTTCACATCACAGGTCTGTGGTTTAAGGGTTTATTTTGACCAAACCAGAGCTGGTGTTTGTTGGAAAAGTGGACTCACTAGACGACTAACAAGACTAACTGTAGGACGATTTTGGTGAGTTTTATTTTGTTTCTGTAGAGGTTGAATGAAGTCTCTTTTTGGATCAGTTAACAAGTCAGTTAAACACATCTTAGTTTTGTTTTTTTCACTGTGTATTTTTTCTGTTCATAAGGGAAATTTGTGTGAGAAAATTGCAGTTCTCACTATAAAAATGGCACCATAAGAGAAATCGCCATTTTCTTTTGAACAGGTCAAATTACCACTGCAAACAGTTCACTGTCCTCTCTATCCATTCTACTTTTTTGTGCACTGAAGCACAGCAGCATCTTTTACAGAGGAACTAATAGGAGGAAGGAACAAGGATGACAAATTCTGAAATGAATATCAGAATTTGTCATCCTTGTTCCTTCCTCCCAATATGATGTCACTTCTCAGATATTGGCACTTTGGTTAATACACTGTTGTCAAAGCCAATAAAAGTGTGCCATTACACACAATTACCGTGTTTACTTTGATCAAATCACATGCAATGACACCACACACACTTATATCAGTCTATTATAACTTGTTATTTGTGTTTTGCGGGAAACATGGGATTACAACGTCTCACCAATCCTGCCTCCTAGTATTGTTTAATGTTTGATTCTTGAAATGCATAAGGGTGCAAACATTGTTGTCACGTTGCGTTCGATAGCATCAGATTGATGCGATCATAGCAACAGCTTCATCAACATTTTAATTCCTTGTGTCTATCATCATTGTACAAATTAAATAAAGAAAGCACACCATCTGCCTATGGCTGCAGATATGTGGTCCTGTGTGTTCACATCACGCTGCTCTGTGCCATCCAGACACAATATGATTCCCCGAAGAAGCGTCTTTTCATTTGTTGAGATATTATTGTCATGCTTCCCTGTGATTGGCACAGCTGTTCCAGAGCGATGAGACCAGTGATGTCTCTGGCTAAGAGCCAGCCCTTTTGCACTTTGTGCTGGTGCACATGCATAAACCAAAATAGAGGGTACGCTTGGAGAAGTTCACACAGTCCATGCCAATTAGCACTACAAATAAAGTAAGGCTGAGGCTGGAGGAAAAGTCATTAGTTTAGCTTCTGTTTGGTCATAAAACAAAGAGTTGGGCAAATTCAAAATCTGACTTGATGACTGAGCCTCACTGAAAAGTTGAGGGGTCAACAAAGTCATAACAATTCCTTCTGTGAAAATCATGCATGTCTGAGCAAATATCTAGGCCGGACCAAAGTGGTGGATCAGCTGACTGACTGAGACTTGTTAGTTCAAACAATTAAAATATGAAGATGCTGGTTTTCACTTTTCCGTTTTGTTAATTGAGTTACAAAAACATGAAATGTAAGGATTCTGGAATCTGGACCTCTCCTTATTTTTTCTATTTCTTTAGACCTAACGTATAATAATAAAAGATAATAAACTGATGAATGCCTAATGAAAAGAATCCTCAGTTGCAGCCCGATGAGAGCTGCAGATGAAAAGGATGAAAAGAGACGGAGGAACAGGAAGTTGGATAAAAAGACAGATGGAACAGGTTGCCAGCCAGCAAGCTCGCCATACTGTTGTGTCTCCTCATATAACTCATCACAAGGCACATCCTTTTTTTTCTCCTTTCTTCATCAAGACTTGGTCTCTCACTGACCTTGTCACAACATGCAACTAAAACTTTTCTTAGAGGACACAACAAAACTTCCCCACTGTATCTATATGCTCCTCTTTCACAAGATAAGCAGGAACATGAATATGGGTCAGCTCTGCAAAGAGTAGCTTAAAACTTTTAATCGCAGATCTATTGATGCACAATCTGGCTGTAAGGAAGGCACCTGAAAAACTTGAAAATTACCACATCAGATCAAAATTTGGGGAAACAATCAGAGTTTTCTCACTAAACAGAAGGAGGGACATCAGCTCCCGGCAACACTGACATAAAAGACATTCTAGGAGGAGAGAGACAACAGAGTGGAAAATCCTTTAACTTTAGCCATCATAAAATCAGCTGTTAAACACATTTTTCCTGTAGTGCATTTAAAGATTTTGTATGTAACATTCGGAGCATTAATATAGCCGCAAACCACTATTCACTATGTGAAGATATAGTTTAGTAATGGTGTCTTAAGCAGATAATGAAGTCACTCTCCGTCTTGTGTGTGTTGACATTAGAGCTTCTCTGTGGTTTGTTGTGGTAAGCTGGTGCGGTCACGTGTGCATGTTAATGCATGTGTACATTCCACTAGCTAGCTTATTGCAGCTGCTTTGCTCTGTGCCCATACAGCAGTTATCCCAGACATCAAGATGCTGTCATCACAGAAACCTAGCTGTTTTAAAGCACACAGACTCATTCAGCTGCAGACAATGGCAGCTCCCAAGTTTGCATCATTAGCTCTGTAAGCACTGTTGCTGTTGTTTATCGCTGTTTATGGAGTTAGCATCGTAAGCTGCTAGCCACCTCCATGTTGAGAATGACACCCATTTCAACATTTTTGACAACAGTTGTGGGTGATATTTACATGACACCCATTTATATTTCATTAAGGTGTAAAATTACGCATGTTTAAGGGCAAGTGTCTTGAGTCACGGGCGGGCTTTTCTAGGCGTTGCTACAGTCTGTGAGCCAGAAACACCCCTTGCTCTTCAGCTCCACCCTCTCATCCAAATATGGTCACCTTTGGCTCCAAAAAAAAAAACAAGATGGTGATGACCAAAATGCCTAACTTGAGTCTTTAAGTGTCCAGTCCAAAAACCCACGGGTGACTTTACAGTACCTATGTCCATTACTTTACACAGTCTATGATCTAGCCAAATCATATCCTCTGAATTTTGCATTGAGCCCCTCCAAGAACACTGCAGCCTTGGAAAAGACAAGTTTTCACATGAAAGTGCATGCGCATCCCTTGAAGGACACTAAGTTGAACACATAGGAATTTCTCAGCTCACTCAAGCAAGGCTTCACAGTATTGATCGTTTCATATAGTGTACTGTAAAGGGCATTCATAACTGTCATATGTGACTCAGTGTAGGTCTTACATCAGCTGCGCTACCAGAAGTAATTTGGCCCTGTGCACTTTGCAGTGTCTCTGAGCAAAAGCTCTGTTAAATCAGAATGCCTTGTCATACCAAAAGACATTCTCCATTATGTCAGAAGGCATATGGATGAACTAATTAGGAACTCTCTGTTCATTGCCACAAAGTGCCGGCTCCCAGCTCCGGGCCACTGACTACACTGGCCAGGTAATGAGCTGAGCTGGCCACATAGGAGCCCCTGTATGCTGCTACAGGGAACGCTCCAGCAAAGACCTCCATACTGGAGACGTGTTCCTTCAACACGCACAACGGCATGCGGCAAGGTATGCGCCGTGCTGCCCCCACAGCAAAGCACTGTTCACTCAGTGTTAATGAATCAATCAATTTCTCCCAGATAAATCACAGTGAACGCCTCGCAACGGCCGACTGTCACCATGATGAATTCCTTCATTTCATGTAATAAGCTGGCTGGGAAGTGATTTATCCATGGCGCGCAGGCGGCTATATACAGCAGTGGACAGAGGCGAGAGATACAAAATGAAGTGTAATATGTCATTGAAATATTTCCCATGCAGTCAGTGAATAAGGTTGAGCCGCAGGAAAAACACTTAAGTCCAAAATCCAGTCGATATCAAAAGATTTCACTCAATCTCTGAAGCAGCCAGTTGGGATATTCGGTTGAATGGCCGGCCTTGTGCTGCGCTAAGCGCTCCCTGAGCTGCTGCGGGCCCCAACCATATTTCCTGACATCACCATATAGCTTGCTGACATTTGGCTTGAATTATGCACTGAGCCTTTTCAAGACTCCTGTTCTCTCTACTCCTTATATTACAGAATGAGACAGAGATAAGTGGGAGTGAGAACTACATTCTAATGCTATTGATTGTCTTTGCTCTGCCCTCGTTTCAGGGCCAAGATTAAAGGCTGTTGTGATTTTTTTAAATGCACACCTCCTCTCTAGCTAAGTAGGAGACACTGCGTGCTAATCAATTTAAACCACTGCCAAGCTCAAAGCATCACGCATAACAATCCCCTCCCAGTTTGTGTAAAGGGATTGATGTGAGTGTTATGGTTTTGTGCTGATCCCGGTTAAGTGATGCTATTACTAGACTGAAATCCATCTGCTATTTGACCCACAAAACTTCAAATACTATCAATAGCGGAGGAAATAGAACATATCAGTGAGTATAATTTTCACTTTATAGATGGTGTGATATCCTCACCCTGCCAACTGATACTTCTTTTTTGGAGTATTTAATTTATATACATTGAAATGATCTTTGCAAAACTTGACAGGGGCAATCAAGATCTGAAAAGGAACAGAAGGCAATAGAAAGAAAATGAAATAAATTTAAGGCAAAGTAAGTGAGCCCTATCAAACTAATGGATAATTCTCCGTGAATAAAAATGCCAACATCCATAATCATTAATCATATTTATATTAAAATTGCTAAAAGATTTATACTAACCAAACTCCATTGATGATTCCATTTGTTGAAATGGGAAAAAGGCTCACGGCATTTTTCTCTCTGTTCCACATATCAGAAATATCCTCCACTTTAATTTATGAGTCATTAGGAATCTATAATAGTTAAAGTAATAATAGTATTTCACAGTTTTCTGCAGCGGGAGATAATTGGAACTGAGACATTAGGTAGCAAGTGGTCAGTAAATGAAAATAATATTACTGGGTGAGCACTTTCAGAAGATGGTCCAGAAGCTTTACCCTGACTAATCTGTTTCAATTAAGCTGCTGTGCAGGGGACCCTTTGTGTGCGCGTTGACTGGATGACAGCTTGTGAAAATGTCCACTGTGTAGTCTTAACTGTTTGTCCATGTATTACCCAAAATAGTGTTTCAAACAGATATCTCTTTCATATGAGTAACACAGAGTAACAACTTTTTTGATTCCACCTCACCCAAAACTCAAAGTTCACCAATGAAGCCCCCAGAATTAGCCCCTGAAGAGCTGTCTAGCCCTCTTCCTCATCGTTACCACCACCTTTATGGTGCTATCTGATAATTAATTAAAAATAAATGAGATATTCCCTGAACTTATGGGCTGCAGAAATCGAAAGGTGATATAGGAGGCTGCGCCTTAACGACTTAGGCAGGGTGATAATTAAGGAGCTGTCACCATTTGTTACCTTGTCCTGGCATGTGTGCGTGTTTGACTGTGCATGTCTGCGTGTGTGAGCATGTGTGTGTGAATAGATCCAAGCCCCCTAATCTCTTAATATGCGTCTGAGGTCTCATTTGAGTTCAAAAGTCACCATTTAATTATACCGCGGCAAATACTTAATTTTCAATTATGATGGCGCTGGGGAGCTCACCTTGGAAAAGGACGACTCCAAGACAGGCGGACGGGGCCCCCTCTAACCTTTTCAGAAATGGTTTTTATTTTTTTATTCGAAACACTGGAGTTTTTCAGAGTGGTTGATTTGCATGGGGCTGAGGTATAATGAAGGTCTTGTGTTGGTGACCCTTTTTAGTTCTGACTTAGGGGTCATGTTGGAGGTATAAGCTCCTGGCTGCAAAGGAATCTGTCTTTCAGTGGGGTAATTAGCACACACACACACACACACACACACACAAACAAATATTCATATTAATAATGATGTGAGCATCCACCATTATGAGCAATACTGTTCTGTAAACAGTGGTGCCAAGCATGCGCTGTGTGCTCCAGCTGTGTCAGCCCGTTACTGCTGTATGTTTTGCAGAGAAACAAAAAGAGAACCAGAGGGATACAATTGAAAGAAAAATCATATAAGACGAGAGGAGGATCTAATACTCGATTACCAAAGTTGTCATCTTTTGTAGACAAATTTTATTCATATTTTTGTATGAACCAACATCAACTTGTGCTATCTTCACAATCCCAAAAGAGGACATTAGTGAGGACAAAACAAACTTCAGGGGCCCCGTTTGGCTGTATGTCTCAGGTAAGACAATCTCCATAAACTGCATTAATGTGCAGAATCTGTAGGTGACGGGACAAGATCTTGGTATTGGAGAAGTTCTGGTTTCTGCTTGTGGTCAGAGTAGCATGAACAGCAGGTGAACAGCCTGTGTGGAAAAGAGGAGCACATTGGCAAATTCCATCTTGGAACCCATCAGCTATAGTCTGATGACAAGTTAGCTTGATGTTATCTGCATTTATATGCAGATATCTGTTTATAACGATTAGCTGAAATGACCAGCCCACAGAGGAGGAAGTCTTGGCTCGAATATCCGCCTGCTTCACAGGATCAGCCTGAAATATTGTCCCTTGCCTTTGGAGGGTAGCTATTAGGTTCTGAGATTGCAGCTGAAATGATGTTGTTAATGTGTAATTTTCAGGCCTATATTAGGTTATATAAGTAAACATGACACCCTGTAATTTTGGATGGATTTTGATTGCCTGTCAGTGTTCATATTGTTCATCAAACTGCTTTAAAAGTGATCCCAATTATCGCCATCATTAATATACAGTAGCTGCGGTGTGGATTTTTAGAAGGATATATTTATAGTCATTGTTGCCATTCTCGGTTTGGACAGCCCCTCATGCCTGTTTTTAGTAGTTAGACTAAGTCACATGTGATTCGTCCCTGCCGAAAAGTGAGTGGTGAACAAAAGAAAATCTAATTTAGAGCAAAAAATGCTGACACAGTATTAAAGAAACAGGGTCATGACACAGTAGGGCGACTATTGTTTGAGTCATTATTCAAAACATAATTTTCACTATGGGAGGTCACCTGCAGTGGTGAAACTGCTATTCAATTATAATGTCCCATGTTTGAATTGAAGTGAAATAAATTGACTGGAATTGAAACACGAAGTGGCAGGTTTGACAATGCACTTGTAACTGCAGCTCAGTCCAGAGGCGCTGAACCACATTAGCAGAAAATATTAATGTCCAAAGGCTGAAAGTGGCAGTTTTTCATGAGGGTTTGACTTCAATATAGAGCCGAGAAGTTTATAAAATTTCTCCTGCAGAAATGAGGTTAGCATTATGCAAAATTGCTCATTTTATGTTGCCTCAAATCTTCTCAGAGTGGCAGCCAATAGACAGCACTCAGCAGGAGGCTTTCCTCCGAGCAGTTGGCATCGCTGAGCCCGAGCAGTGGGACAGTCTCACAACACAATGAGTGATGAAATGGCTCCCGAACCAAGCTCACTGCCTCGTTCACTTTCCCTCTTCCTCCCTGTCTGTTTCTCTCTCACTCGCTCTTTCGCCTGAATACTCCACTTCAACTGAAAGCTTCCCTTGTTCTCAGCATAGAGGAGCGGATGCAGGTTGAAAGACATTTCTTTTTTTCTTCATCTCAGTGAGAAAATGAGCCTGTTTCTGGCATTGGTAGGAACAGGGCTTCTACAGCTTTCTTCTACTGAGAGCAGGTACAGTATGTGAGTGCCAGTTCTCAACATTTCCATTTTGCCAGACATAAAGATGCCCCCCTACACTTTTTTCCCAGCTCGAGTAGCACCATCACACGCTGTCACCTATCCTGCTCAGCTGTTACAGTCAAAGAAGGAGAAGGAAAAAAAGAGTGAGGGTGGGAAGAGGAGAAGGATAAGGAAACTTTTTCACTGTTGAATGCAATTTCCTCTGCTCTGTTTGTTCGATTCAAATGCTGCTCATTTATCAGGCAAAACTACCTGCCAAACAGGAGAGAAAATACACAATAACTAAATCCCCACAGAGTTTAAGAGAGGAGGAGGAGAAGGAGGAGGAGGAGGAAGGTAGGAAGGAAGGCAGCAACCAACCCTGTTTCAATTGGCTGACTCACTTTTGTCACAACTGGACCCAGTCTGCATGCCTCCCTCTCTCCTCTTTCAATAACACCTACGCTCCAACACCTACACTCTTTCTAAGGTGACATCCGCCTGCATCATGAAGGCAACCTGCGCGGAAACAGGAAAATAGCAGCGGTCAATGATGCTGACTAAGATTTTGTATATTTAGGCTCGGAAAATAACAGTCAACACAGGGTGGGTGTATTTATCCTTGACACTTTATTTTAAAACATGCATACTAATGATTTTGTTGGGAGGAAATAATACATGACAGCTCCTTTGTTACTTATCAGCCTTAAAGGATAGGTTCAGAATTTCTAAAAGTCCATGCTAATAGAGTTCTCTCATGTTTAAGTATGTGCGTTGGAGAAGTTATAGTCTGCAATCATTCCTCCTCCAGACTGGCCATGAAATGATACCGTTCTTATGCAACTACGCTGTAAACATGCCTGTAGCAAGGATTTTAGAAATACGTCCGCTCCTCCCAAGTGGCCCACAAAACTGCATTTGTAGGTTTAAAATCCCCAAATATCCAGAAAAATACAGAGGACATGACCTCAATATACTTAAAGCTATAGCTCTGGAAGTAAGAAAATAATAATAATAATAATAAAAATTATAATAATAACACATTTAGTGCTACCCACTGGTTGCAATGGCCGGTATGAGGAGGATGAATGATACTGCATAATATTAGATAGGATTGTCAACTTGTTACACTTCATTTCCATTTTCAGTCTGACATTGTGTCCACTTTAACCAGTTATCATAGGGGAGGGGGAGCCAATTTTCCCTGACCAATCATGAAAGTCCCACGTATCCGCCTGACTCTAACATCATGCTAAGTCCACACTGATGCATAGCCATGCAATCGTACTTGTTTTGCCAGGGTTTTCTGAGTGGAGTGGAGCAGTAAAAACAAACTATAATCTTTAAAAGGCATGTCGACTTAAATCAGCCTCAAAAGCCTCAAAAGCAGCATCTATCTTGTCTATAGACCTTTTACTGTTAGTAAACAGTATGGTGTTTTTTGGTAGGCGGGGCTTAGCTGGGGGCAAAACAATACTCCACAGACATTAGCTAGCGCTAGGTAGCAAGTTCTGTTGGTTTGTTTTTGACAATGGAGGAAGATGATACAAGTCTCTCTAAATAGGGTGTGTTTGGAAATACTGTTTCAAGTGCCAAAGTGCACTCTGGCACAAACTGGACTGTTCGTAAATTTGGAGTGCTGTCGGGATGTACGGTTCGGTTATCCAGGGCAGTGCACTTTTGGAGTGGCAGAGCACACTCTGGGCCGAGCGGACTGAATGTGTAACTAACTTAACTGTTCGTTAATTCATGTAAAAATATATAACACTTTGTTTATTCAGCCGACAGGGATGTCATTTTAGTGTAGTGTCATGCTAAATTTCTGAACACACCATGTCAGGTCACACACTCTCCAGGACTGCGAATGTTACTTGAATGAGTAAACACTGACCAACAGGGCCAGACTGGCCGACCTGTATGCTCTCACTCAGTGGACGGATGATTTAACAGAATAGCTGAAGGTGGGATGGACGGCTTTGTGGTCGATTAATATGCTAATCTTACAAAGGAGGACAACACTTGAATGGTTTCCTCCAGTCTGTTTTGCCCTCGAAGCTTATGTTAGCTAATACGCCAAAATGTTAGCATTATGAAGAAATCCAATGTTCCTCTTAATACCTCCCCAATTTCTGATTAGGTGGACATGATAACCTTTAATACACATAACGTTATTCATCACTACAACAGCAAATACTTGTGTGCACATGTGAGCATTTCTGATGATCACCTCCATCTTGTCCTTTCCTCTTATCGCATTTAACCAGTTGTCTTTGTTTTTGTTGATGGGCAGTGGTGGCTGGTATGCGATAGAATGTAAGTTTTGAGCCATGACTCCTTCTATTCTGGCTCCCAATAACACAACAAGACGACATTTTAAGACTCTTGTGTAGCCTACAGCCCTGTGGTGGAGAGTCGTGTTTTCCCACCAGTTTATGAAATGATGTCATTATGATGCCTGCCCTAAGAGTCTATAGCGCTACCATTGTTGTTAATACTCCTTACTGGTTCTAGTGCAACGCTTGACGGCCCTCCACAACAGACTGACAATGTCGTTAGTCCCGCCTATGGCACTGATTGGCTAGTCTTAGTCACCCCATGTTGCTTATAGTTGTTGTCGTTGTTGTTGTTATTTTAACTAAGAAACCACATGTCACCATGCCAGACAAATCAGTTAACTCAGTGGAGTAGGCAAATTTCAAGGTCAGGACCCAGGCAACAGATGCTAACTAACAAAGAGTAAATAAGTGTTGTTTAAAGACATAATTCCAAGCCATATTTTAGTGAATTTTCTGACTGCCAACACTATTTATGGCATTGTCCTCACCCTTTTATTCTGACTAAAGCTGTGCACCGGCTCTCATTTTGGAAAAAAAATCTCATTGGAGGAAGAACTCTGCTGCTAACACCAGCTGGCATTTTACCAAGCAGTTTCAAGTATGTACAATATAACCCTTGTTTTGCCTCACTTTGTTCAGAATTGTTTTTTTAAGCCAAACAATTTGGAGAATGTGTATTCTTCTGGGACACGGCAATTGCCTGTACGTGTGTGTGACTGAGCAGACTGCTACTAATTTCCTTTTTCTGTTTTCACCTGTTCCCCTTCTTTATTGGCAGAGGAGACCTTGAGGCTCTGCCTTCTCTCCAGCACTGGGGAGCCTTTAGACAATCAAACAGCACCTGGATCGCATGCTAAAATGCGTGGCAGCTGTCTCTGATATTTCAAAACTAAAAGAAAGGCAGCAAAAAAAAAAAACAGAGAGAGAGAGAGGAAGGCATGTGGTGAGTTGCAGGCTACTGTTCACCACTTACCAAAGCATCAGTATCTGCATGTATTCACTGAGGTGTTTGTGTACACTGGACATCAAAACTGTGATTTTCCTGTTTGTAGCCACTCATGTGAGTAAACCCACAGGAGTGTGAAATTTCAAGAGGTAGGGGGTCCAACAGGGTCTCAAGTGGACTGCAAATTGAAATGCACTATTTAATATAATCAAAGCAAATAGTTGGAGTCCACCTGCAAGTGAGAGGAGCAGGCGAAATGATGGAGAAATGGGGGTTCTTGTTAGTTTCCCATAGAGGTTTATCGCTGGGTGGTCAGAGCATCCCAGGGTGCTCCCTTTTTCTCATGTTAGTGGTTTAATTGGAGATTCAACAGCAGGGGGAGAGGACGCGGGAGAGTGGGGAAAAGGGCCGATGTGGTGTGAGATAGAGGGAGTTGCTGAGCAGAGGAACTCTTTGTGCTTGTTCTTGAGGCAGAAATTGCAAGGCCTTGTTTGTACTGGATTAATCAGCAATTGTCCTACAATTGAGAGCCAGAATATTTATTCTGCAGACAAGCTGATAGCACTAATGATGATAATAATAACAACAATAACAACAGTTGAGTCTCTTGGGACAGCCTTTTCTGTGGGCATTTCTTCAATAATTACATGATGCATACCCATAATTCAGCACTAATGTGTTCAGAAAAATAGCGGGGGCTGAGAGGTAGGTTACACAACCGAGGGAGGCTGAAGTCTGAAAATAAACCAGGCAGAGCTAACATGAGGCTGCACTACTGTAGTGGCTGTGTGTATTTAAGAGATAAAGCAGCTAAAAGGCAAAAATAATAATCCCACTGAGACATGGGTGGTCCCTGAAAATGCAAATGATGTTGTTAGTTTCTGTGGATCCCACTGTGGAACTGGTGTGCCCGTGACCCCAACGCCCACCCCCGAGGTGAGCCCAAATCGCTCTGAGAAGGGCACTTGTCCTTTTTTTTTCTTCTTTTTTTTATCTCATGCTTGGCTTCTCCTGGCTTGTGATTGATGCAGGCCTTTCTGAAGCTGCAGCACTCATTGTTTTTAAGACCACATACCTGAGTTATGAATGTTTCATTCAGGAGACTAAATATGAACTGGCCGGGTGAGAGCCTCCCCAAGAGCACCGAGGAACGGAAGACTCATGCATGCTAATAATGGCCTTAGAGCGGGTGGAGGAGAGGAAGAGGGTAATAGCAAGAAAGAGAAAACAGGCAGCGGCCATATCAATTCACTGGTTTCTGTATTTCTTCTTCTTCTTTCTTATTTCTGCCCTCTCTGTCAATCACTCAATTCTTGTTACCAGCAACAAAAATTTTGCGACAAGCTACCAAAAACAGAGAAATCACACAAACACTTTTGACTAAAGCAGCACAGCAATAGATCCATCTTGCTTGACTTGGGAGACGTGGGGAATAGTGTTTTGCTGCAGTGACACGCTGGCCTGTCGTATCTGAATTCGGGCGAGATTTATCAATATAACATGTGGTGCAGTGGTGGCTGACAAGTCCTCCTGTGTCCCACTGTGAGGTCTGCACAGGGGGAGGTCTCGTTGTGACCCCCCCCCCATCCCATGCTGAGGTGAGAAGGAAGCCCCGGCACACTCCGTGTTAGGAGCGGAAAAGATTGAAAAAGCGGTCATCCATGTAGCAGGAAATGTCACATCAGCAGCGAGACAGTGATACATGTTTGGCACAGGGGGATGACATGAGTGTAGGTGTGATGGGTGTTAGGTGTGACATGCAAATAATTCAGTTTGACTGTCTCTCTCTCTCCAAGACACACACGCACACACCCTCACTTAAACTCAATGTGACTCTCTGGCGTCAAGTCCCGTCCACGCTGAATAGTCCCTCTCACCATGAGCAGATTATGATTTGTGGTGAACTGAGGCACACTAGCTGCTTAATGGAGTTGAACAGGATGGAGGAGTCTCATTCTCATCTGCCAGTAAGAGACATACACAGACTGATTGAAAGAAAGGGAGCTCGGAGAGAGGGAGAGAAAGGGAAGGGGAGATCCACTGGGATGTGTCAAATGTTGCATGAATCACTAAATGCTTCCAGCTCTAATTGGCTCCATTGAGCAATGGTGGATGAAGTACTCAGACCTTTTACTGAAGTAAATGTGGCATAATACAGAGTAGAAATACTTTGTTACAAAGAGACATTGTGCATTCAAAATTTACTTCAAGGTATACTTTGCAGGAATCGGCGACTACCGTTTATAAACACAACATTCAAACCTGGCCCCTCTTCATATATTGCAAGGTCCTGTTGTAGAAATGTCACATTTGTTGTTATGGAACCGCCGGTATTTTAGCAAGCTAACTACAGTTAACTGTCAAACAGAAAACACCCCAACTTTAAAGTGTTCTTCATCCCAATCCAACTCGGTCTGACTGGGAAGTCGTCGCAATCCAGCGCCTGGGCAGTGACTTTTCGTGTCAGACACTGATGAAATAAAGCGTCCCTTAACGTTGGCATGACACACAGCCAGTTGCTATTATAGTTTAACAGCACTTTGCAGCGTCGGGGGAAGGGTGGTGGGACAAGAACACAAGTTAAGGTGGCGAAAGTCAG
This sequence comes from Chaetodon striatus, assembly GCA_029783705.1. NCBI lineage: Eukaryota > Metazoa > Chordata > Actinopteri > Chaetodontiformes > Chaetodontidae > Chaetodon > Chaetodon striatus. The sequence continues at coordinate 29,232,522 of JAPZEB010000012.1, read as the reverse complement.
AGTAGGGCTGGCAAGAGGCGTGGTGGATGGGTCCAACAAACACTGACTTTCACTCGGGAGAGTGTTGTTCCTGCCAGTAAGACTGTAAATCCAAACCCTGTTCTTTTTTTTTTACAAAACCCAAACGTGATTTTGTTGCCTAAAACCACATGTTAGTTGTTGGAGGAAAAAAACATCAATTTGCAATGTTGTACTGACAATGCATTTATTTTGTAAGAGACTATGTGTAAACGGTAAATTTCCTGTGAAAACTTAAGTGTATTTTGAAAGAAGACAAGTAACAGGCAGAACTTGACATGGCGTCCCAGAACGTCAACAGCCAACGCACCCAGGGTACCTTTCACGTTGTCTCTGGATGTCCATGACCAAACGTTGATGTGTGACGAGGTCAGAGTGAGAATGTGTTGCCCAATCCTCTCCATCAGTGCTCGGCAATGAAAGTGAAAGTGAGAGCCAACCCCAGAATAACTCTGGTTTGAAAAAGCTTTGTGTGCTTTGGATTTCCCCTCGCTATATTTACCTTTTTTTGGGGCTGTGATTTTCGCAGCTTCCTCTTGGATGCATGCTGCTACAACCTGACTCTATCTGTTGGTCCTGCTGTTATTGGCTGAAGGCTACATGCTCATAAACGTCCGGTAACACTTTAAGGGTGCTGTATTGCTACTGGTACGTTGATTTTTTAGGCAATACCTAGCCCAACTTATACCTTTCAGGAGAGGAACATAAATATTAGCATCAAAGTACAGTAAAAAAAAGTACTAAAAGTCAAAGTTCTGGCCTGTTCAGATTATATGTTTTATATGATATTATTGAAGAAGAAGCAGAATAAATAGCGAGGGGGCTGCCCTGGGCGGTTGGGGGTTTGGTACCTTGCTCAAGAGCACCTCGGCAGTGCCCACAAGGTGAACTGGCACCTCTCCAGCTTCCAGTCCATGCTACATGCTAGGGACTTGAGTTGGCGAACCTCTGGTTCCCAAGCTAAGTCCCTATGGACTGAGCTACTGCTGCCGCAATTACTGATGCATTCATGTGTTAATCACTTTAATGTTTCAGCTGGTAAAGCTGGATAAGTTTTAATTATTTTACATACTGGAGGTATTTTGATTTTCTCTTCTTGAATAATTAAATCTTCTCCTAATGATAAGAAAACATAAATTATTTGTTGAATATAATTTGTATTATTAATCTGAATCTGCAAAAAGGCAATGTAAGTTATCAAATAAATGTAGTTCAGTAAAAAATACAACATTTGCTTCTAAACTGTTGTAGTTTAGAGGCATTAAGTAGCAGAAAATGGAAATATTACAGTAAAGTACAGTTACATCTACTTTGTTACTTTCCACCACTGCTATTGAATGCATCAGCGTCCCCTGTGGAGGGGGCAAAATGCCTCCCATTGTGTCTGCGTGTGTGTGTGTCTCACATCCAACACTCAAAGTGATGGGGATCAAAGGATTGCCACTGTGCGTACAGTGAGTCATGAAGTGATATTGTCAGCCCCACTAAGGCTCAGATCCTTGTATGCAAACGTATGGCAGAGCTCTGGGCTACTGTGCGAGGGATCTACGATGTTTTATTCCAGCAGTTGAAAGGCTGACATCAGTGTTGAACAGACATTCAAAGTGAATACCAAAGGCTCTTGTCCTGGACCGTCATATAGAACTCGCAAATCTCAACAGTCCGCATTCATTTACATTCTAAAGTATTCCTGACACAAACACAGACAAGCACACATCAAACCACACACACACACACACCCGCTACAGTATGTTGTATGTACAGACACCAGTGAAGCACAAAGAAGACTCATAAGGACACTACCAAAAGGTGAATTGGAGCAGAAAACAAGGCTCAGGTTGAACCGTTCTGATTAATGCCTTTCAGTGGCTTACATCACCATTACATCATTTTTTTTTTACCAGACACTTATTAAGTATTCATGGATTCTCCAATCCCTACATTGTTAAAGTAGCCATAATATTCCTGCTGTGTGTGCAACAATTGAAAGCGACAGAGCAAAAATGCAGAAACACTCCGCATCGAACATTTATATTTTAGGGAACATGGGGTGTAAGCAAAACGACAGCATCTATGATACATTGTAATCAGATGGAATCATTAGGAAAACATGCATTCATCATTTGTGTAATATATTCAGGAATATGTAGGAAATGTCATATTCAATGATTTTTGCAACAATGGCCTGTGCATTGAGTCAGACAGTGTTTACCAATAAACATGTAAACACTGAGAATATAAGTGATAAATAATAATTTCCTTCTGCGCTTTGATGGCTTGTATTAAACTCTCTTGTTTTGTCTTCTTGTTGACTCCAAGTCTTACTTTAAAGGCTGCTTGCCGTCATCACAGTTCACCATGCATCTGGTGTTTATTCACCTGCATTGCTCACATGGTGTTTTCTTTACACAATACTACACGATGCCTATAATATAAACAATAACCCAGGCTGAACCTTAACATGTAAAGTCCCTTTTCATATTGTACAATAACAATTTGCCCAGTTAAACGTGTGTATACCTGTAGGCAGGAGCTCATTGTTACTGTGAGTGGGAAGTCGGCGTATGGTGAGCGGCTGTTTTCAAATCAACATGCAGCACGAGCCGCATCCTCTGCTGTGCTGATGGGCAGCTACACATCTGGGATGTTGCATGTTGGTCAGGGACAGGGTCTGTGTGTGTGGGTGGAGGGATGGAGGAGGGACGTGAGGTCACAGCTACAACATGGACATGACAGACAGGCTTGCATGCAGCTAATGGGCCGGACACACTCTCATAAGCATGTGGGCAGTGTTCTCACACAAAGGAGTTGGCTGTGTGAGAAATTTACGAGTATATCTGCAACAGCTTGTTACATGAGAGCTGTTATCCAACGCACACACAGTTCATGGAGTTTGTGTAACCTACAATGTGTAGAATAGTTTAGATAATAGAATACTTAACATTACAATAGATATGTAGCTAGCCAATGTATACTGTGCATGACATTGAACTGTATGCATTGCTACTGCATTTGTAAGAAAAACCATATAATTAAGACACCCTTTATTTGCTTCTGATGCTCTGTGCCTCGTTTCAGAAAAGGGTAGCGTTTTTCCTGTCGCCTAGGTACAGAAAGATCAGGACACAGGATTTGTTGCTTTCATAAAGCTGCTTGCAACACAAGAGATAATTGCCAAAATATTGTGCTGAAGTGTCGTGAATGAGTAAACCTACAATTTCAGCTAACAATAAGTCCATTTACCCGCAGGGGAGATGGGGGACAAAGGAAACACAAGGTGCATTTACTTTGTCCCCCATCTCTGCATTTAAAAAACACAAGGCTTTTAACATGGAAAGAAAGGGGGGAAGGGAAATGTGTGATGTATACACTACAGTTACCTTCACTATTGTATTAAAGGAAAGAAATCCAACAGTACCTTGTTGATGTAAATGAATGAAGCAACTAGTTATCAGTGGCAAAGTTTTTTAGTTTGCACTGTCAAACTGAAGGGCTGAAACTTCAGTTAAATGCAAGATGAAAAACAAACAAACAAATAAAGCAAATTCACAATTCATCT
>JAPZEB010000012.1:29201744-29228589 GCA_029783705.1 Chaetodon striatus | reverse complement strand
TCATCTGACAATTTTACATAAAATGGATGATAACTGAAGCTGTTAGTCATCCAAATATTTATTTTACAAGTCAGATTTGTTTTTGACAGTGTTGTACAAACTGAAATTGCAATATAACACATTCCATATGTGCGCAGATGGCACATGGATCAGAATATCTAAAGGAGACGGAGCTTAGAATAAGCTGAGCTTTCGTCTGGCTCTAAATTAACAGAGGACTGCAGTAGTCAGTGCGAAATTCAAACAGCATGAAACAATAGCATCAGTTCCCTGTGTCCACCTACGAAGCCTGACAAAAGAGACGACGGGAACAGTAAATGATACCATTGCTTTAAATGAGCTGAAAAAGCAAGTGTTTTGGGGTCTTTTTATGTCTTTACTGGGGAGATGACAGTAGAGAAATAACAGGAACTGTTATAGAGGGGGGGATGCCGTGTAACAAATGTGGAACTGCAAGAAACTGGACTAAATTGTTTGCTTAGAAATTAGGATGCATATAGGCTCTCTGGGCTTGTTTTTTTTTTTTTTTTTTCTCAACTAAAACCTGTGTTTATTTTTATCATGCACCCTAGCTGTTTCTGAACCATCCTCAGCTGTGCAGACTGTACTTAGGTGAGTGCGTGATACACTTGCTACCCATCTTCTGTTCTGTGTTTCCTCACATTCCCCAGCTCTCTGCCAAAATGGCCAGGGGGAGTCAATTTAAGAGGTAAGGGTTTGACTCTTGGGACTGCTTGAGTGCACAGATAGCCCACTGATTGACAGACTACACTTACACCTATGTACGGTATAGGCTATTGCAAGAACGTGTACATACACAAACACACACACAAAACAACGTCATATAGTGGAGGATATACAGTAGAAAGAGGTAAGAAAAAAGGACCGCTGCTGGAAAAAAAACACCCTTTTCTCTGATGAGTCTCTGGAACTCTGGGTAATTCTCAACCTGCTGACCTCTCCCCTTTCCTATACCTCTTGAGGCTGCTGAAAATAAACCTAGAGGACTCATGGAGTACCATGACCACTCTGTCTTAGCTAAAACTGCCAGGCCTCACCCCAGGAGAGGCCTAACATCCTCACATGTACAAAAACTGAGCCCTCCAGGCATTTGGCTCTCCTTTACCTATCTGAAAGCCCTTACAGTCGTCACAAACATTCAGTAAAAACAGCAGTCCAGGGGATAAACACTCTGCCAAAACCACATGTGTGCAAAGTAACCCTGCTTTGTGACCATGAACCCCTAAAACTCCATTTAGTCTAACTTTGCTAACTCAACTTGGCTTCCCTCAAGCCATAAAGCTGGCAATGATCAGAGTGCAGTCATTAAAGGAATAACACTCGGGGAACATCAATAAATGCCCAGAAGGCTCTTGGTTCAGGTCAATCATTCTAGTCAGTTAACGGTCTCCAAACAACAGGGCAAATTCATCATAGGGCCTAATCACATTGGGCGAGTCCACACTTCGCCTCAGAACAATATCCGCTAACGACATTAGCGAAGGGCTAGTAATATGATGTGATTTCCTGCCGTCACACAGAGGTGCTGATCGATGGTAGCAGCGTTGAGCATAATTCAGGGAAACCCAGTGTTCCCATAGAAGTGTTACCTGCTGCACACTTGCAGTTATGTCTGGGATTGCATGCAGAGGTTTTTTTTGTGCCAAGTACCTCTGTGTATGAAAAATAGAAGATAGATGCCTCATTGTGGTGACTTTTGAGGGAAACACATGCTAAATACCATTCTGGTATGGCTACAAAATGCTGGTATATTGCTTTGTCTATTTTTTGCTGTTTGCTGGTGGTGATACTAATATGTTTTTTTTCCTGAATGAAAAAAAAAAGAAGTATTTCTAGGTTCAACAGATTCAATTAACCTTCAAGAAGAAAAGCATCATACAGAAAAAACAGCAAAGAAACCCTTGAGTGAACTCATGGATGCACTCACACACACACAGTATACAGTATCAGCTCCCTGTGAATTGAGCCCAGTCACTGTGCTTCCTTCAAAGAAAGGACCCCCCCCCCCCCGAGTCCCATAGGGTGTACATCACTTGTGGCAATAATTGCAAGGTTTGCAGTTGGATTCTTGGGCGCTCAGATCAACCACAGATCCCAGATATATCCTCAATTTGCTCAACACAGACAAAGCTCTAATAACAGTCACAGAGTTTCCCACAATATCCACAAAGATTGCAACCAAAGCCAGGGCAGTGAGACATGAATTGTAATTTTGCTGTCATTGTTAAAACTCACATCATCGGCCATGAATCTTTTTTATCAATATGACTGGATCCAAGGTGGTGTATTATCAATTTTCAAAAGGAAAATGAATCATTACCACAATATGCCTGTCTGGTTTGTAGTGTGGAGTTAAGGATTTTTATTTGAACTGAGGTTTTTTATCCTGAAGTCTTAACAAAAGGCAGCCATTTTAACAGTTTCTTGAGTTTCAAAATATGTGGTGACCACATTTATTTATTATCTCCTGTATTAGTTACACTTCCCTCTGCTGAGCCCCTGCAGCCAAGAGGCGTCTCAGATGTGTAGTCCTGTGCTGAGCAGTCACTGAGCAGTAACGTTTTTTGGATGTTCCATGGTGTTTAAGCGTTACTGGGCTCTTGAGCGGGGAGAGCTCAGCACAGAAGCAGCCTGTCCGCTCTGCCACCTCGCTGACAGGCGAGGAATGGTCTCTGGATCCACAGCTTCTGTGGCTCCCCTCCTCCTCCTCCTCCTCCTCCTCCTCTTCTACCAAACACCACCCACACCTCCCCAGCAGCACCTCCATCCATATTCACAGCCGCCTGCTCCCTGTCATATTCGCCTCCCTGAGCCTCCTCTGCTGCCCAGCCTCATTGTCACTCAGCTGGGGATGGGTGACCAGGCAAGCTGGGAGGAAGCCAGGGCCTGAATAATGGCGACTCTATCTCCTACCATGAGAGACCAGCGGCCCGTTTAGAGGCAATCTTACTGTGCCTATGAGCACAGACTCCTGAGAGACACACACAATCAAAGTGTGAAAGCAACAGGGAAAAAAAACAACAAAATGGCGCAAAAAGATGCCAGCAGAGAGCTGACAAAGAAAACAAAGAAAAATGTGTTTTTCCTCTAACATTCACCACAGCTGTTATTATCTGTGGCTCCATGCAATTACCACATCATATAGTTATTCAGGAAAATGGAAAACATGACACTGCGATACACTGCCGCAACATAGACACCGACACTTAAGTATTTGAACGCAGCGCAGACACTCTGTGACAATGCAGCAGGACGGCCCTTTAAAATAAAACAAACAACAGAGAAAGAAAGACAGAAAAACAGTGTGTGGGGTTTTCTTCAATCCTTTTGCTCTGGAGGTCTGATGTAGTGAGCAGTGTGGTGCAGGACATCCCTGCAGCTTATGTCCGAGCACGGCTGCCCTCTGATGGTGGTCCCATGCTGATTGTTGAGCATTACTGGCCGGACTCCAGCTGATGTCCCTTGACAGCCTCTGATCAATCACACCAGCTCATTACCCTGCAGACAACAGTAGGCAGTGGGGTACCACCTTGGAGTCACCTTGGGTATTTAAAGCAAGTGTTTACACTTACACTGTTAGTAGATGTTGTACGTGGGCTTGATTTTACACAGAATTAGACCTGCTGAGTAATTGTCGTAAGGCTTGTGGTCCTACTGTAGTACCAGAAGAGTGCTGGCACCTCTCTGCTGCCTAATCCAGCTTTGTGTGTGGGCCAGGTAGCTGTCAGCTCCAGCCTGGTCAGCTGGTGGGCTGGCAGCTAGCAGCACCATAGCAGAGAGGGCCCACTGTAGTTCACCTGGGCACGGGGGCTCACACCCATCCATCTTCAGCACTGACTTGTGAGGCAGGGGGATGACAGAGGACCCGTCACACCTCTGGTGGAAGGGCAGCCTTGATTGAGGGTACCATGCAGCAGATGCTCCAGGAGGATGGGCAAGGTTAATGTGCTTGGCTTTACCCTGGGGTGCATCGCCTTGTCAAAAATTAACAGAGGACAGCTTGATTGAAACTCAAAGCAAGCAGGTTGTAGAGAGGTTTAAATTTAGAATGACCTTAATGACAACCTGTGCCATGTTTATAAATGTTTTACAGAAATGTGTTTACTTGTAAATGGCTTAAATATGCCTTGGTGCCAGGGCAAACACATTCTCATGCTCAACTTATCAAATACCGACACTTGGGCGGTGGCCCATCAAGCCAAATTATGATGCCTGAGTTACCCCTCCAGTGTGATTTTGGATGTCCAGGGATGGCATATCAATTTATGCTCAATACACACATTGTGTCTTCAAAAATAATAAATGTACAGCTTCCACTTGTTAAATGTATATACAGTCTCATTTTTAAATAACCTTTGATCATAGCTAAAAAAAACTTTGTGTTTAGATTTACTTACTTAAGTTTAAGCAAAAAAAAAAGCACGTAGTAAGGTTTACAAAAAAACAGCATAGTTTGGTGTAAAATATGCATGTATGTAACTAACATAATGTAACGTCCTGTGTCATACGTCACTAGCATAGTATGCTGCACAGCACACTATGTTGTTATTAAATGACTCTATTGACCTTTGGTCTCAAATGGAATATGAACAGTGATCTCCGGGGTGAGATTCCGAGGTTAATTTGACCCATTTAACTCCCTTCCCGCCTGCCCTACGCCGAGGAACACTGACCAAGCGTCAGGTATTTGACTAGTTAGGAGTGAGACCGACATGCCAGGGTGTATTCCCTCCTCTCTGCTGACATGCATGCACCACCCTGATCCACTAAACATGTCGATCTGGTTTTATCACAGTTCAGTTTCATGGCTGAGTCATTTCACTCAAAAAAATAAATTATTAAATAAAAATAAACACAGTTGATAAATAAATCTGTTTTATGATCTGACAAGGCTTGGTTAGGTTTAGACACAACAAAAAACTGAGACTTTGTGATTTGGGTTAAAATAACCACTTTGTTAAGGCTATGGAAGCTTTGTTGCCATGGGTACTGTAATGACCAGTTGGTTAGGGTTTAGGTTTGGGAACGATCGTGGTCATCATCAGAAGAAACCAGGAGGAGACAGTAAACGGATAGCTGTCTCTTAACTTAACTCTCCTAACTGATGTTTCGTTGAACCATCCGTCCACCCTGACATCCTCTACTTCGTGGCTCTAAAACAACGTCACCTTACTTCCTACTTTGATATTGTCACTTAAACATTGACATATATTGTTTCAGGGCTCTTGCTGAAATGACTGATGCTGTTGTTATTTTTGGGAGGACAGTGTCTACACTGACATGCAGCTATAAAGACCATATGCTCCCCTAAAAAGAGAGTTTTCTGTAAATGTTTTATTTAACAATAAAACTGCTACTTTATGGTTCAAACAACACAGAACTATAGGCTTACTATCAATAATAAAACTGCCGGATGAATACAGCTGTTATCCACCTGTCATGTCAGCTTTACTGTAGGAAAACCTTTGCTGCAGATGTCAGCTCCACCACAAACTCTTTTCAGGTACAAAATGAAACTTTTTGCAGTGAAATGTATTTCAGTTGCACATGTACAGTAGGATTGGACGAGGACGTTGCATAGCACACAGAACAAAGACTTTTCTAAAAAAATTCTTCACTATGAGAATAAGTATCAGTCTTATTTGTAATTTGTTGCTGATAGGTAAACAGTAGAACTGCTATCTGCTGTCAGCGCTGTTAAGACAACAGAATGTTGGCTGATCGTGGTTTCTGCTTTTTTCAATATGGTCAGTGTGCACCCTTTGTTAAGAAGGCTGGACAACTACATGCTTGCAGGATACAAGACAGGGACAAGATATCAATTAGCTCTTAACAGAGAGGATGCTGGGACTAATTGTGCCACTGAGGAATGCAAAGTGTTCACTAGGGATTATCTCAAGAGAGCAGGGAGAGGTTCTCATGTGGAGGACTGATAACTAAATTGTAAGAGACATAAAAACTGGAGAGTTCCTGAGATGGATGAAAGTCTACTGTAGGTTACAAGCAGGTGAAGCGGGCATCAGGGCTGCCAACTTTTCAATTTAGCTTGGAATGAGAAAGTAAAATGATTTCAGATTGTACATGGTCATTGTCAGAGTCATTCTGAAGAGGACCCCATTGAGAATTTTAGCAAACCTATCAAGGAATTTTAATTACAGTTTAAATATGAGAAAATTATAGTATGAATGTTCTAATGTTATTTGAGCTGACATCCCCCCTTAATTATCTCAAAAACTGTAAATAAATACAACTTCATATTTTGCATGATCACAGTTAGAGTCAGGGTCATGATGAACAGGATCATACTGAAACATTTTAAAAACCGTTGAATAAAAACTTTTTTTTTTTTTTTTTTAATTTAGCAGAGTAAAAAAAAAGAATGTTTTTAATTTGAGCTGACATTCCCTGTGCAGAACTTAAAATCAAATCAGAAAATGTTCTCGTTTTTTTTGTCATTGAAAGAATTTTTTGGCAACGACATGTATTCAACTTATTGATACATCAGAAACTGCTTAAAGTTATCCAGCTACACTGATCAGCTGCCTTAATGGATCTAAAAGCTTGGGACGGAATCATTCCTATGTAATTTACTCCTATCATAATTTGCCTCGTGGTAACCCGTTTGCTTCCAGCTGGCTACCTGAGGCTGGTGCTGCACGCACACTAAAATCATAATGGGAAAAAGAAAGTCATTTTCTCTGGATGAAAAACATAGTCTCCTTGAAGCTCATGACAAACTACCAAAAACAAGCCAACGAGCTGCAGCAGAGATACTTGGTGTTCCTCAGGCTCCCTTGTGTAGCCGACTCGAACGAAGAGAAATGGTCGTGGCTGCTCATAATGGAGAAGGAAACAAATTTGCATGAGAGAAGCACCTTTGCTTGAACCTGCCCAATCCAAGTCAATCGATGACTCCTGGTCGTGTTCCTCAAAACCACTGTACTTGATTTTGAAACAGTCAGTAAAATTCAGTAAATAGTGAAGCACTGTGTAGTATGTCATATCATATCTAACGAATTAGCACCTCAAATTTGCCTTGTCATGTTACGTACTTAGTGTAAAGTTACATTCTTGACATAAGGCCAAGTAGAGTAATGTAGATAAGGTTTAGGAAAACAAACATGGTGACAACATAACTTAAAATAACTCAGAGTTCACTTGGTTTCACGCAGTCCGAACACAAGTCTTCTGGGGGAAAGTCCTGTGTTTGTTTGATCCAGAAAGTGTGTGTACTCTCTTAAATATTCCAGTGGCTTTTTGGCTGATGTGTGTATACTATAAACAGGCAGTAAAAGAAGTGGTTATACCCTGTATAGCTGTGTATACACTCTGCCACATTACTGGTTTGACCCATCCACCACCCTAACCTGCCTCTTTACATGGGCTTTAACTCTTCATACTACTTCCTTTTTTATTCCTGTCGGTGTGATCACAACCTTCCCAATTATGTGGGTTATACACACATAATTGGGAATATGAATGCATTACTTTCATAGCTATATGTACCAACAGTGCATGAGAACAGCCTGATAATAATCATTCACTTACAGTGATCAATTTGACCCAGACAGATGTGATCTCTGTGAGAGGTTTCCACTGTATTTCATGTGATATGATGTGACCACAAAAGCACAAATAGACAAATAGACACACATCAAAGCTGAAGCGGCTCTCTTGACCACATTACCGTGTTGCGTTGTGCTGCTCTGTCTTATCTGTCCATGCCCTGTCAGTGTCCTCTTTGGGCATCACGATGCTACCAGTTATAAATTAGGTTTCAGTTATTGCATGAGAACACAGACATGTGGTGTGAGAGTCTGTGAAAAGTGTCAATGGGCTGAGTCTTAGAGTCAATATGAGTTGGCAGCCCTGCTGGGCATGGATCTGACAAGTTTCAAACAAAAAGAAAAACAGTTCATTGCACTGGCGACAGAAAAACTATTTGGTTCTGGCATTGTTAAGTGCTTGGTGATACCTAACCAAGGTATTTTCATCAGAGACTTGAGGCTTGCCTTGTTTCCACTTCCATGCTCATCGTTTTGTCATTCTGTTCTATCCTGGTGCTGTCAATCTGCTAATGTGTGTATCAGCTTGTTTATTTATATACTTGCCAAAGCTGGAGCTATGGGTTAGCAGTTTTACAAGAGATGCCACTGTCACATTCCCCACATGCCTCCCTGGGACGTGCAGAGATAAACACAAGTAGAGTGTTCCACTTCCAGATAGTTCCTCCAGAGATGGCTGGTGCTAACAGCATTATCATTATGCAGACATGTGCTGTTGTAAATTAACACAGCTACCAGACTGAAAGATTTATAGGGAAATTGAGAAAGTTAACTCCCCAACAATTCACTGTCTTCATCTTTAGAAAATGTTTTATATATGGCAGGACTGGTGAGGGAGACAATAACCAGGAAAGGTGTGTTTTACACAGTGTGCTGGAATAGAATGGTAAATACTGCAGCACCAAGTCAATGAAATGAATGTCACAGTGGGACTCGTGTGTCCACGACTGTAGCCTGAAGGTACAACAGTGGAGTTCAACACCAAACGGAATTCACTCTCTCGCTCTCTCCACTCTGAAGTCCAGTCTGCTCTATATAAAGCACCATGTCAGTGAAATTCACTCGGACAGTTACACGTTTTTCTATTTTTTTCCTAAGGCTGTATCATACTCTCAGATCATTTATAAATGAGTTGGCGGGATGTCTGCATCACGAGACGTGCCTGAGCATGAGAGCACGGTAATAGACACGCTGGCTCTGGCTGGGCGTCAGTTTTTCTCCACTGAAGTGGGTTACGGTGAGGGTTATTATGTAGAATCACACTAGCAGCCATGTAAATTTTTCTCCTCGTGTTGGGCCTCTGTGCCAATTTTCGGTGCGAGACGCAACGGCAGCCGAAGAAATAATAGGCATGAAAGATGTTTTTGTTCTCACACACACATTAGCACACACTTACTGCATGCATTTGCACAGCATCCACTCAGCTTAGAGGTGAAACATATCTAAATAATCCTGGCAGTTACTGGGGAAGAGAAAAAAAGAAACATGGATCTAAGAGCAGGTCAGTATAATGACTTCCATGGCTTACTGGAGTCTAGGATTAAGGCAATGAGGCACTGTCAGATTGCTCTGGCTCAGCTGTGTGTGTCTACACATTCATATACTGTGTGTGTGGTCCACTGTAGGTTTAAGTCTGAACCCAACAGCAGACGTCTGATGCTCCAGTGCCAAGACATACTGTAATAACTCACCCAGATGAAATGTGTGTGGTTCACGGCAGGGAAGGGGTCATGTCTGTGTGTGGGAGCAGCTACCTGAAGGTTAAAGGTGTGCAGGTGTCAGTCATACTGTGTCTCACATGCTTTAGGGGGTTTGGTGTGCATCCCCCCTGTATCATCAGTGACCTCCGGCCGCAGTTCTGCCATGACAGCTGTCTGTATACGAAGGAGCTTCTGCAGTCAAGGTCATGTGCGCGGCAGGGGTCGGGGGATCGACAGAGCCCTCTGAGGGTCTCACGCAACACCGCGGAATATGTTCAGTTTGCCTGGAAAAGCAGCTTGTCAGCGATTTGCTACACAGAGCAGAGTTCACTGCGTCTGGACATGCTGCTCCTGCTGCTGCCGCTGAACGCAAGCGGGACATAGGAAGGAGCCACTGCGAAGGACACATGGTTCATCACAGGAGCAGCGAGGGCCCTGACCTTCGACAGTTGTGTCAGAGAATTGGAGTATTGAGTGTAAGCATCCTGTTTCAGGACCTGAGAGAAATGACCACTCCAAGGCTGTCTGAGTAACTTCAAGATCATGTGATTTTTTTAAGGGCTAGCATAGTAAAGATTTAATCACATCATACATAATTGTTGACATTTTAATAGGTAATGTATCAAGTTGACGGGGTAATACAAGGAAAGGAGAGAAAATGCTTTTTGGCAAAACTCTGGACTTGCAAGTATCTAAAATAGTGTGACCAATTTTTACATATGTGATCGAATATAGTGAAAATATTATTGATAAACAGGTCAGAGAAAAGAAATAAGACCAGTATTTTGCCACAATTTGAAAGCTGAGTCTATTTGTGATGATAGAAAAGGTGGTTATTTGTTAGGGCGAGGTTGAAATGTCTTCTGAATTGATTCCAGATTCTAAGGGAGTCTTTGACAATAGAATTTGCTATGTGGATATCCGGATTTGGACGTAGTGGAGAGGTCAGGAGTGATGTAAAGGGGAGTGGGAAGCTGGACTGTAGCTCCAGGAGTGTTCAAGTTGGGCCTACTTTGTTGGAAAATGTGCTGATGCAGAATGGGAATTTGGATATGTTTGCTGCCCAGCAAAAATGTAGGAAATCAGGTAAACCACATCCACCTTCTAGCTTTGACCTTCCTAAATATGCCTCTGGCATACATGGATTAGATATGTTCCAGATAAATGTAAACATGCATTTGTCCAGTTGTTTAAAAAATGACTTTGGTAGAAAAATAGGGACAATTTGAAACAAATATACAAATCTTGTTAGCACGCAATTTTAACATAATTAATGTGCCCTGCTAAGAAAATGGAAGATTTGACCCATCTAGCTAAGTCTATCTTAGAGTGGTCTAATATGGGGTAAAGTTATATTTAAGAAGTGCTGTGAATTTATGTGTAATGTTACATTTCTTATCCCTAGATATGTAACACACTTCAACTTTAATTTGAATGGAAACTGGTTGTATCTCATTTTCTCTGCTAGCTTATTAATAAGGAAAAGTAGGTTTTTGTAAGGTTTTGTTAACAACCTGAGAATTGCTCAAACTCATCTAAAAATGTCTCGCAAATGAGATATGGACTTTTCTGGGTCTGAAATATAGAAATATAATAATGTATAAAATTGTTGACATTTTAGGACTGGTGTGACTCCTGGATACCAACAACAACAACAACAAAAATCCTTTAGATCAGCAGTGAGTTCCTCTGCTCTCTTTTATAGCTGTGTATTAGCTCAATAAAATACAGCAGGAGAAGTGAAACAGTTGCATAACAATTGATCAGCCCCCTCATTGTAAATGGCTGAGCATCGCTGTCTTGCCAAATTTAACTTGAGGCTTGGGACTGGAGTTGTGGGTGGACGTAGGGCCTGCTTTCCCCCTGGCTCTGACAGGGGCCCATGGGCAGCCCAGGGCCACTCGACATAATTTCAAGGCCTAGTTCCCTTTCATCTCCATTATTTATAGACTTAGAGCAGAGGAACAATCTCCCTTGCGGCAGCTCATTGGGCTTATGTCTCCACTCTCCCCCCACCCCCATTACACAGAACCTTTATTTACACAGACATCACTAGTTAAGCACTGGCCTCACAGGGACAATGCTGTAAGCCTTCCATCTTTGCCTTCTGTGTAATACACTACAATAGGGCGGAAAGGGAGCGGGGACTTAGTGTTTAAGCTATTCACCGTGAGCAGCAAAAGAATTTATCAAGTTTTGAGAAACCACTCTTTGTGCTTTGTATCCTTGCAATAGCTCTCAACTAGATGTCATCATCTTGCAATGTCCTCATGTTTTCAAAGTCTATTATCCTTAAGGGAGAAAGAAATCAACTCCGAAAAAAGCTACTTCAACTCCAACTTTCCAGCTGTCACGTATAGATATCATAAACAAAAACCTAATCAATGGACTATGACAAACTTTAAAACAGAAATAGAAAACTCATGGGAAAAAGAGCTGGGTGCGGGTAGAAGGGGGGGATGTGTTGAGGATGCAGTTGCCAAGTCTTTTGGAAATACTTTAGACAAAGCAGACTTTTAAAGCCAAAAAGAGTGATGATGGCAAGAGCGAGGAAGGGGTAAACAGACCGAGGGAGGAAAAATGCCAGCATGTGTATTGTGCATCCCACTTTATCTTCCTCTGAAATATCAAAGGGTAATGTTTGGAGCTTTTGTCATCCTGATTTTAATACAAAACAGCAAGCTTTGTAGGACAGCAGGAAGACACAGTTGTCCCCCTCAGGGTGACACATCCAAAGCCAGCCCATCAATCTCCAGACCCTGTGCGTCTGGATCTGCTACTTGGGAATTCTATGTGAATGCCAACACTGATGAAACCTGATGCTGGCCAATTCTACTTTTCTACTTTGAATAATCAGGTGAAATTGTGTGATGTATTACGTGTCAACTTAATTTCATATGACTGTGTATGCATGAGTGGCTCACTATGTGCACACACTGTATGTGTCAGTGGCTCCATGTGTTAAACCATGTATGAAAGTAATTACATCTCTGGAATGAACCAGTGTAAAAACTTGAGGATGCAATTATGCTCCCATTGAATAACTCATCCTTCCTGGCAAGAGCTAATTGCATTAAAATGGATTGTGTATAGTCCTCTAGCATGAGGCATTAAGATTAACGCCAGGAGAGTTAATAGTGTGTCATCTCCTGAGCACCCCCTCCTCTTCCAACCAACCACCCGCCCTCTCCCCACATCTCTAATATAAGATTAGAAGCAGGGAGAAAAAGAGAGTGCAGGAGGATAGAAAAACATGTTCTGTTTCTCCTCTCAGCATCTGCTCTCCCAGCTGGGAAAAGACCCAAGCTATTCATCAGGCTCCACGCTGCTGTCTGCATGTATTCAACTCACTCAAAGGTCACACCGTTAAAACACCAATCTGAAATCCTCTGGCCTGTTTTTAGAGCTCCGTCCCTTCAGATAGAGCAAACCTGTAGGCCAAACTTATTTACATACAACACAGACGGGTGTGGGTAGATAGTATATGCGTTCCTGCATCATTTATCAACCTCTATTTTTCCTCTGTGTTTGGTGGCCCGGGGTCCTGTTGGCACTATGTCCTCTCCCATTTATTAAAATTTCATGCTCTGTAATGATAATTTATTTGTTACGCATTTATTTAGATAGAACATTCAACTTTTGAAAGTGTGTCCTACATGCTATTGCTGCTAAAATCGGTCATGTTTGTTTATGCGCAGCAGAGCGCTTCAGAGCTACCTGCTCTCTCTGAGGTATACAAGTGTTAGGTGTGTGATCTGTGCGGTAGCTTACACTCACGAACACTTGGGGTTCAAGGAAACGTGTGTGTGTGTTCGGTTGTAACACTCCCAAATGGCTCAACGCGCTGTGTCATAGTTCCCTGTCAGGCCCTCAGCGCTCCACCAGGCAGCTAATGCCTTGAAGAAATGGGCTTCCGAGCTCAACATTAATCCCTACAGCATTTCTGTCCTCACTTCCCTCCTTCCTTCCTGTCAGGGCAAATTTAATGTGACACATATTCACAAGAACACAGGCCCTTGTAATTGTTCGGGCTCTGGTGGATCCCAAGTCGTGATAAAGGCTGTTAGCCATGTGGCAGTATTGCCGGAGTACCAAAAACTTCTCGCTGGCGGGGGCAAATCCTCACTAATGGCTGCGGAGATATGTTGAAAAGGAAACACAATTTCTCAGTTAAATGGTGTGTATAACAGATCCCACACAGGGGATGTTCCCTCTCTGTCCTAGGAAGAGTCATCTTAGAAGTTCTTGGCTCATATCCACAAAGCATTTTCTCACCCATAAATACTGTATATAAAATATAAAATATATATTCTGCATAGCATTAAATCGAGGAACTAAAGCTTTCTGTGATGTTATGTGCACAGCTAGCAGTTTTTAACAAGCAGCTCTAATCTTAAAGGGTGGAGTTGACACTGAGAATTTAATCAGGGAGGCGTTACAGCTTGTCAGACACTGACACTGAGACTAAAATGATGAAAAATATTGTGAGTGACTCATCTTTCATGGTTAAAAGAGTGTCAAATATTTTTTCATTCCACTTTAAAAACCGAGCTGTTGCTTAAGAGGACAATAATGGTGATTATATATTGAATACGACTTGACTCTACTGTCTCCCTGCTCTACAACTTATTCACCTCAGGCCGAGTGATGGGGAGTGATGACACGGGTACCTCTGTCTTGTTGGATTCTTGTCATTAGGACTCAGCTCCTCTCACCTTAACATTATTTCCAACATGGAATGGAAATATCATGGACATAATCGTGAACATTTTGTATTAACGATGCACTCTTGAACTTTCACACTATGTCAGATTTGACACTGTAGAAACCTATTTATAAGCAGCCCTACTATATTTAACATCCATGCCGTTAACCTGTTTTTGGCATAGTTTGTATATATTGGACTGCATCTTATTCGCACCTCACTGTTATTTAGTTTTTGTATTTTGCACTTATTGTTGTGTTATTTCAGTCTTTTGTGTATTGCACTTTATAATTACACATGTCAATTACTTGTCGCCTAAAACTGAACTGTAAAAGAATCAATCCTCTTTTTTCAGTCTTTTCCAGTGCGATATGAAACTTAATTGGCAGTTAACTGGCCTTGATGAAAGTAGAAGTGTGTGCAGCTTTTTATTTTATATGTATATCAAGGCTACCCCTTGAAAGTCAGAGATTCGAATCATCAGTCAGAGACCCCTGAGTTGACTGAGATTGCTTCAAGTTGAACAGTTGTTTTTTTGTTGTTTTCTGCTTGTCAGTGTGTTTTGCAGCATACTTCTGGGAGCATTTTGGTCTCCAGATTTTGCTGCTGAATGAGCACTCTTGACTTTCACACTACTCTTTGGTACAGACAGCTGTGATGCAGCGGCACAGAGGAGGAGCAACTTTCTACCGTAAGGCTCCGAGATAACAGCATCTTCTCTCTTTTGCTTCGGAGTGGTAATTTAAAGCTCACATATACTTAATATGACACAGTCTCTGTCTTTTGTTTGATATCTAGTGTCTAGAAAAATGTTGTTGCACATGTCCAATACTACCTGTTCAAACTTTAAAACTTTACATGGGGAAAAAAGCAATGAGTATATTCATATTATATAGCTGACTGAGATAACTCAGAGGCGGGCACAGCCCTAATGTGTATATATAAAGTTTGCTGCAATCAGTGGAAGAATGTGACACTCCTGCCTGTATGAAAGTAAGGAAATTAAGTGTTATTTACTGACCACCACTGCTGGTTTGATTTATGTAAGTTAGTCTACTTCATAGGGTTGGGTACTGTTCATATTTGGAAAAAATAAAACCTCTAATACTGGCTCCGGTATGTAGATTTGGGTAACAATGTCTAACAGTACCTTTTTTATGCGCTTCACTTTCTCTGTGGGAAAAAAAATTACATTTTTGAACAAGCTGCAGGGGTGACTTTGTAGACTAAAATGTTATTCTGTTCTAATCACACATCTGTCTCTGTCTTGTCTTCTGTCTTTCTGCTTGTGTGTGTGTACGTATGTATGCAAGTCTATGTGTGTCTTGTCAGCCAGCAGTGACTGTAGGCTATTACTAAAATAAAAAAGGAAAAACAAGCGGCAAAACTATTGTGGCACATCAGCGCTGCAGTGGCCTGTAGTTTAATCGTGGCGTTCTCATCCAGATATGCTCTCAGGTACTGACATTTGGCACCAGTGGACTTAACATGAGTCTGTACTCTGTTGTTCCAGCGTAATTTAGTTAGTTGTGAGTTTGGTACCCAACCCATCAGGGTCAGTAATCAGGTCAAACCCCTCCAGCAATTTTTCTTATCAGAAGGTAATGTTTTACAGCCATCCACAATATACACACAGGCCTGTGTGTTTTCAATATGTTTTATTCCTTTATTTCTTTTAGTTCATTTAAAAATAACATTTATATGTAAAACTGTTTGTTTTGGGATCGTATCAAAGAGCAGATGTCATTTCATCCATTAATAAATCTGGGCTAACAGAGGTACAGCAGCTTATGTTAATACTCAGCTGGCACAAAAATGACTCATATATGCAGATGTATTTTCTGTGTTTCATTGCAACACTTGAGATGGAACTGATATATTCTCCACATATGATATAAAAAGTGGCCTGCTTCACTTATAGTTGAACGAAAGAAATGCTTTGACATAAATCTAATCTATTCAGGCTTAAGCTGTGGAAACAAAACAGTGTTTTAATTTAAGGGGTGCTTGTTTTATGTAAATGAAGTGGATTATGTTATTTATTTGTGTTGTACTTCTTGGAGATTTATTACATGTCATATTAGTGCTATGCACAGCCTGATGCAGAGTGAGGAGCTTACCCTGCTTTGTGTGCCTCTCCTCAAGTGGGGATAAATATTTTTGTTGAAGGGACAGAATTGGCCTCAGGTTTAGGAAAAGTAGAGACCGATGCATGATGATGATCTCTGTTAGATTAATACGTTGCATTCTTAAATGGAACAGACTGCACTTGTATTGTGCTTTTCCACTAAAGGCCCTTTTACACCACCTGTCATATTCACCCATGCACACACACACAGTCACACACTGGTGGTCGAGGCTACCAAACATGGTGCCACCAGCTTCTTGGTAACCATTCACACACACTTACACACCGATGGAACAACCATCGTGAGCAATTTGAGGTTAAATATCTTGCCCAAGGATACTTCAACACACGGACTGGAGGAGCTGGGGATCAAAATGCCGATCTTCCAATTGGAAGACGCCCCGCTCTGCCTCTGAGCCTCAGCCGCCCACTAGTAACCACAGTCTGGTCCGATTCTTGCCTTAGTTTGATTTTCTGATCCAACACTTGTTAAGGTTTTTTGGATGTGCATACCCTCCACCCTTAAGGTTAAGGAAAAGAAACATGTTTGGACATCTTTAGGTTTAGGTAAGTTAAGTTACATAGGTTAGGTTCAGGAAAAGAAACATGGTGATTACATACCTTAAAATAACTCAAAGTTTTCCTCCTAACACCAGTCTCCTGGGGAAAGTCCTGTGTTTTGTGACCCATTTTGAAGCCCATTTTGAGGCCACAACTCGCCTCCTTCAGGGAACTATTTTCTTCTTTAAAAACACGTCAAGTGAGAACCAGTGTAAAATACAGATGTAACTGATTGGACA
Source organism: Chaetodon striatus (assembly GCA_029783705.1). Lineage (NCBI taxonomy): Eukaryota > Metazoa > Chordata > Actinopteri > Chaetodontiformes > Chaetodontidae > Chaetodon > Chaetodon striatus. Next base: position 29,211,670 of record JAPZEB010000012.1, on the reverse strand, counting down.
TGTGAGGCAGCCTCCCTGAGTATGTGGGTTATACACTGGCTCATGATTGCACGGGATTAAATACAAATTGTGATGCATTTCTTTTTGTAGATATATGTACAAACAGTGCATGAGAACAGCCTGCTCGTCTAGATGCTCTGGAGTATCAAGTGCTAACATTCCCCAGAAGTGGAAAGCACTCTGCATCAGGGCTAGAGTCAGGAGGATGCATTGTAATCTACAGTGCTGTACAGGCCCACGTCATATGAACATACTTATTCTTCCTCTTGCAAAGCTAATTTTTAGTTAATACATCCAAAATGCGCCCAAGCAATTACATTGTTGAAGATGAACTAGATAACTGTATGCACGCTGATTTCCACCCGGGTGCTGCGATGTACCCACATGGTCAAATTAAGTCTTTTTTTGTCCTATTCGCTAGAAAACGCCATTGACGACGTACGACAATCAGTCAAAACAATCATAGCTCATGGAGCACACACTGCTGCTTCAGCTATGCATTATGAATATGTTTATAATCCAACATTTTACCACCGCTGTATTATTCATTCATTCTGTATCTACATTAAGATAATGTGGCTGTGCTGGGTCTGACTGTCTGAACAGTGCTCTGGGCTAAGACTGACTCCTGACTGCTCAAGCTGTTAGGCTGAGGAAACACCAATCAGCGGCAACAAGGCTCTGCAGCTCTACAAGCCCGTGCAGCTTTTTATTGGACTCTATAGGGGAGCCATCTATACTTGGTTAACATCTTCTGGTCGGCTGATTGCTGCTGACAGCATGGGTCTTTGAAGTCTGAGGGTGTATGTGAACATACATACGGTGCCGATATATGAACCTCTTGAGAGAGAATTAAGAAATGGGCAGGGGAAGTACATTTCCAGCCACCGTAAAACCAACTAATGTGGGAGATTTAGAAGCTGAGGGGGAGGGAGATAACCTTAATAAAAGCTGTAAAATTATTTTTCCAAGGTGCAACAACATCCTGAGGAAGAGGAAAATTGCATTGTGCTGTTATATCCTGGCTATTAAGTTAAGAAGGAGTTTAATGAATTCATGCGATGTTTGTGCCATGAAACAAATCAGGTCTTTGAGGATGTGTAAAAATAAACCACTGAAAATGGAGTAGAAATCAATCAGTAGTCTCATAAGCTGGATGCACATTTTGCACCCTGACTCTCATTTTACATCTCTAACTATATACTGTGCTGTGAAACCTTACTTAGCCCTCTAATTGCTGGATGACGATGAGAGAGGTTATATAATGATTCCCATGCTCTTTTTTTTAAGCTATTGTTTCTCCATGATTTATGTGATATCTTGTCCTCATAGGTACTGGGTTCATTGTCCTACGAGTCTAACAGCACTTTATATTCCACAAAAGCTCAGAGTCAACATGCTGAGAGCAAAAAGAGTTATTTTCAACAACATCAGCATAGTAACTACATGCCCGAGTGCATCCAAGTTCACCGTGAGTCACTCAAAGCTCAGTCAAACTTCATCTAGCCAACTGACTCCCCAACATATTTGGATGCATCTCTTTCTCTCATTTCCAGTCATGGAAGAATTGCAGATTTTGCAATTTGGCATTCAACCCACAAGACGTAAAACACTTACTTTCCATTTGAGAACATCGCATGCTACCAGATAATACATACCAGTTCAGCGAATTAGATGTGTTGTAGATGTGTGCAGATGTGATTCCCATGTGTTGATTTGAATGACCTGACAGCAATCACGCCCAAACAGACACTGGGGGACAACAGCTGTAGTTTTGGGCGAGCGTACCGACTGATGCCGCGATTTCTGGAGAAGACATTTGCAGCCCACGGCGTGTCACTTCCATGTCGCTGAAGCGGAGGTGCGTGTAAATGTACCGCCATGAGCGAGGAGCAGGCGAGCTTTTATGTGATTAAGAAGATCTCACTGCTAGTACAGGGAGAATACATGGTCTCGCTATTGATTTGGCCCTGGGTTCTCCTGCTGTGGTTGTTTATTGGCCCTTGACTTTGCTTTTGTGCTGAGGAGACACCTGCCGAATCTCGACTGCCAGCTGACAGACCAGATTCCTGAACTCATGGCTGGATGGCGGCCCACCCAATAAAACCTGCAGGAGCACACATGCACCGGAAAAGGTGTGAAGACTGCATGTGTGTGTGACAGTGTATCTACCAACTGTCTGTCTGTGTCACTGGACACATTTCTGATGTGTGCATGCAAATGTGTGTATTTTTGTGTGCACTCAGTTCATATTGACTGATGGCAGTGTGATGAGAGTTAAAGCTAAGCAGCCCGGAGAAGTGTGGATTAATCGAAGGAACTGGCAGACAGAATCTTGTGTGGCTGCAGACAGCTGGTCAGTCAATGCCTCTTTTTCAATATATATCTGTGTGTGTGTGTGAGAGTGTGTTAAAAAATATCCCATCCCTCATCCCCATGCACCACGGGGGTGTAGGCGCAGTGTTTCAGACGAGTTCAGGCACCGTTCCTCTGAATAAATAATGCAGTCAAAATGTATCTATTAGTTGGAAGCAATGTGATAACCCAACGAGAGAGTGAAAGTGAAAGAGTTCATTTTGAATGCAGCATTCCCAAACAAGCTGAGGCATGAGACTCCTGTTTTCAGGAGGAAGGCCCAGTTTTGTTTTGTTTTTACCTTAGAATAAAAAAAAAATCCTTCCCTTCTCTCACACTGCCTTTTAGAGAAGAAACCCATTAGGCCTGGGACAAATGGCTGATGGGACAGGAAGGACTCAATAATTCAGCAACCATTGTTTCCTCTGATGTGCACCTCACTCTCAATTGACCTCTGCTCCTATGTTGTTTTTCCTACTTGATGGATCCCCTCACTATGAAACAACTTTAGGAGGAATCTGAGGCCTAAATAAAAACACAGCTAGAGGGGGGGGGGGCAAGTGTAGTAACTGCATTATGTATAAACACGCACACATGCCAAAATGAAACGAGCAGACAGAGAAACACATGAAGATAAGCGCACATGCCCTGGACTTGTGCATAAATCAACTCCTATCTGTTTATCAACGACAGGCGAGCTTCTGCCCCACAGCTTAACTGTCACTCACTGATAAATTAATTACTGGAGCACCGCTTGTGTCTTCACTAGCTACGGGCTTATCTCCACCATACGATGAACTTGCATGTGAACAGACAAGCTCATAGAGAGGTCCACAGCACCATAACCCCAGTTGGAAAGTCATAATCAAACAGCTTTCTCTCCCATTAAAGAGCTTATTAAAGTGCTGAATGCGCTGCTGTTGTTGACTTCAGTAATTTAATAAACATATCAACAACAGAACGCTGAGTGTGTGTTTGCGTACTCTACAAAAACACAAGTGAGGTGACCATTAATATGCACGGCAGTCCAACAGCTCATTGGAGGAATGTACTGTAAGAGGCTGTAATAATGTGGCAGGGTGTTCAGAATTCACTCACATTTTTACTCAGTTATCCAACAGCCATAACTGCCTACTGACAACTTTGACCAAATTAAGGGTTGCTATGCAAAATCCAGCAATTTAGGGATGGGTGATCTGTGCTTGAAACATTTGGCCCTGCCCAGCTGGGGAAAACATCAGCTTCAAACCAGAGGCTGTGTTGAACATATTCGGCTTTAATAAGCAAAGGCAGGGGACTAGAGTCACATGACTTGACTCGAGTCAGACTCAAGTTGCAAATTTGAGGACTTGCTTAACCAACACTAATAAAAGACTTTGACTTTTACTTGGTGTTTTTGACTTAAGACTTGACCTAGACTTTTTTTTTTTAAATCAAGTATTTGTATTCTTCTAGATGTTGAGAAGCTTTTTGTTGTTTGTTTTTGAAATACAATTGTGTCATCTCTAGTGATATGCATGCAAACCTGGCAACCTACTAGGAAGCTGCGGACCAGCAGAGGCAAACACACGAGGCAGCTATCATGGAGGCTGTAGTGGAAGGTATACAGGGTATACCCACCTCTTTTTCTGGTCATTAACAGTATACCCACCTATCAGTCAAAAACCCATTGGAAAATATAGGAGAGTATACCCACTTCCTGCTTGGTAACTTACTCATCTACCTGGCAGCACACCCACCTCATCAACTACAACTACACCACTGGGAGGAGGCTGTTCCAAAAACAATAAAATTTGTATTCAAGAATTATGTTGTTGATGACGGCAGTATGGAGAGATCAGGGGTATGCAACACCACAACACCCAGCTTCATCTTCACTACAAAACCCACAAAGATGATACTTTGCTGATTTTGAACGAGCTTTGTATTGTAACAATGTGGGTTGTATATGTAAATGAACTGTGGTTCATTTAGTAACCAGTCCCCAGATCTCCCTGCTCATCTCTCGGCTCAGATCCACTGAATGAGGTGATTTCTGCTGGCTGTAAGGCTGTTGCTCGAACCACTGATAGTACTTGTGCATTTTTGTATCAGAGTATAGAAGCAGATCAAAAGAAAGACCTGCCCCTTTCTCTTTCTCGCTCTAAAACTAAAACCAAACTCAGATCAAACCCTTCTCAAAAAACAGACAAGCTCACAATACGTCACCCACCGACGGCAGAATTTATCGGTCTTGTGTGACACTGTTCTTTCTGGTAGTTGTAGGTTGTTTACCTCTTGAGCAAAAGCTAATGCCATAGCCTATCTTTCTCTGTTTTCTCTGTTCATGTAGCACCAGTTTCAAAAGTATTTGGGTCTTTCTACTGCACAGACAGCCTAGCTTTATGAAAAGACTATCTTTCTAACAGTGAAATATTTCTTCAAGAAACAAAAAAACGAGAAAAACATCTACAGACGACCTGTGAAGTTTGTTGATCTCTACTTGTCCTTCAAGTTGGACGTTATTCACTTCAGCACTTTGACAATAAAATCTTATCTACTGGCTGAGTGTTGTGCAATTCAGCATGGGGCTGGTGTAATTATTGCTTTGAGTAATTATTTTTTTTCTCCAGTAGGCAAAGACTAATCCATCATATTGATAGTCCACATAGATCCCTATGGGGAGTGCACGTTGACTGAATATTTATACACTGTGTGGTGAACCACGTTTTACTGAGTCATTCATGGAAACTGTGAGGTGAAATTCTTTTCCTCTGTGCCACAGCACAGACTTCTTTTGACAGCAGCCTTGAAACAAACAAAGAGTTTCCTCCCCCCCACTATGAATTGCTCATTTATGGTTTTTCGACTGTGAACCGAGAGTATCACAAAATCCACCATCTGAAAAATAGAATAACTGTTTTTAGTTTAGTTTTTTTTTTTTTTTTACCCTCCTCCCACTTTTTGGGGACAGGGCACTTGGGAATGATTTTTAAGGATTATTCAAGGAACTTAATAAACCACTACTATCACTGGGCTAGATGAAAGCGCACTCTCCCACACAACCCGAAAAGAAAAAAAAAAAAAAAATCATTAAAGTTCAGAGCTCAAAGTACTGTAAGATAATGCAGAGACATGTTTCTGCTCCTGTCTCGCCATGACCAATTGGATTAGTTGAACCAATGATAAACTAGGAAAGTGAAGGTCTTTCTCTGTGTAGCACCAGCATGTGCTACATTAAAAGCCTCTCCCTCTTCATGGAAATGCAAAAAGGCAAACAAGTGAGACAGAGGGGGGAAAAAATCCTTTTAGTAAGAGAGAGGCGCTGGCTGTTCCTTTAGTGGCAATAAGCCTGCAGAAGACCACTTGGCTCACAATACATAATGTAAAACTAGCTGGCTGTGGAAGTTATGCTATCATGGAAAGGTGATGCAAGATGGATGGAAACACTGTTCTGCCCGCAACGGCTGAACACTGTGAGGAGCTGCTAAAGCCCTGCAGCCAGCATCTTAAGTTCCATCCACCGCATCACTATCGGTTAACGATTTTTCGCTGCGTTCCCGCGGGAGCTATCAGCTAACTTGTGGTAAGGGGTCAAACTTTGTGTCGCTGTTGCCCCCCAACTCTTTAATCTGCACGTGCATGAAACTCATTATGATTGAACCTTGAGGTGCTCTCACTGCATAATGGCAGCTTGCTTCATCTCACACTCTGAACATCTGTTGAAGATGCAGACATATAGTTTTTTCACTGTCTTGCACAGAGTGAAAAGCGGCGTGAAAAAGCCTTAATGCGCTCACAGAATCCTGATTGACTTCAGCCCAAAACCTCATACACAGAGGCAAAATTTACATTTTTACAACCATAGTATTTTAACATGCAGTAGCGTATGGTGTAAGACGATCACTGCTTAAAAGAAGAACATAATCATCTATCACTCTAAGGATTTACATAAGGCTTTATATCACTCTTTTATATAATAATGTATCTAAATATTACACATGCTCACCCGTAAAAGAAACCTAGATATAGCATCAGCCACGCAGCCCAGACACCCACCTACACCAACTCATTCACCCACACACACCCAGGCAGTGTGGGTTTCCATTACACACTTTTGTTCCTATCTCCTGTTTTGTTCTCTACTGTAATTGGAAAGCCAGTGAAGGCATTCTGGGAAACATGACCACGCAGCTCAGGGAATGCATCCAGGCAGAAGATATTAAAATGTATAAGTTTCATTTTTTTCCCCCTTTTTTTGTGATGGCAGTTCACAGTGGGGTGGGGGTATGCCACCACCGGGGCGGAGGGGACAGTCATCTTCTCACATAGCCCTCCGGTGTCTTCCTACGTCTGTCCCGGACGGTCATCTTGTGGGTATGCTAAAGTTTAACGCTGATGAAAGCTGACTGACATCATGAGAAATTAATGTTACACATCAGCCAGAGTGCTCCTGCAGCTCAGGGTGGAGGAGTTTAGATCTTTTACTTTTCCTATGGGGAGGTGGATGGTGGGTTGACAGTTATGAGTTTGTGTGGTTTTTTGTGTGTTGGAGGAGAAGAATGGTTTGGAGTGTACTGTGTGGTATTCATGTGGGGGATATGAGTTATGGGCATGTGAGGTTAAAGGTCTCTGAGTGTGGCACACTATAATAGCATTTTGCTTGTGTTCATATAAGTTTCACTGAAAATGCATGGAGTCATTAGCAAGGATTCATGGCCACAACCATGTCAATGGTCTCTGCAGATTAATTAGTGCATTCAGACTAACACCTAACTTTGTTCTCATTATGTACCCAGTCTTTAATTAGCCCAGAGGATTTCTATTCCATGCTATTTTTACTGTCAAACATTTTTGTTTTGTTATCGCCTCCTTTACGCAGTGTCAGCCGGCACAGAGGCCACACAAACAGTTCAAACAGTGACGTATCTGCTAAAGACACGTCTGAAAACTTACTGTGTTGTGTCTAGCTTTTTCTTTAAAAAAAAAAAAAAAAGACCTCATTTCACAGAGGAACATTACAAGTTACTTTGTTGAGCAACTTACACGCTTGACTTAATTACTGCTGTAGCCAAACTGCCCATCGTCAGCATTCAGTGGGAGAGATCAGAGAGCAGACTTCTTTGTTCTTCTGGCTAATTAGCATGTATATATAACACTAGTGGAAAATAAGTGTTGTTAAAATTATTATCATGAGGCCCATAAATCTGAGAATGCATGATTATTTTACACAGTGCTCCTCTCTAAACAACTCTAATGTCTTAATTTCATCATTACACATGCGCATTTCAAGCCATATAAACATAACTGCGTGTACATATTTCTAACTGTCAGTCTCTGTACTTCCTCCCATTCAGCCAGATGAAATCACTCATTCAAAGAAACTTTTATAACCCCCCTTTTGCCTTATTAACTGATGCCCTGTTTCCTTGTGTGGCAGCTGGTGAGACAAGAGGGTGGAGACTCCTATCTCCTCTGCTCATTGTGTAGCTGTCTGTGTATTACTTTGTAATCTTTTTTTTTTGCTATCTACAGCAGGGTGGGGCTGTCGTGTGGGGGGGGGCATGGGGGCGGTGGGTTGGATGAAAGCTGGTGGGACAATTTATCATTCTGTTTCTCCCTTGTCAAGTCAAAACCCAAGACTGTTCTTCTCTTAGCCAAAGAGCAGTGATAACAATAGGCAAACAGTCGAGCCATTTCTAACATCTGTATTTCACACACAATCCCCCGCTGACTGGGGTTTGAACATTCCCCCTACAGCCCTTGACACAGCAAGCTGCCTGCCTCCTTACTTTGGCAGTTGCTGCACACAAACATACACAGAGACGCACGCCAGGAGCTTGCACATACCCCAGCAGAGATGCAGATAAACAGTTGAATAGATAAAGAGCCAACAAGATGAAATGTAAAAACAATTTGACTTGACATACCACATACACGCACACACTCCTCCTCCTCCCCTCTTTCCTCCATCCCCGCAATAAGAGCAACATCTCGGCTGTTGTGTATGTCAAGCTGTGGTGCTGTGAATAGATGCTTTTAGAAATAAGATGTGTGATTACAACGAATTAAGAGTGAAGACATGGAAGAGGAAGTGCTGCTTTCCCTTCTGGTCGCATATATAGAAAATAAAAAAATAGCCACTAGTCTTTTAGCAATGGGAGATCAGGAGGGCCATGCAGGACTGGGAATACGTTCAAAGACACACACACATCGCTGTGGATTAAGTGTCAGACAAGCGCCAAGGACCCACCACAGGAAGAAAAATACAACTTTGCTTGAATCTAAGCGTAATTTCTGCACACTATTCAACTATATCGTTTCCTGTGGGCATCATTTTATCATTCACCTCACAAAATATGCTTGGAGACATTTTTTCTCCCCCTTGAGCACACACAGGTTCTTTTCTACGCTGGAATTTTCTAGCACTGAAAGTCTGGATGTTTGTGGCAACTTTACCCATGTCAAAAAAAAAAGTACTTGCTGGGGAAGAAAAAAAATCTAACTTAAGATTTTGATCCAACATTTTTTGAGACTCTGGCATTTGTAAAAAGTGTGTTCTGCAGTGGGGAATAGCAATATAGTCCAAGACGTGAGTCTGAATAAATTTTTTTCTTGGTCAAAGGGCTTTTACTATGTATGCTGTTGACATCTTTAGATATTAAAAAATCTGCTGCATAGGGTGCCCTACTGAAAAATGTATAGACTTCTTTTGAAAGCTCTGTACTTAATGGTAACTATCTAAAATATCTTAAATTTATACAATAATCAGCTCAAAGTGATGTTCAGGAACTGTGCCACACAGTATGATTTAAGATTTCAACATCAAAATGAATCACAAAGACATCCACCACTTTTTTACATTTCTGTGTCATTCACTCAGGACACACATATTCATATTTATTCAATCATATTAATCACATCCTGTTGGTTCAGGATAATCAAATATAACATATCATCCGAAATCCATTTTGTGAATTTTGTAAAATAAACACCACCAATGCCACACAATTAACATGTAAATCAATGGACACACAGGAATCAAAGTCTGATTAAGAACTGATAATCATCATTGATCAACATCAGTTGATAGGGCTAAATCTGACAGCTAAGTGTAAAGCTAGGGTGTCAAAAAATAAAATAAGTGATGCACTCTTGTTGCCAGTGGTGGAGTGTGAGTACATTTACTCAAGGATTGCACTTAAAGGTCCAGTGTGTAGGATTTAGTGGCATCTAGCAGTGAGGTTGCAGACCTGAAACTTCTACCGTGTGCCAAGCATGTAGGAGAACTGCAGCGGCTGTTACAAAATCACAAAAACGTGAATGGCCCTATATAGAGCCAGTGTTTGATTTGTCTGTCCTACGCTACTGCAGAACAACATGGTGGACTCTCTAAGAAAGGAACCGCTCCATACGCAGATATAAACAGTTCAATCTAACCTGACAAAAACACAATTCTTATTGTGAGATGATTATAAACGAATGAAAAAATAGTTATGAATATTTTATTCCATTTCTGCCAATAGATGCTAAATCGTGCACACTGGACCTTCAAGTTCTGATTTGAGGTACATGTATTTAAGTACAATATT
>JAPZEB010000012.1:29167382-29191972 GCA_029783705.1 Chaetodon striatus | reverse complement strand
AATTTGCATCTGCGCCCACACACACATAGACACACACACACAAGAGAGAAAGCACAGCATGTCCACTCGCAAGTTAATGAACCAGCAAATATCTCAGCATGCACACATCAATGTTAAGTGCCTCTCTTCAACAGGAAAAGTTAACTTACACCTCCTGACTGTCGTGAAAGAGGCACGAGCAGCGACTGCAGCATCTCTAAACTGAGTCTGAGCAATGGCAGGAAAAAAAGCATTCAATGTTTCCTTGCTGCATTTTACAATGGCGCCAGACATTCCATTAACTAGCAAGCATTCTTGACTTTTATCTTGACATTGCCCAAGTTCAAGTCTGAGTCATGCTAATGTGAGTGAGTATACCAGTGTGGGTGTGTTTAATGTCCCCGCAGTTAAGACTAGTAGTGTAAACAGGCATGCTATAGCACCATCTGTTCCTTTATGAACCCTGGTTTGATTGGGTCTAACTTACTACATCCTTCGTTTCCTTCTTAATGGCAGCACTCCAGAGACAGCTCTGAATCTGAGGCCTGACTTTTAACGAACCACATCCATTGTATACCATAAACCATAAAAGACCATAAAAGGCTTAAACTGCCTCCCATTATACCCAACCTGGCCTGTTGGTTCATCCCATAAGTGCTAATTGATTAGTAAGAGGACCGCATGTGGTATAGCATCTTAGTTAACATCATAAGGGTTGGGTTGTGCACCCAAACCTGCATTATTTAGAATTTGTGTGTTGAATGACTCGACTGTGTTTAGACTCCACTCCAGCCGTCTGCAGTTTACACTCCCGTTCCCATCTCCCCTCCCTCTCCCTCATCAAATGTCTCTAATTCTGATTTCACTCACGGATCTCTTGGATCTCCCCACCACCCTCTGTACCACCAAGAGTCTCCTTGTTTAATCTATCATTTAAGAGCATTAGTTAGAGAGGGGACTATTAAGAAAGAACCACCCTACCCGATCTCTCTCTCTGGCAAGTGTGGTTTTTACTGGAGGGATAAAAGTCTGCTGTAATCTCTCACCCTTTCCGGAGGTGCTGGGTTAAGTAGGTTAGCAATGATTTGGCATTTTAGAGTGCAGAAACAGGAGACATTAAAAGCCCTCACTAGTATGCTACATATTAAGATTGGATTCCTTCAGAGTGAGGCTTATTGTAGACAACTACGGAGCAGGGGGGGGAGAAAATGTGGCAAGTACTGTAGAGCAGTGAAAGAGGAGCCGCGTATCAGGGTGTTGCTGATTATCCTGTTGTTCTGTTCGGATGTCTCATATCAAATGGATTTGCAGCTTACAAGCTCTGATAGCTCTGTTGCTCATAATATGTGTGAGCGAGCATGACTGTATATGTGAATGTGTGCCAGTCAGTGTGGAGTTTGCATTTGTGTTTGCGTGCCTGAGTGCCTGTAGGTAATATCTGTGTTTTCATCTCCAAGGGGCCTCAGCAGCTCGTATGTCTCCACCATGACGGACAGGGCCCAAGTGGTTTTCCCAGCGTGCTGCCGATCCCGTCACATCAACATGAAATGTTGATAGTGCGGCAATCGGGAAGTCGAAGGCTGTTTGGTTTGCGCGCTCCTTACAGGCAGCTCTGCTCATTGATTTGTGCTTGGGTTTTTGAGGGTTTGGATTTCCTAACGATTCACCTGCGGTTCTTTTCCTCTTTGACCAGAAAGAGTGTACCCTTGGGATGTTACTGTATGCTATATCGGTCTATCTGTTTGGCCTATCTCTGCTGCAGTGAGGCCGAGACACTCCCGGACACTGTGAAATACATATCTGTCTGCACAAAGTATCAGCTTGGTACCCCACAGGAAGGCCAACAGGCAAAAATGAGCATCATGCATTTTACATCTACCAGCATTTCTGTTACACACACAGATAAATTGTGACGAAACTGGTTGCTGAAGAGCATATCTAGAAAGAAAACTCATTCAGAATTCATGCATGGCTATCATTTCAGTTGTTCACAACAGCTCTGGATGTAAACGCTATGAAAAATATCCAATTATCAGCTATTTTTTTAAAAGTCTTTCGCAAACTTAGAGGTCTTCAACAGTCACATGAATTTGGAGGATGGAAGTGAGAAGTGTGACTTGCTTTCATAAAAAGCAGCTGTTGTGTTTTTAATAAAGACAGATATGACATCCAAGTTAAAAGAGAAGTTAGGTATCTTGGAGACCGCAGACTGATTGACGCAGCCGCAAGAGCCGTCTGATAATTGCATCTGACTCTTTCGACAAACACAAAGACAAGGTGTCGAGTGGGAGGATAATGGTAGAGGACATCAAAGCATTAGTGGCAGCTCTGTAACTTTGTATACAGAGTGCTTTGCTATCGCTGTTATCTGCGCGTCGTGTCGCTCACACAATCCGCACCCATTACCAGCCAATCATACTGTAAGTAATGCTCTGATTTGAGGTGACTCTGTGGATTATTGACTTCAAGGTAATCATAGTGGAATTTTTTTTTTTTTTTATCATCCATGGAGTAATCATCCTGTAGCACACAATAGCCAAATAACCCCTTTTAGTTGACACGACCTCTGTCTGAGACCAAAGAGCTTTCATTTTTTTCTCTCTTTGTGCTATTAGCTGAGCAAAAAGGAGTCTGATATAAGTCTGTCTGGTTTTGTAATGGCTTGCCGCCACAGGGACATGGGTTTGTTCATTGGAAATCTTAAACAAAGCACAAGGTCCTTTGGCCCTGTCTGATTTGGGAGTGGGGAGAGCGGGATTGGCTATTATCTCGCGGGGGCTGCCGCTGAGGAGCATTGGGAAGCTGCAGCCAGACCCCAGGTGCACTGTCGTACACAGAGGAAATTGAGCAAACAGGAGATAAGTGAGATGGAGGGCTATCTCTCTCTGTAGGGCCGCGTCACGGAACCATCCCTCACTATTAGGTTTCCACTCCTCTCTGCTCCTGGCCTCTCCTTCCCACTCGGCACTCCTCTCCCTCCCTCTCCTCTGCTATCTTAAACATGGGGTGAAACATCAGGCAGACTAAGTGTTTGGCGGTGAAGGACATCTTGGGAGAATGGTCCGTTTCGATTTCCCCCTCCATACATAGCATCAAATTGCATTACCGTGAGACATCAACCTAATCAAAAGCTAGCACTTGCTATTATGCTGTGCAATGCATACTATAAATATGACATATTGACATGGGTGTAGGTGGGAGGCAGCGACAGAAACCGTGGGGAAGGCATTTACAGTCTATGCAGCAGCTTGAGCTGGAACGCCCCGAGGCGAGTGAATAAACAGACATTGCTCAGACAATGCTCAGTCAATGCCCTTTGTCGGCAGTACAGAAATGTAGCAGACAGGCAAGTCAGAGTGCAAGACAAGTCGCATTATGGTGGTCCACCAACGCCTAGCCTGGCACATAAATGAACCGAACATTATTAGAACTAACACATACATAAACATGGACGGCATCCGTGTCAGCTGGCGGAGGTGTAAGCCCCCCACCCACCCAGAGGAAGTGGCAGCAACAGGGACACTGGATGAGGGGTGGCCTGTGGTGGTCATCACTGCAGCTCACGAGCCTGCTGGATCAGAGCGGTAGTGGCAGGCTCCAGATGTGGAAGGGCCCGGGGGCCTTGAGCGCACGTCTCCAACCATCACAACATACCCCCCAGAGTGGGTGGAAAGATGAACAGGGATGGTCGCTGCTGGCTTGAATATATCACTTAGATGGAAAAGAAGGGAGATGGTTGCACGCCTCAGAATGTATTGTATCTCATTTTGGGAGGAAATGTGGGGGCAGTTAATGACTTGTGTGTTGTACGCTTGAGAGCACAGACGTGAGTGTGTTTCTCTGTGTGGCAGTGCAATAAAAAAAGAAAAGCAGAAGATGAAAGTTGTGAAGAAAAGTGAGAGTTTGGTGAGTTATCTCAATAGAAAACAGTACTGTACCTACTGTATTCAGGAACAGCTTATGTAAGGACGGATGATAAAAATGTCACCGTGTTTCATCATACTGGTGGCCAGCCAACCTTTACTTTGTCCCAGTGATAAAAAGCTTTCCCCGCTAGCTAGCTATTTTCTCTCTTTGCCAGACTCCGTTCTGTTAACCTCATTAAAAATAATTAAAATGAAATAAACGGAAAAAGACAATACTGTGAAAATGAAGAAGATGGCTCAGCATGCTTGTGTCCAGCCCCATGTGTGTCCACCATCCTGGAGAGAATTTTCACTCTCCTATTCAGCCGTGTGTTAAATGCACCAAGGGAGTAATTGTATGTTACATGCTCAATCTAACCGACAGTGGACACTTGTGCTTTTTCCTTGGCAGCCATGTTAACTTGTCTTGCTCGTGCGTGGGCGACATTATCATGAAAACACTGAACAAGTGGGAGGATAGTCAGTCTGCACTGACACATGTAGTGAGATGATGGACAGGTGATATGCTCATTACAGCGATCACGTGTGTCAATGCCATATGCACATGCCAGACCATGTCAGTATTTCCCTACACTTTTTTTTGTCTCGTGAAATGTATTACTTTTCTAACCCTGCAGCAAGTGCTATCATGGTCTTACATCACATATCAGCACATTTCTGGCCTCTGACACACATAACTCCATGCTATACCAGGCAAAACATCTGCAGCACGAGGAGGAAAAGGGGTGCATCAGCTGTCATTTTCTCCACATTTTTCCCTTTTTCCTCAACTGAATCACCAGAATAAATGTTGGCATTGTATGTTTCTGTAAACCACAGATATTTAACATTTGTACGCTTTTACGTAACACATATGTTGAGACTGTATGTTTCGGCAATGCTGTAATTAACATATGGTTATGTTAAGGCACAAAATCCACTTGGTTATGGTTAGGAAAATATTATGTGTCTGCTTAAAACACTTGGTTTTGGTAGCACACGCTGCTGCTGCTACTCACAGCTGGAAATGCTGCTAATGTCCCGCGCAAAAAACTGAGCATAGCATTAGTACAGGCAGGACACGATGTAAAGCTCAGCTCACATCCCAGCTACATCAGCTGATCTCAAACAGCCAATCAACTGATGGATCAGCTGATTGATGAAAGGGAGTTAGCTGATAGATCACATGATTCCAATTAGTAAATCTCATTCAGGGCGCCCTATATAAACTGCTCTGGCCTGTCTACTGTTGCTGGTTCCTCTGCAAGCTGCCTTGCAACCTGCCTCCACTCCAGCTCCTCCTTTTCATGCTGTTTCTGACTTATCAATGTCATTTCTGTTGTCATTGATGCTGCTCTGTTCTATTCCTGGGGGTTGTTTGCTGCTGCTCTCCCTGCCTTTGGCTTTCCATGTAGGCGCATGGAAGGGCAGGGAGGTTTGCTCTCTCTGCATCAGTCTTTCCTTATTTGCACGCAGAAGGGCAGAGAGGTGTGCGCTCTTTGCCTTAAGGCTTTCCATGTAGGCACATGGAGGAGGCTTTCTGCGTAGGCCTAGGAAGGCAGAGAGGCCTCAGAACAGAGCCATACTGCCAAATTAATACTGCAAATGGAAATAAAGTTTTCTTTGATTAAAGTGGTCCTTATTGAACATACAGTTCCTCCACCTCCCAAAGACAAAGTCAGCTCATGTACATGTAATCAGAACTATGTTACTTAAGAAACGTCGATATAAGACCTATGAAACAAATGTATTGAATCCTGGGGTTGCAAAAACATACAAGGCCAATATGTTCTGGCCACTGGGGTGTTTTTCCTACCAGTATCTTATTGAGTCTGTCTGTACAGCAGCACTAGCTTTATTAGCTGGATGTTGTTATGCCCATAATATCCTGGATCAATCTTCATTGGTCATTGGTCAGCATGGGTTCAGGCAGAGGAAAACAAAGAGGGTCCTGTCTCTAGTGAAGATATCTTAGGTCCAGTCATTCTGATGGATTCACAGAGGAACTGACCTTTGCTGTAGTCAGTAGGGCTCGGGGGGTGATTGAGGAGCCACTTGGCCCTGGTTTATTGAGTGCTTCTTGCTAAATCTTTGCGCTGATTGTTCAGTTGCTCTCTTTTTTTCAATTAGATGCAACTACATTCGGAAGTGTCTTCTACATATTAGAGATATGGAAGATAGGATCACTCTGGTGTGTAAATGATTGATGATCAGCAATATTCAGTACATTTTCTATTCATGAGAGCAATATAGGAGGGAATTACAGCAGGACTGATAATTACTGATGAATCCTTGAACGAAGGTGAGCGTGACTGAACATACACGTGGCAGACTTTATGTACGTCCTTGTATCTTATCCACAAGGAGGTCTGCAGTCATGTGTGTTTTTTCTTTCATGATGAATTCATGTTTGTTTGATTCTTCTACTTCTACATGACTGGTAACCCACCTGCTACACAAGCCTTAGCAGCTTACCCCTCATTACATGTGTGTGTGTAATGAGGGAGATTACGGTAAAGCTCATCTAAAGCACAAATGTATGCTCTCGCTGAGTGTAGACGCGTCACCATCTAAAGCCAATCAGCTCAACGAGTTACACTGAGACAGGCAAATAAGTGGAGCTCTACGGTTTATTACTTCACCTATTATTGTAAGCAGACACCCAGCTGGTCTTGCAGATGAGCCAGTTATGCATGTGTGTGTGTGTGTGTGTGTGTGTGTGTGTGTTTAGCTGTGTGTATGAAAGAGTTGAAAGACAGCGTAAGGTGGTGGGAAAAAGCATCTAAAGCAGCCAATCTCTTCCCACTGGAGATCTTCTCCTGTCCAAATATTAATGTTGCCATCTTATAAAGTGTTATTGAATCACAAAGAGAGCAATGTGAAGGCTAGGGGACCGAGAGAAACGGCAGATAAAAAAGCTATAGAGTGAGAAGCTTATTTTCTTTTCATTTAGTCCTAAGTGGTGATTCCGTGGCTCCGATCGATGCCGGGTAATAAATAAATAAAGCAAACATAATGTGAATCTGTTTCTTTTAGATTAGCACACATTAGAGTGAGGCCCTGCCATATCTTAATGTGAGGAGAGAGAGCAAGAAAAAAATATCTGAACTTTCCCCTGATAATGGAGGGTTTATTACAGTAAATAAAGCATTCCCTCGTTTCCTGTCTGCTAAAGCTGATATTTTGTAAGGTGTCACTGGCAGTCTGCGGCGGTTTTCCCGGCCAAACACACAGCGCGGTTCAGTGTCGGTGTGAATGCTAAGAACACATTCCCAGGGAGAGCATTTGTTCATGAATACTATTTACTGACATTATGATCCCTCAGCACTTGCATGCGGCTTGCTGAAATGTGTGAGGAGGGAGGAAAACTTGATTTTCATCTCATGCTCCACACTCTGCACTTTTTTTTTTTTTTAAACCAAGCCAACGGTCCAATTATAGGGAGTGGAAAGTAGCGAGGAGAAGCAGAATGGCGAGTATCGGAATACAATTTATGAATCATTAAGAGAGAGGGCGCATTAATATTTCATAGCCCTTAGACCACCAACAAGTGTTGGGAGTGGATTCAGTAAACAGGCGTGTGCACTCTCTCACACACACACATCTGTGCATGCACCACAGCAGCAGCAGCAGCCTCGACTGCATTTATGCAGCATCGAATGGATTCATGCACAACCGCACCCTGCACCATAATGTAAAAACACATATGCTTAGCCTCTCTCACACACATACACACACACATACAACAAACACACACACACAAAAAACCCTCTGGAGAAATTTTAATTGCTGTCTGTGGGGGTGACACAGTGGGAAATCTGAAATCAACCCCCCAGCACAGTATTCCTCACCCTCGCCCTGATCCTCCTCCCCTCATTGGCTAGTACTCTAAAATGCTCACTCCTCTCTCCCCTCAACCCTTGAGCATAATTACTCCTCTATCTACAGACAGAGTATTGGTTTCCTCTAACTAAAGAGCAGCAGGCTCCTGCTTCCTCCTATCACTCCAGACCTTAGCTGGGTCGCCTCTCCTAATCACCCACTAAAAGCCTGGAACTATATCAAAGGGGATGTGTGTGTGTGTGTGTGTGTGTCTGTGGAGGTGCATGTGTTTGTACGAGCATTTGTGGGTGAGCCGTGCGCTCATTTGCGTACGCACACTTTTCCACCTCACACACTGGGTATTGTGCGTTAGATCAAAGCCATAAACCCCTCTGGGCTTGACACACTCTAGCAAGGCTGCTGCAGCGTCGAATCCGAGCCGCAGTAATTCTGCTGATACTGTATGCTGCTATTATAAAAAAGTTGAGTGGGGGGAGTTAGCTTTTTTTTGCACAACAGGGGATCACAGAATCCTCTCATTGTTCTGCAGAGGTGGCGTGCATGGGTGTGTGTTGACGGGATGGGTGAGATAGCGGGGGCGGATGGGGAGAGGGAAGCGATATGTGTTCAGTTAGAGATCTCACCTCTCATGCTCCTTTCCTGAAACATTCCCCTGGGTGGCGAGGACGTTGGGATTTCTAGAGAGGCTGCATAGCGCGGGTCACTGTTTAGATAGTGCTTTGCTGACGGCCGATGCTAAGCCCATGGCACCGCATAGGAGAATAAAATAAAACAACCTGGAACAGCTACAGCATATATTCTCCACAGGGAATACAATAGCTGAACAGAATGTACAACAAGGGCCCCAGACGTATTTAGATTTCACAGGAAAAGTGTGAATGTGGTTTTTTTTTTGTCACCCCCATCTCAGGCTTTGTGTTTTCAGCTCTTTTCTATCCTTTAGAGAACATATAACAGGTTGAGAAAGGGGTTAGATGACACAGTGATTGTTGGGTGGTGGTGGTCCTGCTGCTGCTGCTGTTGGTAATGGAGAAAGGCTCGAACATTTCAGGGGAGCCCAATGAATATTCTCTCTTTTCTTGGCAACTCCACTCATCTTGGCTGGTGGTCGAGGGTCTTGGAGCAAAGTGGAGCTTGGAGCCTCGGACATCAAGGTGACATTGCAGGTGTCATATTTGTAGAGATAAAGGACATCTTTCTGTTTTGGTCTCCTACCTCAGAGGGGTTGCAAGAGACAGGAGAGATAGCTAAATCAAGTGATGTGGTGTTTGAGGTAGCGGTTCAGGCCACACAAGAAGGAGGTGCTCTCCTTCTACTACCTCCCCTTTCTGCTGCTCCCTCATTCATTTTGCCTTCACCCTTTGTTCCTTATCCACAGGAGAGCCGGGGCTTTTGGAATAGCTAAGGAGGACTTTTTGGCAGGGGTCTCTGTGGGAGGACAGGTATAGAAAGGGGGACGCCTCTCTAAATCAATCTCTCGATCGCTCCCTCGCCTTCTCTTTTCTTTCTTAACACTCGGCGGCTTTAGCATGGGAGCCTGATGAATAATGGAGTGAACCGTGACCTTTGCGGTGTGGGTTCATGCCTGTTCAGGCATCCCTCTGATCTGAGTAGCGCTTTTGATCCAACCCACACCAGAGCGCTAAGAGACCCGGAGAGGTAAAAAGCCTCTGATAGACTGCACTGTACATGACTTGCCACTCTAATCCCACAAATGACAATATTTACCTCAAAGTGAATCCATAAAAAAATCTTTACAGGAAAAAACTGAAATCTACAAAGAAGTTTTAACTTGTCATTGCAACACCTATAACTTCGAAAAAAGTTTGTTTGTTTTCTGAATTGTTGGCGCAGAGCTATTATTACAGCCTTGCACCTCTATGTGAGGTGTTATACAGCAGAGTGTGAACATAAACTAAAATCTCACACATCTTTTACTTTAGCATCCTGAGCCATATGCCTTTGTTCACAGGTGTCAAACTCTCCTTCAAGGTGGATGATAGTGACAAAAAGACACAGGTTGAAATAAAACAGAGGATGTGATTTGGTGATGATTTATATTTCCGTAAAGGATTTGCCCGGCTTGATCGATGTGCATTACCCCGGCCTTACCCTCCATCACGTATCTGACCTCCGAGTGGAACCTCTCTGTCGTTTCACACCGTACACCTTTTCTCTACCCTTTACCTGGGGAGTCCTCTCTCAGCGAAGACTTAAATAACATGCTCACACTTCAGGGAAAGCAAAAGGTGGAGGGAAAAGTGCAAGGCAAAAGGTGATGGAGGGAAAGTGAAAAGGACAGGGCAAGCTTGTCTCAGGAGACCCAAGTGGGGAGATGATATCCTGATTAAAACCAGATGTAGAGTCTAGAAAACAGTGATCACACAAAACACGGCTCACCTCGGCCACGGAGGCCCAAGATGTGGGCGATATTAAAAAATCATGAAGAGTCGATCTCCTCAGTTATGCCGGGGCTGGGGTGAGAAAGCGGAGGTGTGGGAGAGGGAGTGAGAGAGTACAGCGATGGATGGAGAGAAGTCTCTAAGTGTTCCTGCCAAGCGAAGCGTGAAGTAAGGTCAGGAGAGCCGCATGCAAGAGTGCAGGGAAAAGGTAAGGAGGAGTCCCTCATTCAAAGAAGGGAAAGCTCCACCACTTCAAGAGATAAACTCACTGATCCTAAACTGATTCTCATAACACAGTAGCTGAAAAAGGTTCAGAGCAATACAAAACTGTGATTAGGCCTAATAATAGGGTCGGAATAATAGATTATCCAGGAATTCATTTTCATATTTTCCAATAATAGCTGAGATGTTTTCTCAAAAAAAAAAAAAAAAAAAAGAAAAGCTTCCTTGCTGAACTCATGTGTTGACAGGTGCAGTCTGGATTTTGTGGCATGTTTTCTGACAACAGGTGATGTTGTAGCAGTAGTAGCTGGGGGACTGTTTGTGCTCCTGGATTGTTAGGGGTGTTATCAACCTTGGAAAAGGACTGATGAGTCATTTTGGTGCAGATGGGTTCATTCTCTCCCACTCTCCTTTCCATTTAAAACACAGAGAGGGATGTAAAAAGAGATAAGGCAAGACAGTCTAACACCTGTGTTACTCTTCTTCCCAAATTGTACTAAGTAATCAGGTGTAGTGAAACAAGTCAGAAGGGTGGTAATTTGACAGCTGGAGAGAGGGCAGGCAAACCAAGCTGGGAAACAAAAAAGAAAACAGTGTGGGGGCGAAAGAGTTAAAGGTGTGTTTGCTATGAAACTTAGACAGAGTAAATGCTCCTGTTTGAAAAGCTCTGATATTATGCTCCATTTCAGCAGAATCCCCGAATCTTACAGAGAAATACAATTTATTTGTTGGTGCGTATTACACGCAAACACACATACATAAACACACGCCAGTCACAAATGGGATCAAAGGCCTGATGGAGTTGAACAGAGTGCCCAGTAAGTGTTGCTGCCCCTGAGTAAATGAGTGACAATTTACTAGTGTTGTTGTTGCTGCTGTTGAGCCCTGTGAGCTGTGTGATCATGTTCAAATGCGGGGAAATGGAGGGAGCAAATGGATTTTTTAGGAGAAAGGATAGCTCTCAGATCTCCACCGCACCGCTCACAGCTGAATCCACCGGCCACTGAACATTGCTCTGCGACAGGCGCTCATTGCCAGTGAAACGTGCCATCTGTAATTTTAGTTGCAGGTGCATGTTCGCTGGAAATGTGAGCAGTGACATTCAGCCCCACAACCGCTGTTACACACACATATTGGTTCCGCTCTTCCAAACTGTGATTGCAATGGAAGGCGTGACAATTGCACGAGTTCAAATGTGCAGCACAATGCAGACACGCTGTTCTCGTGACTTTCAGCTCCTCAGAGAAATTTCAGTTTGGGAAACTAACTGACGATGACATTTGTTGCTTAGTGTGAATTAAACACTTTTTCCTGAGTGATTGTTTGATTTCTAGGCCAATAATTCTTCTGAATGGCCTGGAACTCCCGTCTTTCTGAGAGAAAAAAAAAAAATCACAAATTTCAAATTGATGTACGGACACAAAAACTTTGATGTCTTTACATGGTATGACTAATTCTGCCGCCCCTGCCTTTATGCTGTGCTCAACACTATGCGCCATATGTTCCCACTCTATTCCTGCTTAGTCCGGCCACTCCTTGAGTTAAGATCCTGGAGAGACAATTTGTGCAGTCCATTAAGGGCTGATGAATTGGATTTAGACCAGAGGACTAGTATGAACGGAGGGTCCAAGCACACAAGCTGACAGACCCCCCCCACTCCCAACACGCTCCTGCAATTCTGCGAATAGCGCTGGCTCGGTGTCGGCTCGTGTTTCAAACACACATACAGTAACTCATTAATGTCGTCCAGAGCTCAGGGCTGTATTTACAACACAAGCACAATAGAAAATTGGCTGTCTATCAGCTGGCATCTATGTATGCTGTACACAGGGCTGAGCTGTGAGCATGCTGTTAAAGAGACATAAGACACTTTAATCTCATCAATGTGGTACTGACTGACGGGGTCTCAAAGAAACATGTCCTCAGACGACAAAACTCAAGTTATGTTGCTAATATGATCTTGTACAACCAGCGAACAGCTTTTAATCTAAGCTCAGGAATGATGATGAGCATGGCACTTTGAAATGCACGTTTCACATGCTGCTGTAAGTTTTACTACAGCGAGTGATAAGGGGAAAAGATAGTGAGAGGAAAAAATAAATGTTTGCTCCCATTTCACGCCTTTTCTGTTCCTTTTTTGAGGCCTGTGTCATGTCAAAGAGTTGTTTGCTTCCAAGTCGATCTGAAAACATGGCTAAAAAAATGTTTAAATATCTAAATAAGTCAATGTTAGACCCTGCTGTATGGTTTACTAAAAAACCCACGCAAGCACATGCAAGGGCACAGGCTTTGTTTGAACATCAGGGGGGCAGAAAATTGAGCATCAAGCACTTCATTTCCTGCATTCTGGGGATTTTTTTGCATCAATTTTTGTCTTTTCGGCATGAATTTATGGTGAAAATGACTTTAATGTTGTCAAAATAAAAAGCCCTCTGCTACGTTCATGGTTTTATTGGGGGACACTAATGCGCTTGTTCTGAATATTGAAGGGTATGTTGCAAGCACTTGTGTCTGAGCCAATATAAAGGCCTGCTGTGTATGTATGTGTAACACCTTGTATTGATTCATTCAAACCACAAACATTGTTGTTCAGACTTGAATCATATGGTGGCAGTTTGTTAATAAGCCGAAGATCTTATGCAAAATTCACATTTGAAATTTATAATACCCTTATAAAGCGCTAGATGCTAATGAATTGGACATGCATGATAAATGCTGAGTAAATTACCCCTGGCTCTTAAAACTGCGGTCCACTCTGTCTCTCATTTATAAACAGAGCGAACACTAGTTACTCATATTTAAATACTGAGGGTGTGTTTGATACCACTGCTGTTGTTAGTGCTGTAAAGTACAGCAGCCAATGGAGAAACTGCCAACAGTTAATGTGGTTTTCTCCACAGTCTGATGAATACGTCTTAATTAAAAACAACTAGAATGACTTCCTGTTTGGAAACACTTTTCATTCTCCTCTGGTTCATCGGTAACATGGTCATCAGCGTGACCCTTGTGTTAGTCATTACATCTCAAACTGTGTTGCTGATTGTAGTGCTATTAACAGCAACCACTTATGTGTTTGCTTCAGAACATTAGAACATTTTTTTTTACAAGCTTAACCAGTCAATGTCACAAAAGTGTACATGATTAGCACCACACCTAATAGATAAATGAGGAATAGACTGACATGCAAGTGTGAATACTGTACGTACTGTAAAATATATGTAGTCGTGTTTGCGTGAATTGAAAAAGAAAAAAAAAAAACAGTGCGATAGATGTAAAATGGGGGCTGTGCTAAGAAATGATCTTTACAAAGGCATTACAAGGTTTAGATAGGCCAATTGCTGGAAAAGGTGAGTCAAAAGGTTGGTTTGATGCTGTCAAACCTACTGTGAGTTGGATGCAGTCACCCAGGAAGTGTGTGTAGCACTCTACCAGAGGCATTAAATATTAATTTCTCCACTTAGGATCCACTGATTCAGAGAGAAAGTGGAAGCAATAGGGCACTTAACGGGATACTTATCACACTTACTCTGATAGGCCCAATGCTTATCTTGCTATTTAACATTTGCTATACTCAAAATCAAGCTACATAGTTTTTCATCAACACAAGGATGAAACATCTGATTTAAGTCTGTGTGTGTGTGTGTGTGTGTGTGTGTGTGTGTGTGTGTGTGTGTGTATCTGTGGAAGTTCAAGCATGAGTATTTTCTGTCTTCATTTAAGCGCACGGATGCTGCAAAAGCGGGTGTGTGGGAGTGTGCGTGGGTGCATGCGCATCTGTGTGTGGTTTAGTGCCTGACTGAAGCTGGATTTTTTTTTTTTTTTTACAGTGGCCTGTTAAATGCCCAATATCAAAACTTGGCCCTGCAGAGCTGTCAGCCACACGGCAAGCATAGGCCTAATATCTCCCATGGACTGGGGATTAGTTTCTGTCTGTTGCTCAGGGTGAAATGTGTAATCTCATATCTGAGAAGTGGGAGGGAGAAGAGGAGGAGGAGGAAGGAGGGGATTCTCGCCATTAATGTCTAACCTTTTAAAAATGGATTTATAAGTGTGACGAGATAAGGGCCGAATGTGATCCTGAAAATGTGCCCACCCCGTGACAAGTAACAGGGAGAAAAAGAAAGGGGAGACAATCACAGTGTAATTGTCAAATTAAACACACTGTGCTTAATGCCTTTCATCTAATATCAAATGTGTGTACAAGGAAAATTAATACTCTGTGTACTTAGCATATGTTCTGTGATGGATTAAATAAACTACTGTGACAACACAGCACAAAGCTATTCCCATTAAAATCTAACACCTTTAAAAGAAGCCATCTGTATAAGTGGTGCTGCTGGAAAATTGTGAAAACAAGCTTGTTTGGGTGACGTTACCAAACAACATTGTAGCTAATATCTCACTTTTTCAGAGAAATTAAATGTTCTCTTTAATCTTCCTTTCAATCCTAGAAATAGGTTGGGAATCCAGTATAAGCTCCCCACTGTTTCACATAGCACACTCCCATATTTAAAGGATAAGCCTGGTGTTTTGTCTTTAGATTATGTTGACCAATTCCATTAAAAAATGACCAAAACAAACAGTGAGATACACTCACTATTATGTATTATCTGCACAGCCACAGTCTGATTTAGCCCACCATGACATGCAACTCATCTAAAAACTATTAACAACATATAAAAAGCCATACTGTGAAATCTGGGAGACTCATGTCTTCATTACAGTGAGAACTGGCCAGCATCGTTTATTCTTCTCACCAGTATAAGCCACAAAACCACATCTTAGAGCAGCTAAATCACATCCAGCCAACAAGGAGCTGCTCACCAGAAATCCCAAATGCACTCACAGAGATGTTTCACAATAATATACACGACAGGTTCCTTGCTGTGAGCACCCGATGCAAAAGTATCGTTTTTTTTATGCACTCTTATTTCTTTTACCCACGCTAGAGGTGTGACTCTAAGGAATGTCAGTTTATCTGTCCATTTACCACTTTGTTTCAGACAAAAATACCTTAAAAATGATCAGATGGATTGCCTTGAAAAGCCTAACAGACATTCATGATCCCCAGAGGATAGAACCCACTGACTGTAGTGATCCTCTGACTTTGTCTCAAGCGCCACAACAAGGTTGATATATTTGATTTTTAGTGAAATGTTTAGCAATGTATAAGATAAATCAAGAACTACCTAAAATGACAGAGACTTTCTTTGGAAGTTTTCAGTTTGGCCTATTTGCTTACTTGATAGAAGCGGGGCTTATGACCTGTACTGCTGTCAGCCACCAGGGGGCACTTAAGATGTTTTGTCATGTGATCGATGTCATGTGAAACCAAGGTACTAAATTAAGTTGGTGACCATGGTAAACACTTAAAGTCGACATTCTCTGCGTCTCTCGGTCCTTTAAGGTCTGATACTGCTGCTTTTTCCTGTGGTGTACCTCAGGGCTCTGTTTTGGGTCCTATATTATTTGCTTTATACATGTTTCCACTAGGTCAATTTTTTAGCCAGTTCGCAGGTATATCATATCACTGTTATGCTGATGGCATTTAACTGTATGTCTCATTTAAGCCTGTTAGCATTGGCAATCTTGCTGTTCTTCACAACTGTTTGATTGCCATCAAGGATGTCAGACAACTACTTACAATTAGACACAGACAAGACAGAGGTTTTGATATTTGCTTCAAATAGTATAGCTTGTTATTTAGATCAGGCTATGCATTCTGATCATTGTGTTAAATCACTGACCTGCACCTGTTTTATTCAGCTAAGAAATATTGCAAAGCTCAGGTCCGAGGTGTCTCTACCTGGGCTAGAGATGATTTTCTATGCCTTTGTGTCCTCCTGACTGGGCGACTGTAACTGTCCTTTTACTTGCCTGAACAAATATTCTCTGAGCCATCTGTAAATAATCCAGGAAGCTGCTGGTCCTTTATCAAATACATTTTATTATCATATTATTTTTATTATCACGTTTTTCCAACTCATTATAAGCATACTAGCATCGTGATGCTGAAATTTAATATTGGTTATGGCATGGAGCCATAATTTACATCAAAATGCAGCTACATAGACACATCACTTTAAATTAATGATTGATTTTGGTCCCACAGAGGTCTTGTGAATATAATCAAGGTATAAAAAACAGTAGCATTATCTCTGAAATGTGGACAGACACGCAGGCTTGCCCACATGCAAACACTGATGAATATACACACACTGAGCTCTGAGACAGTCCTGATAACGATCTTGCACATCAGCCAACAAATGAGTGGAGCAGTAGGGGAAAAGAAGGTAAGCTTTTAAAAAGGTTAAAGTTGTCACTGGCTGGCAGACTGGAAGTATGGCCTGCTCATGAAGACCCAATAACAGCCTCTCTTAGCCGCTCCTGGCCCACTATTACAGCATCTCCCTGATCAAATGGATGCCATCTGTCTGGCCAGGCTTCAGCAACAGCACCGCATCAAGCTGGTTGGCTGGCTCAGACAGACACATCCCATCTCGTTTTTTTGCATACACATAAGCTCATTCTCCCCCCCCCCCCTTCTTCCTCACAAACACACAGACGCACACAAACAGGTGAATCCAGCCAGACATGCAAATGTCCGCAGGAAAATGTTATGAGATGGCAGCTAGCATCTTGCTGGGAATGAGATATAACGTCTAAATGATGATCGATGGTAGTCTAGTCCATTGGACGGGGGACGTGAGATTGATCGGCCAAGTCTTCTCACTGTTCAAATACATTGCTGCATCCTCCAAATGGAAACAAGCTTGAGCAGGATCACATCCATAGAAAACATGGGTCTAATTGTCTTCACTCTCGTATTCAGCCACAAAGCATAGGGACATGCATTCTGCCCAGCTAACAATAAGGGATTGGCAAGTAATTACCTTATGTTTTTTTAATGTTTTGCACTGTTTTACTCATGTTAAACCTACAATTCATGCCTCTAGTGTTTATTTGTATTCACATGTACAGTATGAGCCACATCCCTCATTTAAGACTACACAATCCATTCTTCCTCATGAAAAAGAATATGAGGCTGTTTTATGGCCGCTGTCCCATGTGTAAGGCACCTATTACAAGTGCCCTTGCAGAGAGAGCCATGACTCCTAGAGGGGACTTACGAGATCTGTACTCTGCTTCTCATCCAATTCACCTCAGGATGAGATGGCGTGTTCGCAAGAGCCTGTAAGACCTTACGAGGGGCTCGTATTCACCTTCCAATATCACCAATACCACTAACATTAGCAAACCACTCCTCTGGCTAGAGAGTGCGAAAGAGGTCCCTTCATCTTCAGCGATGGTGTTGGATAACATCTGTTAGGCACACCTGTAGGGCTTTCATCTCCTCCAGCTCCAGAAAATCTCCCTTCATTGATTCAGTGCTGAAGTGGTTATTCCAGGTGTCTTCATTGTATTCTGGTGGTGTTAGGTGAAACATTGATCACACAAACAGTTGACTTTCTGGAAACTGAGAGAATAGTTCCCACCATTTAGGACCAATGACACAACTGAATTCTTGCTCAGTATGTTAGTGAGCCATATGCTTGGATATTGTGTTCTGATTGAGATTCTTTACACTTAAAAAGGCTGAAGCAGTGATGCTAAAGGGTGGAAAAAGCACAAACATCAAATGTTAATCTGTTAAAACTGTCACTAGGGCTGCGACTAATGATTGTTTTCTCTATTAATTAAGTTGCAAATTATTTTCCTGATTTATCAGGTCATTCTCTCTTTTTTTGGTCTATAAAATGTCAGAGTATAGTGAAGAATAATCTTTCCTGAAGCCCAAGGTGACATCTCCAAATTTCTTGATTTATCCGACCATCAGTCCAAAACCCAAAGATATTCAGTTTATGATTATCTGACAAAGAAAAACATCAAATTCTCACACTTGAGAAGCTAAAACCATCAAATGCATTTCTGCTTGAAAACTTTTTGAAACAATTAAACAATCCTGATGAAAGATAAACCCTTAATTTGATTTGGTTGCTTTTGTGTGATTTCATATCAGTTCATGCATCTACAGATCTAACTGTATTGATAGCATCTCTGGCAGACTTTTGATCAAAGCCAAAACCAATACAGATCGAGTTTTAAACCAGACCTCTGCTCCAACCACTGCAGCATGTAATGACCTTAATCTTGATTACAACCAAGTTACGCTTAAATAACACAGTAAATGTTGTTACTGTATACCAGAGGTGAGACCAACTCACTGTTTTGCAAGGCAGTCCAAAGTCCTAAACTTTGAGTTTAAGTCATAATGCACTCTTTACCAAATGTAATGCAATTTTAACAACAGAATAATATGTTAAATTTGCAAAAATCATTAATGCTTTTAAGAATTTGTACACTGATTTGTTAAAATAAAAAGTTTGTTGAAAGTTCTTGCATCTCCATCTGTAATTTCTGACCCACAGGATTTGCATACTGCAATTTGTTTTTTGATTACCACTGTGTAGTTTTTGTTCACAAACGAAATTAACTTTGGTGCTCAGTAATGTAATGTTAGTTTCTCATGGTTCTCTGTCTTGATTGGATGCTGTCTGATTGGTTCAAAGAGTCAAAATGCAGGGAATGAATAGCGTTAATGTTAATTAATGTTAATGTTAATTCAGTAAATGACAGGAAATGAATTGATTTGTGGCTCACTTTTAAAATAAAACTTATATCATAAGTAAGGGAAGGTATCAAGTATTTTCAAGTCAAAAGGCTCAGGTCCAAGTAAAGTCACGAGTCACTGGTGTTAAAGTTCAAGTCCAGTTGTAAGTCATATTTTGTCATATCAAGTCTAGAGCCATCAAGTTTATGACTTGAGCCTGACTTGAGTCCATAACTCTGCTGTATAGCACATACATGTGTCAAATAACAAAACAATATAATAAGATGAAACATGACCAGACGAAACAGAAGAAAATCAGAGCCAATCTTGGCCATAATGGTCGGAGTCAATCTACACTGATTGTTGACATATTTGGCGACTGTGTTACACTCTCAGTGCTTTCAGTTTCTCATAGGAGAATACAGTCTCCACAAGCAATAACTCTCCTCAAACATGCTGCCATAAACTTTATTCCCACATCCCTTTATCTTTATTTGAGGCATCTTTCGCAGCCAGAACAGTAGTTAATTTGAAGATTGATTTGACATTGTAAAGTTTGTCCTTTGGTTAAGTAAGACAAGTAAATAAAAATAACGACACAGAATTAGATTAGAATCTGGCGTGCACTGTGAAATAATTCAGTTATTACTAACTAGACACAAACAGAAGTGACACTGCTGTAAGAAAAGTCATCAAAAGTCAGGATGTCTGACAGTACTTTGTGGGCTGAAATCTGTGTGACACATCTGACACTGAGTTATCAAAGAACCAAGGTTCAATCTAACAGAAAGTTCGAGGTTGAAAATGAAAACACGGTTGCACCTCTGTGGGTGCTTGAGTGGAACTGATCCTTTTCTATTTGCACATCTCGACCCAAGACACAATGTTGCGATACACAAATGGCAACATGCGCATACACAACGCACACACATTAATTTTGGTAGGGTGTCAAAGCAGAGGGCAGCCTGTCAGAAACAGATCTTGAAACTGATCTCATATTTCTCGACTTATCTCATTTCATTCTAATGAAATAGCTGCAAGTAATATTACTCAATGTAATGTAGCAGATAAGTCGACTAACATTACCCATATAGTTACTGTAGCAAACGTTCTGTGTCGTTATTTTTATTAGCTTGGTCACCATGCTATTGTGTTATGTCATGGTAAGCCTTGATTGTGGGTTCTTCTTCCTCTACTACTTCTTCTCTGCTCAATGGCAGGTGGTAGCTAGCATTAAAGGGTGCTTTCAGACTTAGAGTTTGCTTGCTTTGGTCTGACTCAGGGACTAATTTTGTAACAAAGCTGCATGTTCTCACGGCAGCATTTACAAGCGGACCAGAACGCGACTGCAGTTAGTTCGGATCAAGGTTGGAACATGTTCTCACCACACACACACCTTACCAGAGTTTGTTTGTAACTGGGCCGAAGCCACCTCTTCAAGAAGGTCTCAGTCTGGTTGTTTTGGTGCACATCCGAGTGCGGTTGCTGTGTTCACACCTGCCCAAACGAACTGCACTTAGGGAGCAAATTAACTTGACTTTGATTGAACCAAACCAAACAGGGCAGGCGTGAAAGCACCCTAAGGTACATTAGCACCCCCTTTCCTGCTGCATGGATGGTGTGATTATAGAAAATGTGTCATATTTCTATCAAGGAAAATTCTATCAGGAAAATTATCATTAACATTTACACCCAGCCTTACCTCCAGCCCCTTAAATGAGTCTTGCTCAGAGGTTTTTTATCTTCCTCACCCCTCTGTTCTCTAAAAGTATTCCTTTACCACCCACCCTTCCTGGCATGTATTCCTCTACCCTCCAGTGTATACCGCCAACTACATTACACCAGTGGAACAAATAGTCATAGCTCTTTGAATATGTACCCCCTCAAGCCTGCCCCAGCTGCAGCTGTGGGTGACATTTCTCATTTGCTGAAGAGCCGAGAAAAAAAAAAAAAGTGTTGTCTGCCTGCCTGCCCTCTCATGTGAATCATCCAAAACTGTAATAACATCACTACAGCAACATGCTGCTGAACAGAGACCCGGTGTGGTGTGACTGCCCTGACAGAATGCGCATAGCTCCTCTATATATCCCAACAAACTGTGAGAGGCAGCAACTCCTGGAAAAGCCATGTTTCATGTAAAGGTAAAGCTTTGTCACGTACAGAAAGTAATTACCATGCTAACCGCACGTGAGCATATCAGACCTCCAATCACTCAGGTGATAAAGACGTGAAAGTATGACATAAGTGACTAAGATAGTGAATGAATAACACTGGTGACTGTGACTAATATGAGTGCTGAGACAGAGCCAGCTTCTCCTCTGTCTGCCAGCTCTCTGCCTGACACGCATTCTTTAAAAAAAAAGAGAGAGAACTGTAACGTTCAAGCTAGACAGAGGTGCTGCTCACTCCACTGAATGTATCACAAAACATTTCTGTATTTTATTCATGGTTAAATCAAAGGCTTGCGCTTTGATTGCACCTAAGAGAAGAGGGGGAGTCGTGTCGAGATGTGAGCACAGCTCTACACGAGGCTTGCACTCAGCAAAACAGGGGAAGAGGTGGAATGTAATACTAAAAGCTAATATACAGTAAGTGAGCCAGAGGTACTTCTTCTCTCTTCAGTGAAACATCACACTGTTACTGTGCTTCTTTGCATCTGCTGAGAGCGAAACTAAAGCCCTTGATCCTGACGAGAGCAGAGCACATTGGCTCAGCTCAGTAGACTTTTCATTACACGCTTACACCAAGTCACACACATTTACAGGAACATAGGCCGTCCATTGGGGGGCTAGAAAGATAAATGAAGGACCATTTGGCTTGTCTAAGGAAATCATTGTACAGCATAGAATGGGTAAAATATCAGGATCTGGAGATTTAACATGAATGTCCAGTACATTTATTTGAATGCTTAAACACTGGTATAAATGGTATACATTAACCTGCGCAGTTTGGGCCAGATGTTGGGTAGAGACATGTTATTTCAGCTCACCATGCTTCCCTTTTGTGGATGTGAGGGATGAAATTATTCTGCACCCCGTCTTAGCCAGGATGTCCTACAATGTAAAAGCTGTGAGATTATAAAACTGATGTTTTTGTTTGTCTTTCATGAAGGAGCTTAAGCTCACAGGCCTTGATGCAGATTCAACTCCACAAGGACAGAGAAAAAAATATTATGATAAAAGATGAGGTGAGGGATCCAGTTATACATCAGTACAGTT
The DNA here is from genome assembly GCA_029783705.1 of Chaetodon striatus. Taxonomy (NCBI): domain Eukaryota; kingdom Metazoa; phylum Chordata; class Actinopteri; order Chaetodontiformes; family Chaetodontidae; genus Chaetodon; species Chaetodon striatus. Next base: position 29,169,792 of record JAPZEB010000012.1, on the reverse strand, counting down.
CCAGCCTTCTTTATTTAGCATGCATGTGTGCCTTGCAGTTTATGCCTCGGAGAGGGCTGAAATCCTTGAGGAAGAGGAAAATATTTTATGATCAAAGACAGCATGTGGAAAGGTATTCAGTTCTATCAGCTCTGTTCCAATCACACTTTTATTTTGTACATGTATGCCATCCTCATACTTCCGCTGATGCCTTCAGGGAAAAGGTTGAACAAGTTCCTCGGAGCAGACATTAATCCTCATTTAAACTCAACTCACAAAACTTACAGAAAGCAGGTCAAAAGGTCTTTTTGTTGGAAAATCTCGGTAGCTCATACCACTTAAACCTCTGGGACGTGAGATGAGGAAGAGAAAATCCTACATAGCCTGCCTGGCTGCCTAAGGTTCTAAATAATATTTCCTTGCAAATACACACTGCCAACTTTGCTCAGTTTCCCCATGATCATTGAAGTTAAACGTGTCTTTCTTGGCAAGTCCACAGAGGGAACTGACGCATAGAGGAGTTTGCGAGTAAAAGAATAAGATTGGGATAAGACCCGCGGCAGATGAGCTGCAGAGCTAATAGGCAGACGAGGTGTCCAGAGAACGACAAAGACAAAGAGCATAAAAGTGAGGAGACAGACAGTGTGTGAGAGAGAAAGCTCCTCTGGGTCATTAGGCTACAGACAGACACATGCAAGTGCCACCTCATCCTTCATTCTCTCACCCTCCTGGCGCCGAGCAGGAAGGTATGAGGGCATTGAGCCATGTTCAGTGAACCTGACATGTGCTGCAGATACTGTGGCAAATGAAGATACATTGCAGGGACAGTGGCTACTAATTGTCCTCCTACATTTTCAACAGTCTGTCACCGTTCTTGCTGTGTACAGTACAAGTGACTGGCACATTCAATACAGGATGCACAATAGTGTAAAAACCGTAACATGCAGATTAAAATAAGATATCCTTTCCATTTATTCAGGTATTGCCTGTGTCCATCTCATTTGTCGTATCCTCTACAGCAGTGATGAACAGTTAACTGTGACATCTCAACCTAAGTTCCATTATTAGAGCGTCTGCTGTCAGATAAAGCTGTGATAAGACAATACGGTGCTGCCTCGGCACAGCAGCCGCATAGATTCATCCAGACACATCAGACAAGACAAATAGACCTCAGCTAATGCTGACAGAGCACCCCGGGTGGAAAATTTAGACAGACTTTCAATCATTCGTTTGACAAGTGGGGACATATTCAAGCAAGAGGATTTCTGTTTCCATAATTCTGAACCCCATAATCCATTTTTGTCCCGTCAGGGCTCGAATGAATGATTCACTGGGCCAAACTGAGAAAGCAAGTCACCTTGGCAACAAATTGAATATATGCAGCTCAAATTTCATGTTATTATGAGTGTGAAAACAATCCTGAAACACAGAAGGTACAAAGATAAAGTGGATTTCACATATTTTCTGAGTGTATGTTAGTGGTGTGTGTGTACGTTTAGAGGGGTAACATGATAGAAGAAGAAAATGCACAAACTTAAAACCTGCATTAAGTAATTTTGCAGAAAACAAGCTAGTATTCAGGGCTAATATTTACTCACTTTTAGCTCTGTTTCTGGTCTCCACCACCAATTCAGAACAGAAAGTCTGGCCTCTATAGTTGCTAAATGCTCCACTACATATGCTTAGCAGCTAGTAACTAATATTGTTGGTCTGCTGTATAGTGTGAGGCCAGTAGCATACAGTGGGTTCATCAGAGCTTTGTAGCTGAAAAGAGCTGCTATAACAACACAATGAGAGCCCTGACACTGAACCGAAACAGTAAAGTTGTAAGAATCAAAACACTGAGCTAAAATCACTGTAAAGTGTTGTAGAACTGAAGAAAAACTGCAGAGTCTGGTAATCATTTTCTGTGGGTTTCTCACTACAAGCAGTAGTCCTGTGATCCATTATTAATATTAAAATATTTGTTACACAGACATTTAACTTTAAATATTTCAGAAACTAAAATGTCAGTGAAGAAGGAATTGATCAGTCCAAAGGCAGAAACTTAAATTTAGAATCAATGATTCTATCTGTGTCTGTCCTAACATGACAGAAGTGAAGTCAGAGGAGAGAAAAGCATGGCTAAAATATTAATTTAACTCTCTGAAACCAAAAAAAAAAAAACAGTTACATGGCTAAAAGTATTGGGGTTTTCTTTAGATTCTGTCGAACCAAAGTGGCTCCAAAGACCAGACCTATAAGTTATTGAAAGATCTTCTATTTCTGGTCTGATGGTGGTCAGCATGTTGTTTGTTGCATCATGTGGGCTGCCTCTTTGAGCACACTGGGACTGTGAACATTATGTTAAACACGGTTTCAGCTGCGTATTTTATTTTCCAAATGTAATAGGATGGTTCAACATATTGTTTGGTTTGTAATGTAATGCATA
>JAPZEB010000012.1:29095159-29106777 GCA_029783705.1 Chaetodon striatus | reverse complement strand
GAGCCTCTGTTGTGTGTGTGTGTGTGTGTGTGTGTGTGTGTGTGTGTGTGCGTGTGTGTGTGTGGTGCCTAAAGAACAAGATTAAAAACATATATGTCTTGTGTTCCTATATGCTTTTAAACACTCTCTGTTGTAAAACGCAGCCATGGGAAATGGCCTCCATACGAGCAGAGCCCCTGTTGGGTGATATCAAAACCATCTGAAAGGTCACAGCCAGCCGAACCTCTCTCCCTCCAGAGTCACCACTGTGCAGTGATGTCGCTGCCTACAGCCGCTGTTTACTCCATAACCCAAAACATTTGTTCATTTCATTTGTGGCTTTTAGAGGAACTAAATATCCCAGAGATGTTTAGCCCTTTTTCAATGTCTGATCTTACCATGAGCTCATTAAAAATGCATGATCTGCATTCCAGCTTTGGCTGTTGGATAACTGCTTTTCTATCTCCCTCTCTCTACCATCTGATGGAATTAAAAAGTTGTTATTAACATGACTAATTCCACCCTCAGGGGGATTTATATGCCCACAGTATGATGGCAACTTGTCAGGACACACTAATCAGTGGCCGCTGTATGTGTGTGTACAGTGATGCATTTCCAGCCGTATGATGTCATGTGAAATGTACCATGAACTTAAATCAGGACATTAAAAGATGCAATTTCATTTATGCCATGCATATAAATAGTTGGTATAGATCTTGGGCTCTCAGGATGAATCTGCTGTAGCTGATAATTTTCAAAAGCTAACTAAAACAGTCAAGTTCATTTCATTTATTTATGGTGCACATTTAAACACAGCACATGTTGATCAACGTGCTTCACAGAGGAATTAAATGTACATTTTGATAATTAAAATGAAAATGACTAGATAAACAGCTTTGCCAGTATAATTGACAAAATTAAAGCAATTATGTATTTATGTTAATTGTCAGAGGTAGTTGTTAAAGATGGGTCTTGGATAAGATTTTTATGTGGTAATAGATGGGGAAGGCCTGACAGTGAGGGGTAAATCTGGGGGCAGCAATAAACAAGACTAAGAGTCCACAGTCATGCTGGCAGCTCTGTGAAGCTGCACTTAGGCACAGCGGTGCTTTGAGCTAAATTGGTGCTATAGAGGAAAAGTCAGGGGATCACCAAAATCATTAGGATTCACTGTCTGGGTGCTACAAATGTCTGTACAACATTTGTGTGAATCCTTCCTGTAGATGCTGGGATGTTTCATTGAATAAGTGAAGAGTTTGGACCTGGTGATGGTGCTGGATGAGAGGTCAAAGGATCACCAGAGTTATTAGGATTTATCGTCTGAGCACAATAGATATCTGTACTAGTTTTTTTTTTTTTAAGTTTAAATATGTCTAAGAATTTGGATTTATTTTTAAATATGTTTCACAAGCCCGTTGCATAGAGTAGAATTGCACAGACAGGTACTTACACAGAACTTTTAATATTTATTGCAACGGACTACAACTGGTAGACATACTGTGAGTATTTTCTTCATCACAAAAATACACAGTTTAACAATATAACATTCAAGTGCTTTTAACTCTCTGTACATACTGTACTGTTCAAGTGTTTTCTTAACAATAAAAGTAAACAGTTTAACAATATGAAGTGGATAAACACTTCACTCCGGGACATAATGTACACTTCACATGTACGTTCTTGCCTTTTAGCTCGAGGAGAATAAAGTAGTGTCTGTACTTCCACTTTGAAAATGCCAACTTTCCCTCCAGACTCGCCATTGCTGCAGCTTACCTCTGCTAGTTTGGGTGTGTGGGGCTGCTGCGTGCGTGTATGGTTTGTGTGTAAACTGAACCTTGCCTCTGATTGGCTTACCATGAAAGCTTACTCTACCTTAGCCAATCATCATCACTTATGCGGATGTCTTGACCCTCCCTCCTCTCTCACCAAAGAAAAAAATAAACAGCGTTGCAGCTCCTGTGGCTGAGAGCCAAGTTGGATGACATGAGCTTCAATGAGTAGCTTTAGTTTATAACGCGCCCCATTTAATTGTCAGTAACGGTAACGGCGTTGTAATGATGGAAATAGTAATTAGTTAGATTAGATTATATTATTTAGTTACATTACCCGTTACTGTAAAAAATAACGCCGTTTATTTTAATGCCGTTATTCCCATCACTGGTCACGATATGATGTTATATCGATTCTTTGGACAACGATACAATACTTGCCAATATTACAAAGTCTGCCACGATATGATTTCAATTTGATGTGAATTAGGTACCTGTGATTGATACGATACAATATTATATACCCATTTAACACAATCCATTACAGAAGAAGCTGCCATCCCTTTAATTTTTGCTTTGGACATAAAAGATAAAAGCAACACATGAAGTAATGTATTTTCTCAAAAATCCAAAATATTTCCATACTGCTGATTAATTCCAGAGTAAATAAGGTTATCCTCATTGTCTTTCTCCTGGTTGCTTGCTGTCTGCCTGCCGCTGTTTGACAGTGACACAGACCTTCAAAATAAAAGCGCATCCTCAAGATGACGATATGGATCGATGTTTACACTTTGCAACAGTGACATTGGCTCGTTGATCATTTAATCAGTATGTCGATTTAAATCGATGGATTGTTACACCCCTACTGTTTATACTTGGTATTAACGCTTTTGATGATCCACACAAGTGGACAGCCAAGACACATCGCCAGCTGACAACTTGTGTTCACATTTTGATTCTGCCTATGACTTATGCTAGAAAGTCAAACAGCCGCATGCAGTTATTATAGCTAGCTGCTCGCTAAACCGCTCGCTAGTCACATTAGCAGTTGTCTGGGTACAGCTGAACATTTTGCTGTCAGCAGAATTTTATACGTCTTCCTTCATAGAGCAAAAGAATTGATGGTCACACCACACTTCATCCAACTTGTTATAAAATGTGCAAGCTAAAGAGCATTAGCGCGCTGTCACCAAATCAACCACCACATCCTGTACTGATGATGCAGTCCTTGTCAGGGACACATCAGGACGCATAGGCCTTTATGTTACAAGAGATATGTGGTCAACAGACCACCTCGGCAAGTGTTTTGGATGATTGGATCACTGTGCGTTTAGTTGGTCATTATTCATATTAAGGCTGTCCACTTGTGATTGGACCACCCAAGATGAGTGTTAAAGCAGGTAAAGCATTACTTTTGTAATGCATCACTGTAATATATTATTTTTTAGCAGTAACAAAGTAACACAACACCTTAAATTTTTCATTCATCCCCACCATACCACTACCGCCAGTGCGCCACCAGAAAAAAATATCTCCCGAAGGTATTTGTTTCGTGTCATGTCATTATAGGCTATGTTATATAGGGATGCTATTGATCGGCACATCTGGGTGATGCTGTGCTGTGCTTTAGCTTGTTCAGTGTGTTTATATTTAAACACCCTCAGCATCTACAACGTATCCCATTCTGCTAATGCATCCAAAGACTGCTTGATTGCGGCGGGGATAACGAGCTGGTCATCACATCCCCTACAACAGTGGAGCGACACTGACACACTGTCCTCTTCTCATGTTCAGCTCTTTCTCCTGACCAGCTGACCAGCACAGCAGGAACCCACAGGTGGGTATTCCAGCACTAGTGTATTAATTAACGGTTGTCATAGTGACTGAGATTCACACCTCCACCTTCAGAGGAGTACCTTCGTTAAGACATACAATATCCGCCACCCCTGGATTTGAAATGAACTGCAAAAAATTTGAGCTCCTGTGCTCCATGAAACAACCTGACCCTCCTCCATTTTGTGAAATTTCATGACAATCCATTTAGACGTTTTTGAGATATTTCAGTCTGGACCAAAATGGCTGATCGGCTATCACACTTGCTTTGTCATCCCTGGATCTGTTTTGCTCTGGTGGTAACATCTCTCAATAACCTCTGGATCTGACCGGAAAATAATTGCTTCTGTATTTCAGTGTTACAACAGTTGGCTTCAAACAGACTAGGAGCTGATAACAAACAATTCAGGTTCAAGATACAGATCTAGGCCTACCTACAGTACATCTGTCAGTGTACGTGTGGGGGTGTGTGTGTGTGTGTGTGTGTGTTTGTGTGTGAGAGAGAGAGAGTGAGACTCCGATTTCAGTATTGGTATCACAGATTTCACACACCAGGCACCAAACTGTCTGAACACTTTTAAAAGAAGCCCCTAGCAGCAATAAAGCCTCTGACTTATGCCAACAGAGACTCATACGCGTTCAATCGATGACCGACTTTTCTAATTGTTTGAAAAGCTTTTGCTGCGCCACAGTGAGAGACAGAACCATTCCTTCTGACATCGACTCAAAGCAAATACATCCTCCTTTATTCCTCACGGTTTTTTGGTTGTTTATACACCCTGTCCAAAACACAAAAAGATCCCAGGTCAAAAGTCTAAGATCAAATGTTGAAGGATTAATAAAACAATGGAGGGCAGGGAACTCTTCCCACTTCCTTCTGCTGTGGCATTCATAATACATGACCCACTATCAAGGCCCATCACAGCTGAGAAAGACAGACTTGGTACAGCACGCCGGTCATTCCAGGTCGCAAATCCAGTAATCTATATTTCAGGAGTTCTCTTGTGAAAGCGAAGCCCCTCTGTTGTTTATGATGAGTTATAAAAGATTCCTTTTTGTTTTCCTCTATACTTTTTTAATCTTAGTTTTTTAAGTGCCTTATCAATCTTTCATGCAGCCGCTCTTCCTGTCTTTTGTGTGATGGCTTTGATGTTAGCCTGCACTTTCCCTACCTGGATCCCATGTATTTTTCATATCCTCTCTGACAAGTGGCTATGCATCCACAATGCATTCCACATTGTATTGTTAAAAGTATTAGTTTATGATAATAAAGTACTGTGCGTATACATAATGATAACATCCCAGGAATTAAACAGGTTACAGTTACAAAAACAAATTGAATCGGATAAACCGTATAAATCAGGGTCAAAAGCCCCAATTTCACAGCACTTGCCTTTTAGAATAAAAAGCAATTTTCTCAGCGTGGTAATGCCTCTACGCTGAAAGTTGTGATAACTTGTTACAACTAAAGGGATGATCATACTGAGAATAATAGGCAAATATTGCAGCTGTAAATTGTGCTCCATTTGTTCAGTTCAAGGATGGATGCACCAAAGTCCATTCAGTGCCAAGGCAGTTCTCTGCGCGACGCTCAGGGCGCTCCGGCTGTTGGATGTACAGCACAAAGTAGCGCAGGGTCAGGTGAGGGTATCATTAATTAAAAGCATGTGCTCCACGGAAGCGCCTCTCTGCAATGCAATAAAACAAGTTTATAGGCCTCCGCTGCCCACATTCTTTTTCCCCACTTTTCATCTCTATGACAAAATGCCCTCTCCCCGGTCAGAGCATAACTCTCCTCCCACTGACAGCTCCAGGATTACGACTGTGGGGAAGAGGGGTGAGGTGAGAGGGAATGGGAGGTGACAACTGGGCTCCTCAAAGTCATCATGGCAGCCGTAGATTACAGAGTATCCTCTCCCTCACTCTTCTTGGCAGGCGGACAGCGTGCAACAGCGTGCATGCTGATCAGTTGTGGGAGAGATGAGGGAGGAAGGACGGCGGGACAGGATCGTATGGCCTGGGCCTTGGGAAGAATAGCCACCTGATCCCTATAGCTGCTGGTGCAGCCCAGGCGCCTCTCGCTCTCCCACTCAATAGGTGGAGACAGGAAGGGCTGGTGTGAGCTGAGTGATATGACTGGAGCCTTATGTGTTTCCATCAGCTCTTTGTGTCTACATTCACACCTCGGCAGCTCACATCTGGTTGCTCCTGAAAAAGCTGGTCACATCAAGATATTCAGTGTCACTGTCAAAAGTCTGCTGTACTCATCCTACTTTTCTACACAGTCACTACACAATCTGCAGTCATGGGTGGATTATCAGACAATGGGCCCCTGGGCACAGGTATGCAAAAGGCCCCATCACCTCTCCTGCACAGGAGCAAGACACACACTTTGTGGTGGCTCTGCCTCTTTTGTTGTTTTGCATCTCGTTGTAGTCTTTACGCATCATTTTGTTGCTTTGTGTCTCTTTATGCTCACTTTGACTCTTTGTAGTCATTTTGCTTCTCGTTGAGGTAATTGTGTGTCTCTTTGTAGTCATTTTGTGTCTCTTTATGGTAGTTTTGCCCCATGTTTAAGTTATTTTATGTCTCTCTGCATTTTCATTGCCTCTTTTTGTGTCTCTTCCTGGGCGGTATATGTAAATTTGAGTGACATTTTGCAGGTGAAGGCTGGGGGGCCCCAGACACTTTGGGCCTCGGAGCCTGTGCCTGGTAGGTTCTTCAATAATACATCCATGTCTGCAGTATAATTTGCCTTTACTCAGGCTCCACATTTAAATCTCAGTTCAGCTACATGATTTTTATTCCCTTTGTTCTATCTCACAGTCCTCAATATTAAAGGGACAGTTCACCCCAAAATGAAATATACATGTTTTTGCTCTTACTTGCGGGGCTTTTTATCAGTCTAGATTGTTTTGGTGTGAGTTGCCAAGTATTGGAGATATTAACCACTGAGATGTCTGCCTTCTCTAGGGTATAATGGAAATAGATGGCTCTTGGCATGTGATGCTCAAAGCACCAAAAAAAGAAAAATTAATTAATTAATTTTAAAAATTAGAAAAACTCAACAATGATGTCTCCTTCCAGAAATTATGATCCAGTTACTCAAGATAATCCACAGGCCTTGTTGATCAGTGCAGGAACTATTATCTTTCTGCCAAACTACACCCGTCAACTGTATCACAATGCAGAAGAAAGGACATCTCACACTGTCACGAGCGTGTACGTGTGCAGTTGGCGGGTGTGGTTTGGTCAAAAGAGAATAGTTCCTACATGAAACTGCTCACAAAAAGGTGTGTGGATTATCTTGAGTAAATGGGTCATGATTTCTGGAAGGACACATTGCTGTTGGGATTTTTAAACAAAGGAGAGGAAAAATATGTATTTTTGATTTGGGGGTGAATTGTCCCTTTAAAGCAAGCCAAAGTAATCCCTTCTGAACTGCAGTCACTCTTGTCAAAAGTGGCACTTAAAGGATAAGTATAAATGCTAAAATATACTGTAGTGTAACAGCAGCAGAGTAGAGAACAGGCATTAAGTCAGTTAACTAACCCAGTTATGTCAGTTTCACAGAAATATCTCTGTAAAGTTTGCCAGGATAAGCTACTGGTCATAAAAGCAGGATTTAGCTTCCTCTTTATCAGCAGTGTAGGTTCTGATTTATAGTTCACCCAGTGAAAGCGCCGCAGCAACACTCAATGTACATAGTGTATGTGATCAGGCTGTATTGTGCTTAAATGATACTCCACACAGTAAACATGCCAGACTGTGCAATGTGAAAAATGACTTGGGCACTCACATAATCAAACACAGACTCGACGTTGGACAACATCAACATACCAGTCATCACTGCAAATCTGTATCTGACAAAAATACCAAATAAAATAAGGAATTACTCATCAAATTGATTTTTAAAATAATTAATTATATATATATTTTTTTATAGTTTCTGTAAAATTAAAATATAATTTTGTGATAAATTTCTACTGACTGTTTCACAAAAGAAGAAAAAAAGGAACATTGACAGAGATGGGTTTGTCTTCTCAAGGGCATATACAGCATGTGTAGTTTAACGTGAGAGCGGGCCCTCCAGCCACTCTCTCTACAGGCCCCCCTACCCCATGGGCCCCAGTGCAATCACACTGCCTGCACTGTATATATTTTCACCCCTGCCGGAGCATTGCATCTGTAGTTTAAGAAAGCAGTGAGTGAGATTTATATATCAGAAAATATGGTTTTAGTGTAATTTACGATCACACATGCAGCCTCTGCCTGCCTCTACTCAGCTCTCTGTCGCTGTCAGCCCTTGGGTGGGGCTGAGCTCCTCCATCACACACACACGCACAGAGGCAGTGCCGTAGAGAAGTGAAAGATGACGTTTTACATGTTAACAACTACGCTTGTTACAGTAAGTGCAATAAAACCTTTGTGAGAAAAATACAAGTGTAATTTATCAAGACAATGTATATGTTTAGTATACAAAGTGCTTCTTTCAACCTTTGCCTGCAGACTGCCCTTCCTCCCTCAACCTGCCCGGTCAGAATATCCAACACATTCTCACTCCGACCTTGTCACATATTGACGTTCGGTCAGCGACTTTCCACATCCAGATACAACATGAAAGGTACCCTGGGTGTGTTGGTTGTTGTCAAGTTCTGTCTGTTACATGCATTGTCTTCTTTCAAAATAATTTCTATTTTCACAGGAAATTTACCTTTTACATACAGTCTCTTTCAAAATAAATGCACTATGTTGATGAAACATCGGGAATTAACTTGTTCTGCCTTCAGTAACTAACGCATGTAGTTGGGTTTAGGCAACAAATGCACGTGGTTATGTTAGGGAAAAAAAAAAACAGGGTTTGGCTTTATAATGTTACAGGACGCGAACACCCCTCTGCCAGGTGACAGTCGGTGTTTGTTGGACCCATCCACCACCCCTCCTGCCCGCCCTACTTGGACTTTCATCGCCTTAACTTTCATTCATGTCTGGCGACATGCCAAGTGCCAGTAAACTATAACAGTGACCAGCCGCGTATCATGCCAACATTTAAGGAGGGCTTTTTTTCATCAGTGTCCGATGCTGCAAGTCATCGCTCAAGTGCCGGATTTCGAAGACTTCGGAGTGAGACGGGGTTGGTATATCCCCATCCCCATCAGCAGTAAGGGAGAAAGTGTCAGTTAAAAGGATAAGTGATATTGTCTAATATCTGTTTTCTGTTTATTTTAAACTCCACTCAGTGTTAAGAGGAACACTTCACCCACAAAATTATATATCAATTACTCACGCTGTGTTACCTTGAAGTCATGAAGATAACTATAAATGGATGTTTTGATATATTTTTGCTGTTGTTAAATGTGGTCCCCAGTGACTTTAATTAATTAACAATGTTAGCCATTTTTGGATCCCTTTTGCGTCAGATGCATGCAAGAAAAACAAACTCTTGCGCAACTTGTGACATATAATCCAAGAGTCATTTATCCAGTCGTATGCTCGGTACCTCCCAAACACATGCACTGCCTTAGCTTCAGCCTTTTCTCACTGGTGCTAAAAGTGAAACTTGTCTGTGCTTTCACTTATCATATTTGTGGCAGGGATGCCCTTTTTTTCACATGAGCACCTGCCCTAATAAATGCCTGTGCACAGCCTTGTTTCACTGGAACAAATTGATTGCGCATACCTGTAGCAGCAAAACTCCTCTGTGTACAGAATTCAGTAAGGGTGCGTCCCGTTGCTTATGAATACAGCTTTTCATTTACAAGCATGGGTGTGTTATTTATTCTTTCAGAAGTTACACATCTCGCTTTAGAGCCAGCTCAGCCAAGCAGGCATGGACAACAACATTATGCCAGCTGTCTCAGGTGAATTACATTTTACTTTTCTTATTGTCATGGCAGCGCTGTCATGTTGCATGCCTGTCACATGCATCAGGCCCCGATTTTCTGTGGTCCAGGTTCAGATCAGAAAAAAAAAATAGATGTCATGCTGCTCTTTGCATCACACTGACTAGAAAATATCAAATCTGTGTTACACTTGACGTGTGACAAAAATCAGAATCAGGGATCTTTTCAGCTGCAGTGTGAATGTGCCCTTGTCTTTCCATCTGTCTATCCTGGCTCTCTCTATCCCTTCCCTCTGTTGGCTCTATCTGTCTGCCTGCTTCTGCCTCTGCCTGTCACCTTTCTATCATTTTCTCAATGTCTCTTTCTCCCTCCACTGGTCTCCTTCACTGTCCCGTTTCAGCCAATTTCCCTTCCTTCTCCGCTCTCTCTTCCTCCTCTCCCCTATCTCCTTCTCTCTTAACACCATCATTTTGTCCCTTCAGAACCTGGCTCTCCTCCTCCCAATCCCAGATGGATTAACATACATTACACATTTCACAGTGACTCTGTAATAAAAGACTGTATTCAGCTTGTTTCTGCAAGAGCAGGAACCAGTATGCACACCTCCCCAAGGTCAGGACAGACCTGAATAGCCCACCTTAATTCATTTCAGGGGGTGTGCCAGTACTTTTGCACGCCGTCTATTTTGCATCGCCTAGTGGCCCAGGTGTTGCTTTTAGATTAGGCTGTGTGCTCACACAGGCAAAGAGAAGGTCTGTAATCAGGTTAGCTGAATAAAGAGACACAGCTCCTCACCCTCTTCATAAAATTACAGCCATTGTCAACACTCAGGACCATTTATCCCTGCGGCTCTCTGACGAGCAACATGGAGCCGTGTCTGACTGTGTCTGACTGTGAGTGTGTCGAGGCAGACACGATGGCGTTGCAGCTGGAGGTGCACTGAGGTTGAAGGAGATGGGACAGCAGGCCGCAGCAAAGGTGAGAATAGCCAGCTGAATCGCTATCGCAACATGAAAAAGACATGCCATCAGACACCGTGTCTCAACACTGACCCGGACCCTTCTCCCACCCTCCTGCACAGGTCTCTCAGGAGACGTTTGGCAAAGAGCAAAGCATCTGCCATTATCTCCAAATTTAGTTAGGATTCCCTCGATCCCCCGTCACTGATCCGTCTGTCTGGGTTATGCAATTGCCACAGCAATACACACACATACATACAACAAATCATATCATTGCCTGTCTGTCTATTATGGAAATCACTCAAACAAACTGGAGCAGTGCCATTTCACACCATGACCTCGCCACCCACGCTCTAAAAATAATTAATAGCGTTGTAGGAAGACCGGGCACACATCATTAACTTTCATCACAGTGTTTCTCTGGATGAAAACTAAACAATCAATGAAAAAAATGCCTCATAAAATCAGACCTGAGGACAATATCGTGTGGAAGCACACAAATCTCTCTCTCTCTGCCTTAGGAGAGTGGGGAATTGGAATTATTGATATTGGCCCTGAGCTTGTACTTGCCATTCAAAAAAATATATTGAAGCTGAATTACAAAGTGTATATTTGAAAAGAATTATTTAACAAACACGTGGGAGAAATGTGGGCTCCAATAACAGAACTGATAGAGCAAACACTAATCCTATCGCATTTAAATTCAGAGATTCTTTGCCGATTTTCAACCTGCTTTGTATCATAACAATGTGGGTAGTATGTAAATATGAACAGTGATAAACTTCCCTCCCTTTTACCAGCGCCCAGATCTCCCTGCTGGGGATGTTGCTGAAATTATAGATTGCATTTCCAAATCACGGACACAAAGAGTAGAGAAGTGAGATCAAACAGTAAAACCTAGGCAGTGCTGATCAAATATGAACCAAAATTCTGTTACTGCATTGCCTTTTTCTTGCCTGAAATGTTTTCAGAAACATATTTTAGCTTAAAGTTTAACTGCAATTTGAGAATCTTGAAATCAATGCAATATTCAACAGGAAGCCAGTGAAGCTGCTGGAGAGCAGGAGTGATATGATCAGTGGAGGAGGTTCTGGTAATGATACGGGCGGCTGAATTCTGGACCAACTGGAGTTTATGAAGACGACAGGCACTCATGTTATTGTCATGTAGTTTTGTCCATGAACAGAAAATTTACTGGCACACTAATCTGAAGTAGGTTTTTCCATTTTTTTGTT
>JAPZEB010000012.1:29039445-29062295 GCA_029783705.1 Chaetodon striatus | reverse complement strand
TGTGTAGTATTAAGTCGCTGTAAAGTGTAAATTAACCACTTACAAGCAGAAGAGAGAAGATAATGTTATCTCGGAACCTTACGGTGCAGAGTCTCACTTCCTCCAGGCAGTTGCATCCTGTCCGCAGCCATCTTAGGAGCGTGAAAGTCAAGAGTGCTCACTCCACAGCACGCTGCAAAGTGCACTGACCAGCAATCACCAACTCTTGTTTGACCACAATAAAGCCCAAATCTACTGAGTTAGATGTGTAAATATGCTGTTTCTTCCCTGCTGTCTCTCTCTGCCATTGCTGGCAAGCTGTTTACAGTCCTGTAGCGTTATCCCCACCACTGACCAATGTTTCTCAGCTCACCTGCCTGTTCCACCAGTAGAGACTGACCTCTTGTGGTGGGCGATGTGAACTACACACAATACACCCTTAGTAGAGCCTCTCTGTCTGAGTTTATAGAAAGATGAAGGTCTGTATATTTGGCGTTATTGAAAATCTGTTGGCATTTCTAAATACCCTGGTATACCATCATACCTTTGTACCGCCAAAGCCTAGTTTTAATGTAGTTTTTTACTCCAATTCAACAAGAATTTTTTCTCCATTTTGGATACTTCATTCACTGCATGCATGTGTGATGAATGACTTCTTTAAGGTAACATAAGGTGAATAACTGATATACAAAAAGCATTTTGTGGCTGAAGTGTTTCTTGAAACGGAAAGTAAAGGCTAATGATTGTGAATACCAAGATTACTTAACCGTGTAAGTGCAGTTGATTAACATGCAGTGTTATGTTTGTGAGGAAACCAAATGGCAAAGTGGCCAAAGGTTTTATCAGTATTCCATCTGGACTATCTTTGCCATTACTTCTCATCCTAATCTCTGGAGGCGGTGCCAAACCTGAGGACAGAGAGAAGAACTTCTGCCATCAATACTCAAGTACTTTAGTAATTAAAGGAGGCCAGACTAAATGGCTTTCTGAATTAGCCCACTAATGCTTCATGAGGCATGCTCTTGTTACATGGCTGGCTTTAAGTGGAAATATGCCTGTTATTCACACTGGCCTGTTTATGCAGAAAATCCACATCAACTCTGCTTCTTTGCCTCCTCCATTTCCTTTACTGTGTGTCGCCTCTCTCACAGCTTACTACATAGTGCTTGTCTAATTGCAAGACAGCCTGTATTTATGAGTTGCAACGAAGTAGCAAACTGCCACCTCATTAGCAGAAAAACATTCTACTGCATGGCAATGATTTTGATAGTCGCTCTGAGTACTGCTCTCTCTGATTCAGGCTGTGCTCATGGAAGTGGACACTATAAAGTTCCCCTTTAAATTCTTCCCGGATGGTTAGCTAAATGGATGGGGAAAAGAGACGAGTTCATAACCCGAATGGGAACAAATCAATTACATAGAATTGGTGAACTGGCAATCTGTTAATTTCTTAAACATTTGATAATGCCCCTTAAGGAGCATTCTGGTTAATTAACTCAGCAGTCATTTGTCGTCACTAATAAGGCAGTGTCATTTCAAAGGGCTTAGGGTCTGGCCATGACAAGTAATGAGGATTTTAACTCAGCAGACATCTGGGGATACCACTGTATAATATGAGATGTTCAGTGCCTCTGAAAGCTCCAGTGGTCCACTCACTGTGGTTAGCAGTTTAAAACAAAATGCACTGCTCAGTGCTAGCTCTACTATCAGAACAAGTGCTTCCATTGTTGTTTTTCTTTACAAAAATAATCATAGTTATCGTTATCAGGGTTTGATGTTTGCTAAAAAATTGAGAAGTTATTGCAACACTACATTGAACAGGTTCCTTGAACAGTAAACAATCAAAAATGCAGATATGAATGTCCAAATGTACACTTTAAAAAAAAAAAAAAATTAAACCTAACCTAGCCTCTTCCAGTGTATTACTGCACAACAAGCAAAGTCCTTAGCCATGCTAGCGACTCTGTAGGGCTGCACTTGGGCACAGCAAAGTTTTGAGCTAAATGCCAACATCACCATACTAAAATGCTCACAATGTCGATGCTAACATGCTGATTTTTAGCAGCTACAATGCTAACCATGTTCACTGTCTTAATGTCTGAACACAAAGTAAAGCTGAGGCTGATGGGAGTTAGTTTTGTAGTTAGTTGGTCTGTAAATATTGGACAGATTACAGTTTGACCTGATGATAGCAAAGATAAAAGGTCAAGAGATTACTTAAGTTATTACAGTTCATCCCGAGGGGAGCCTGAAAGTGTGTAACAAATTTCATGGCAATCCATCCAATAGTTATAGATATAGATATTATATAGATATTCACTTAAAACCACAAATATAAACCTCATGGTGGTGCTAGATGGAAAGTCAGGGGATTACCGAAGTCATAAGGAGTCATTGTCTTGGAACCATAATTGCTTGAACAAAATCTTTCTAACTGTCAACACAATCCATCCAATAGTTATTTAGATATTTTAGTCTGGAACAAAGTAGTGGATTAGACTGACAAACACACAGTCAAACCAAGCCCTGGCACTAACATGACAGAAATAGCTTAGTCGTCTTCACCGATTTCACTGACTTTGGCCATGAAAAGGATCTACATCTGGTTTAAAGTTTGCTCAAAGGTCTGCTTCAGCTCAGTCTTTCTCTCATTTTTTTCTGCTACACTATTTTTCTGTGATGCTTGTGCTTTTTTTCCTCATTTTTTTCTGGCAATTGAGAAAGAAAATCCACCAAGGCAGGCCATCTCAGATTTTGATTGAAGAGGAATACCCTGTAGTCATTAGAAGGACAGTCACTAAAAGGACGCAGTTAGAAGAGTCCTAAAATGATCTCCAAGGTCCCTTTGAACCCCTTCATGATTGGAGTCCTGCAAGGTTCTCTTCCTGCTCTTAAAGGAGTGTCATGTGAGCCACATCAATGTAGTTTTGCAATTTCCTCATTATATGCCTGCTTAAAATTGGGCTTTAGTCTCAGTACAGGAGCAACAGCCTTTTTATTTTTACATGGACTCTCTTAGGAATCGATCCTGGATTGACGTATTGAGAGTTTCCCATAATGGAGCTGCACTTTGTCCAGCCATTGAGACTTGTTAGTGATGATAGCCTCTGTGTGAGTGGGATGGTGTCTAGTGCTCAAGGTATATTTTGAATCCCAACTGTCCTTTACTGCCCTAATGCAGCTCTTCATACTGCTTTATCTATATTCATAATTTATAAAGTGTTGGGGAGAAGAAAAAACAAAACTCCATAAAGTAATTTGTTACTCTTTTATTGATTTTTTAGGGGTGGTGAGTGATTGAGGCTCTTGCTCAGGTGTCCTATATGATATTGATTGGCTCATGCAGCAGCAACCACTTTGCATGTGTCTTCCACATCATCAATCAAAGCCGGCTTTCCAACATGTCTGCTGTTTTACTTTATCTAGCAGTCTACCTAGCATCACTGGGTACTGTAGGTTCTCATCCTGTCAGTTAAACAAAGAAAACACAGTCTGAAAAAGCACAGTGTCCTGAACATATACACAGTTTATTTAAGTAAAATTGTTTATTCGAAATGTTTGGTACAACCTACATTACAATGCTAAAATAAATAAAATTTATCATTTGTTGATTACTCAACTAATTGCTTCTGCTTAATATCTATCTATCTATCTATCTATCTATCTATCTATCTATCTATCTATCTGTGCTGATAAGATGTTTTTATAATTAATTACTATTAAATCATCATTGGCAAGTACGCATTTAAGGCATTAGCAATGCCATCAAATGCAAATTGCGTGGGCTGGATTGTTGAAACCACAGTGCTGACGTCCGTAGTTAGATAAATAGCCTGTGTTCAGAGATAATGTTCCCTTAGTGTTACCAAGTGCCAGGGCAGAATCACATCTTCACTCACTATTGGCTGGATCCTGTCTGGCTTCACTTCCATTCAAGAAACAAATGCGTTTTTTGACCTGCGATGTCAACCCTTTGAATTTTTGAGTGACAGATTAACGAGCAGCGCAGCATTGACTGGCTGCTGTTTATGGGCCTGATCAAAGGTGATTGCCTGCTTTGTAACCTTCCCCTGTAAATTAAGGCTTATGGCTCTAATAAATTTCCAAGGGAGCCAGAACTAGTCTGTCAGATGGTGACTTTTTGACATTGTTCCAGTCTCTCATAGTGATAAAGACAACTGCTTTAAATTAGCCCTAGGATATTGACTCCTTAAGTTTAACAGAAGGGCAAACGACAAAGTAGTGGCATGTCTTGAAATGACTTTGGAAAGTGCCAAGATGAGACATCCCCTCACTGTGATGACACTTCTCACAACAAGTGCGGTTTGACATTGTGCATGCTGCTCTCAACCAAACATGAGACTGCACAATTTTGTGCCTCTTAGGAGAAGTCCTGATGTTGCATGATGCTGTGCTGAATACCATATGGACCAGCCAAAGAAGTGTTTTGGGAATAGCGTCGACTATACCAAGATTTTGTCCTTGAGTGCCACTCGTGGATCAGTACAGCTGCGACAAGGATGTTGCAATCTGATGCTGCTGCTGCCATAGCACTGTCTGTCCTCGCTGTGTCTTTGCGTGAGGGCACAGCCACTCTGAGTGCTCTGTGAAGAGAGCGGCCGTATGGTGACATAGTTTATTCAGCACATTTCAGTGTTCCAAAGATTCCTTTTGTTCTTTTTTTAACTTGTGTCAACACTATTTAGTTTTACGCATTGCCTTTGTGAGTTGTTGTCTTTCGGTTTGTTTTACTACTTTTCTCTCAACAATTTTCCATCACATTCATAGTTTGTGGTCAGATTGTGTTAATATGCTGCATTGTTTTAAAGGTTCAGTTATAGGATTTGGGGGAAATAGAATATAAGTATTAGTATAATAAGTATATTTTCTTTAGTGTATAATCACCTAAAAAAATATCCTTATGTTTTTTGTTATGGTAGAGTGAGCCATTTATATCTGCGTAGTAGGGGTATATGTGGATGAACTTATTCATATTGAACCATTAAGTACAAAGCTTTCGGTTCAGTGTGCAATACAAACCGAACAATACACTGAACTATCCTGCTACATTTGGAAAATAAAATATACAGTTCAAATTTTGTTTAATAACATATTCTCAATGGCACTACTTAGCAATCCAGCCCAAATGAAGGTACAGGCAACATGCTGTCTGGTCCACCCACACCCAAACCTAACATTCTGCTCCAGTATGACAAGCTGGGAGATGCACTATGCTAACGCTAGCTCCTTGCAAGATGGTTAGTAACATCATTACCTAAGTGGAATTAGAAGATCCTCTGGTAACCTACTGGTTTGGCAATTGGAGCCATTTCCAATAGCACACACAGTTACAATAGGAGGGAGACCTCATTTATGGCGATCAACATGTTTGCTGCCATGTTGCTACAGTAGCCTAGAACGCCCAACTGCAACTAGCAGCATTGAGTGTTTTTACCAGGTCAGTTTGTTTTGGAGAGGAAGAGACATCTGCAGATAATTTGGCTCCCGTTGGAAACCTCCTGAACGCATATCCTGATACCAAGTAGCGGGTCTATCCCAGCTGACACTGCAAGAGGTGGGGCACACCTCTTGCCAATTAACCTTACTTGAATGACTTTGGACTGTGAGAGGAAGCTAGAGAATCTGGAGAAAACCCACGCAAACACAGGGAGAACATGCAAACTCCATACAGAAGACTAGCTGGTCGGTTCAAACCTGGAACCTTCTTGCTATGAGGTGACAGTGCTCACCACTTGGCCACATGTGGTGGGTGAGTTGCCTGTTTTTGTCATGCTAAACAGCATGTTCCTGACCCTAACCTCAACAGGGTTCTGCTTTGTACAAAGACAATTACAGGGATATGTGTTTTGGTTGTATATAATATATAGGATTTCTTTATGTTTATGTTTTCATTTTGATGGAGAGTCAAAAACATTTTCATCAAAACATGGCTCATAAGCACCATTAAGATCTGACTGAGAATAGGACATTTGTTTTGGCTTTAAACAAAAAGCCATTTTTCTAAGAAAGAAAGAAAAAGTTTGTATCCACCTCAGCTACAGTGTTTCTGTGACATATTGTGATCACTCGCTGAATGTCAAGACTCTTGCTGCAAGCCTGCTGAAAGCAAAATTCTTTCAGGGAATAAGTGCTTCCACAATATGACTTCAGTTTCTTTCTCCTCTGCCTAATTTGAATTTTGTTGTAAAGCTTTTTTCTGTGCTCTTGCATCAAAAGCGAGGTGCAGTTGCAAGGGTGCAATGGAGACAATGACGGGCTATTATTGGAGTTGTGTCACATTAATATTGTATGTCTTGTTTAGTGATGACATGTTTTTACCTCTTGGAACTTCATGTGTCCCTGACCTGAAAGGAAAGCCAGACTCATATTTTGTTGAAACCTGCGTCATGTGTTTTGTCAGAATGGCTGATTTGAACAAAAACTGAAAGTGAAAGAAGACAAAGCTTTGCTTATTGATTCATTACTAATGTGAACACTTGTATGTTCAATTTCCACCTTGCGTTTTTGTATTTATGTTTTATGGCCTGTGGACATATCTGGGGGGCAATTTTTGCCCCTGCAGTCTAAAAAAAAACTGGGGCATTAACGACATTTTTAGGATACAAATTAGTGCATGAAATTGCTGTTTTTAATGTGACAAGATCCCAGATTTAAATGCATACAGTAATCAGCACCTTGTGCCAGTCAATAAAAAGCTTACTACTGCTCTTCCAAAGAGAAGTGTGCAATCATCTGTAGGTGTGAGAGGAGGCAGGAGACAGTTCTAACTACTTAAGTTTTTATTGAGCTCTTAATAGCCTTCATATATCTACAACGCATTAGTTCAAAGATAAATTGACAGCTCCATTACAGTCTTTCTAACGAACTACTTTTTGTGTTCCTCTTTGGAAACTGTAGAAGGTTAATTAAAAATATCTGGAAAAATAAAAGGCAGTGCATTACCACAGCCTTAAGTGTTTGACAAAATTACAGACTTGCAGCTACAAGTACCGTCTACAGTGCCATAACGAGTGTAATATTACTTCTTCATTCATGCCGTTTTGGAGAGAACTGCAGTTGAAAAATTTAGCATGCTTTATTTCATCCCCACATTTAGCCGTGTGGATGTTTTGAGCAAGGACGATTTGGAACTACAAACTTGTTTGTCCAGTTGTCCATCATTGGTGAGTAGACTGAAAAATAGGCTTTAGATTTGCGACAGGCTTACCTTACTTGTTGCATTGATCTCAGTAACGTTAGTCACTGGCACTGATCACCCCACTGATCACTCCATCCAGCCACCAGTCACCAAGACCCACATGTACACTGTAACATTATTGTTAGCTAGCTAACATTTACTGCCAACTTGCTGTCACTGTGAGCTAATGTGATAGACCAAAGACATTTTTTTTTTTTATTTTTTTTTTTTTTTTACAAGCGGCTGAAATGAGTTTCCTCCGTGGGGTGGCTGGGCTCAGCCTTAGAGATAGGGTGAGGAACTCGGACATCAGGAGGGAGCTCAGAGTAGTGATATCTGTTTCTGTTCAAAGTGTTATCTGTTTCTGTTTTTATGCATTAAATTCCCTATTGAAGTTAGATAATTGTTACTGGTTCCAGCAGGCGGGCCAAAAAGTGACAAAGCAGCATTCGGAGTAAGTTGTTAATACTCACACTTAAGGTTGGGTCTGGTTTTGGTGGTTGATGAATGCATATTATTGCATCTTCGCCTTCTCCCAAACAACGTCATCGTCCACCAGGATGTCTTACTGTGGACATTGTCATATGACATTTCGGTAGACATCATCCAACACTGTCACTGACACGGAAATGATAATTAAATTTAGTTAAATATATAAAATGAAGTTAATGTAAATAAAATGATGGTTAACCGTAGGATTATAATAGGGGCAAGTTGGGGCGGTTTTTAGGGGGCTTTTGAGAATTCATGGAGCTAATATCTGATGCTGTCTATGCCTTTAGCTCTACTAAGAAATCCTGTCTATTTTGATTTGCTGAATGAATTAGACCTGTTCCTAAAATGTTATTTTTGCCTCGTTTCTCTCATATATTAATAGATAGCTGTTTATCATTGTCACCACTCCGACTCTGTCTGCCATTCGCTCCACTTCTTGTCACTTGGATGCACTCGTGAGAAAGATCTTGAGTGCTTTTGTGTGTAGAGAAGTTTGCTGTGAATATTTATGCCATCTAGGGCCCATGTCAGAGCATACAGTTTTGTTTGTGCCGTAGTGTGTCTTCACCAGTGTGCACAGCACATCCCATGTGTGTTTGTTGTTGTCTTTTTGTGTGTGTGTTTTAAGAATAAGTAGAACAGTAGTTAGGTAGAAGGAGCAGGTCAGATTGTCTCTAGAGTGATGCTGATGATAATTACTGTAGAGAGAGTATCTCAGGGGACTGCAGGCCAGCTGCTTGCTTGCCTGTCTGCCTTGCTGCCATGCTGCCATTCACCACTTACTGTACTGCTTTCTTCCAGGGCAGACGTGAAACAGTCGGATTACTCCTTTACTGTCAAGACCTCAGCAGTATTATGACCTAACTATCTGATAGCATTAAGCGTTGGCTGCGAGTAACTGAAACCATAATTGTGATTATGATAAATCTGAGGGGGATTCTGGAGTAGCGTATTCTGCAATAGGTACTTAGGAGGGATCCATTTATAGATCTGTTCCTGAAGAGACAAATTGGTCTGCATTACAACTTTGTAAATATGTATAATTCTGCTCTCTGGGAATCAGAGTTGCCTTATCTCCTTACATTTTTATCTACACAGGCTTATACAGTTGACTTTTTCTCACACGACCAGACTTCCTTTTTTGTAAGTATTTTTGGGCCACTTAATACCTTTGATTTGAAAGTGGACAGTAGAGAGGTGACTGAAAATGAGGGGGGATTAGGGTTGCAAAATTCCAGGATTATTTAAGGTGGAACCTCTTAATGGGGATTAATCTGGATTTATGGGAATTTATTGGAATTAATGGGATATATTACAGGAATAGAATGGAAATAGAGGTTATTTACTCAGGCTGTACAAACCGTTTGCAATATCATAAGCAGACATAATCTATCAATTTACCAAATACATACAGTGTGAAATGTGCCATGTGGTAAATTAGCTTGCTAGCTAATTAACTAATGGGAAAAGGTACTTTAAAAATTTAATGGGCAATGGTGGCTGTGTGCAAACTGAAATGTGTTACAATAAAGAAGGAATTAGGAGGTAGGGGGTAGGAGGTATTTTTGTAATTATGATATTCTTGATATGACAAAGTACTGAAAAATTTTTTATTATTCATTTCAAGAGCATACAATATACATTTTTCTTATGACATTCAAAATTAAACCAGTATTATGGTGACTGATATGATATGGCACACCCTGAGAAGAAATGGAGGTGGATTAATTACAACTCTTCAATTAGCATGCTCAGTGAAGCTTGGCTACATTCTAAATGGTAACAGCTAGTCAGCAAAAACCAGCAGAAGATAACGGGTTATAAACCGTAAGCTTTGCTTTAGGCCAGTGGTTTCCAACCCAGGGGGGCCGGACCCCCGCCTAGGGGGGTACCAAAGAGCCACGAGGGGTCGAAAGCCCTCTTGATTTTAAGGGGTGTGATACTTTTAATGTGTTATGTGTCCAAATTTGTGCAATGGTAAAAATGTGGGTCCCTCAAGAAAAACGTTAGGCTTCTATCTACTAAAACTGAAATATCACCAAAAAATATATTCATTTCAGTAATACAATCAAAACTTCAGGATGGCATGTAAACCGATGGCTCAGATGATGTGGTACTGTGGGCTGCACGTAATGGCAGAATACACTGTTCATGCAGATGACTGTAGTTTTACTCAGTTACCATTTGGATTTGGTGGCAGCCAAATTATCTGTGGATGTGATGGAGAGTGTGCTGCTGAATGTGGCCCATGAATAAAGTATTGCTTTTTCATGTACATCTTTTCACCCCACATAAGGTCACTATTAAAATGTATAAATTTTGTATTGAAATGCCAAAATTCCTGACCTCAACTTTTCTTAGACATGTTGAAAATTTTCGGACCTATACAACCCCATGGGAGAAGACAGGAAGACATTTGTCAGGGCTCTTTAATACTAAACGTTAGATATGTATACAGACATGGACGAAGCCTTCTGTCTGTACTCTGCATTAATTTTGTCTATATTTGTGCTTGTTTTCTGGAAGCTTACTGATCTGGACGAAATGGAGTAGTCCCATCAGAAATTGATGGGGCAGTGTAGCATAGTCAAAGCATCTACCTCGCTGCCAGCATTAAAAGGGACATTAGTATGACCTCATCCACAGTCCCCTTCTTTGTTGTTAGAAACTTTTGACTCTGCCCTCTTGTGGCATCAGGTTTATGTATCGATACCAACATAAAGGATGCATGGAAGTATGTGAGCAGTGATGCTTACAATGTTTGAAATGAATGTATCTATGATGTACAGGGAGAATAAATCAGCCTTAACAAAGGCCCTTGGCCAGAGTCAAACCAAGGAAGTTGTGATCATAATATGTGGTATGTGTCTTAATCACTTACCTACCACAACAACCCCCAAACTAGAGATTTTCTAACACACTTTTTCTTACTGTTTTACTAATGAGTTTACTTCAGCTTCCAGGAATTTCCTTCTGACACCCTGGAAGCCTGAAATATCTCCTCATACTTTGCAAGTTCATAGTAAATCTATAACAATTCTGTGCTTTCAATTATATTTTAAGGGAGTTTTCCTTTAATTAGAGAAGCAGCATGTTGCGTTATTTTAAGGGGGGGTTCTTTTAATTAGAGAAGCAGCGTGTTCTGTTATTTTACAGGTTAAGATCTATTTTTATAAATAATGAGAACATCTCGAACAGAATGGGTTGACAGGTAAGCAACTGTTGCGTCCTGTTTTCTTACTCATTGTTTACCTGTGGATAGCGTTGAGCCAGATGTGCTCGCATGCGGGTAGCAGTACAGCATTGCCTGACTTTGCCATGACAGATTTCACAAACACCTGTAGTAATGCCAAGCCTCACTTAATCATTTTAATGATAAATTCAAGCAATCAAGAATACCTGCGCATGTCAAAAAGCCAAAGCACAACAGGAAAGTAGTAAACAATAAAGAGATAGACTTGCTGTTGCATTCACTGCTCGTTAATGACTGCGATTTTGGCATCCGGCCATCATCACAGCATAATGAAGAATTAAACATCCACACAGGGCTCATTATTCCCACGCAGGTGAGGTTCAAAAAGTTCATTAACACAACTAGTCAGTCATGTGTCTTCTGTCTGATCATCAATAATGAAGCCCAGGTAAAAATCTAATCATCTGGACTCTCTAACATCAGTTAACGGTCACAGTATTCACAGTAAAGTTCACAAAATTACATATTATAATGAATTAAAATAATTTCATCGTTCATCACTTATGGATATCCCTTTATAACAAGTGTATTATTATCACTCTCTCTATCCTCTCAGACCGTTCAGAATTTGGTAAAAAGGCCTTCTCCCACTCTGCCCCCTCAACCTGGAACACGCTACAGCAGGAACTGAAGCTGTCCAGCATGATTCCCTTCAGGGATTTAAAACTTATTTTAAGAAACTTAGAAAGAGCATGTGGAGGAGTTTGTTCTTGTATATAGTTTAAAACAACCTCTTTGGCACTTTTTACCATTTCATTCTTTGTATAAATGTCCTGATGTTTTTCTGCCTTGGCCAGATCTCTCTTGAGAATGAGAACCTGTGTCTCAATGAGATTAATAAAGCTTAAATGAAAAATACAATAGACAGACAAAGAAAGTGAATGTGTCAGCCAAGTGTTATTTTATGCCATTTGAACATACTTAACAAAAACAATTACATGCCTAAAATATGCTGATTAAAATATTTTGATTATGGCATAGTAAAAATCATCAAGTAAAAGATTGTAATTTGTTACTAATTAGATTTTTCCCCTGAATCCCAAATGCATTCAAATTGCAGCTGCTAGCCTAGTGTGGCAATATGGTTTGCTTTAGTTCGTTAGTTGGGGAGCTCAGTTGTCCACAATGTGGAAAATTGTCTTCAGCTTCAGTACTCACAATATGAATTAAAAACAAGACACTTGGAAATATTAGAAATGTAACAATATTAAAACATGGCAATATTAAAGCACTTAGGGGCTAAGAGTCACAGTTTATTTCTATGCCATCGCTATTACTAACTGCATTTGGCACTGACTCTCATGTTTTTGGCAGCATAGCTAAAGCTTAACTCTAATTACAACGATACTCAGCTGCTAATGTGTTTCTATATCTGTATAGTTATGTACTCACGTTAAACTTGAAGTGATAGATTGGAGATGAAGGCAACAAACAAACAAAAGCAGTGTGTCTGTACCAAGTAAATAACTTAAACCATGCTACACTGGCTGCAATGGCTGAGTAATTGTAACCAAGAAACCAATTTTTGCCAATGTGGCATCAGAAATGTTCTAAATTTTGTCTTTTTGCAACAGATTTGACAGTTTCTCTGTGATTTGCTTATTTATTAATTAATGTCATTTGTTTATTTTTACTGCAAAGCACTTCATAATTGTTTTTTAGAAAAGCAGATAGATGTAAGGTAAAAATACATCACTGACTGACTAGTTCATTCAGGCTGCATGAAGGTATATTGTTGTTAGAGTGCCATCTTTGATACAAATTGTCTGTGGGTCTGGTACATGCTAAAAAGTGCCCTAGGTTCCTTTCCATTCTCTGGTGTTTTGCCCAAGGTAACTGTCAGTGCCTGCAGGGACACCTCCAGCCCCACTTGACTTCTCCAGTAAGCAGCAGCTGTTATTTTGGGAAATCTGCGTAGCTCTTTTTCCTCCCTATTCTGGGTGACAGGGGAGCTGTTTTAATTGATATGTATTGGTTTGTCCTAGTTGGCTGGTTTGTGTATGCTAATCGCACATTACGTGATTGCTGCGTCTTTCTCTAGGTGTGCCCTCATTTTGGCAGGAATTAGGATTTATTTCTCCTTTTAGTGTTTGGCAGTGGCTCCCAGGTCACATTATTGTTAATCACCAGTGGTTTTAGGATATTCTTCCAGGTTTTGAAGTCTGTGTGGTGCATCTATGTTCCTCAGTACAAGAAGCAGTGAATGTTTTCTGTATTCTCAACCCTGCTGGGACTTTTCTGTATTGGCTAAGATAGTTTCACTTCTGTTTGCATTGAGTGGGATCAAATGTGCCAGAATTACCAAACTGTTGTACTTATTTAATTTTAACTCTGTGTTTAGATCACATTAATATTTCCAAGTGACGTTATAAATAATTGTTGGATAAAATTAGGAATGCATGAAGTCATGTGCTGGTGCCTGCAGCCGGCAGGGGGATTTGTGTTGCTAATGTTATCTTGAACCCCTCTCAGTTTGTCTGAAAATGAAGCCAAAGTGACGGTAATGTGTCGTCACTGATGTATTGTTGTCTCCAACAATTAGTTGCCTTATGAGTTTCACATGCAAAAGCTTGGACCAGGATGCTGATGTAAACACCAGTTTGTCTGTATTGAGCTTAAGGTGGTGTTGTCCACACCGTGAGAACTAATGATCGCATTGCAGGCTTGACCATATTTTGACCTTTATTGGATCACCAAGTTTAAAATCTAATCGTACAGTATAGGTTAGACCTGTCAGTTAATACGTCTCCATGTGATCTAATAATACTTCCTGTTGGAAATCGGTGTAACCTGGTCCTGTGACAGGCTCTCGTATGCCATTTTCTTTAGTCAAATGTAGACCAAAAGATAGACTGACAGATGGAGACATGCACCCAGGCAGCAGAGCGGATCCTCCCAAGATGAACAGTTTGAATGGCAAGGGAAGTGGATGTTTTAAGAGAGGAGGCCCTGCAGGTACCTGACAGCAGTCAAATGAGTCCACAAAACAGAGAAAACTTGTTCTGCAGCTTGCCTTGTTAAGGCTGTGGGATATGTTCCGCTAAAGTGGACATGCAGGAATGAGCGACAGGCAGAAAAATAGTGAACTCTTAAAGTCATACACACACCAGGTCTGCTCGACAACAGATGGACAGAAACAGACAGACCCACTTTGTTTAAATCCTTTTTAATTTGTCCTAAATTCTGTTTTTCTGTAGATTTGTTTGTTTGTTTTTTTTTTTGTTATTCAGTTATTTTTATTGCGATGCAGATCTTCATGCAGTCCTGCAGTTAATTTCTTGCCTGCCTTTGAACCCCTCAAAATTCCTACGAGAGTGGTATCATCAATACTGGCTGCTGTAGAGAGCTATGGTAACAGACTTTAAAGCATAAGTCCACATGCACACATACAAACTGCAATAACTGAAACATATGAATAGTATGGTATGCTAGACGAGACTGCAGAGGTGACCCACAGATGCCCCTCATTACTGTATTCAGTTATGCGAGAGAAGAGGCCAATATGGATCAACATGTACCGTTCTTCTAGAAAACAACCCATTTTGGCTTTAATGAAGTCTCCCGTCAGGCTCTCCTGAGAGTTAGAATGGAAAAAGCATGCTAATACAGTGTACTGTGGCACAGAGTGCATTGGTTTTGGCATGAATTGTGAATTACCAGTCATGCGATTTGTTTTCAGTCGAGGACCATTGATCACTGTGCTTAGTTCTAGATTGAGCAAAGGTTTTGCTCGGCTGTGCCCTGTTAGAGTGACCATGTCAAGCTCATTAGCCTTTAATCACTAATAACCATTAGAGGTTAGTCAGGGTTACATTTCACTTCCTCCATCTCTTAATGGTTGAGAGATGTTGAGCAAATACACTCCGCTCCAACCCCCACTCTTTTGTTCCTATTATTTCCCCCTCATGAAAGATGGAGTGACAGACGACTTGAAAAGGCACATAGTAGCCTTGTCACGCCCCACGCACCACTGAATCAAATCGCAGCCCTAAAACACACACATATTGTGTGTACATGCACACACGTCTACAAAAAGTTCTTGGTTGTTACAGTTTTTTTTGTGGTTCCTTCTGTATGTAGTGTGTTTTGCTTGATCAGCTCTTCTTTCTTTCTAGCTGTTGAATCCATCCTTTTTTATTCTCTCATTGTAGTGGTTTAAAGTACGCATGCGTATGTGCAGGCATGTATATTGTGTTTCTTATGCACACATGCAAACATTTTTATTGTAATCTAGGGTGATCTGAATATTGAATGTATGTGTGAGAACACATTGTTGTCTTTCTTCTTACTTTATATGGCTTAAAAATATACTATTTACTTACTCAGGCCTTTGTTTTCCCAAAGGAACATAGGCCATCTACGGAAGCCCTCCAACCTTATTGGTCTTGTGCGCTGTGATCCAGGTGCTGCCATGACAGCCCTTCAAAATGTAATGCACGACAAAATATGACATTAAAACATGGTCAGGCATGGTCAACCTTGAGTCCAGAGGATTACATTTTACAACATGATCTCATCCCTACTCATCATATTTTGCTACTTGGGCAGAAGCCACGGGTGTAAACACCCGGCTGTGAGTGGCACAAATGTGGGTGGAAGGGCAGCAGTGTGTTGCTAAAAAACATCTGGTACTGAGGGACACAAACATTGCAACCAATGTTTTTGTTGGTTGGTCTTGATCTCTGCTCTCCTGGGTCAGAGTCCAGTGTTTGTTGGGCCCATCCACCTCCGCCCCCACCCACCCCAAGTGGACCTTCACATTCTTCAAACCATATCAGTTGCTCTGAGCATCTAAGAATAACATGGGTTTACATTGGAGTTGGTGGAAAGCCCAGAGTGTCTCACACCACAGTAAACAGGGACACCGGGGGACACTGTCCAAGTGGTGTATTTTGATGTCCAGGGAGTGAGACCAAGCTGCACTGTAGCTCCCTTCTAAACAAAGCTTTTAGCAGGCGAATTACTAAGCATAGAACCTGTTGACTTGTGGCGTCAGTCATGGCATATGCTCTTCACTTCATGGACATTTAGGAACATAATATAAATCATATGCCAAACACTGAACACTGCAGGTTTATTGTTGCCTTTTTCAAGGTCCCTAAAACTCACTATGAGTTGACATTTTAGGAAGTGTGTGTTTACCTGTGAAAGAGTACACACACACACACATTGGAGGTTTGGTCTTCAATTTCATATAAGGTGGTATTAAAAATGTCTTAAAAAGTAAAAGTCTTAAATTTCACTTGGTTATATCTGTAGATACCCCGGTACCAGGGTATAGATACTAATACTAAGATAATCTAAATATTAACCATACCACTGTTTTCATCTTGTAACATTTGGTCTCGTCAGTTTGAGCGTCTCTGTCCACTCTTTCAAAATAATTTCACTTGACTGCCATAATTTCCATCAGTCAGTTTCGAAGGGCACAGATTCAATTTCAAGGTGTGGTGCGCTGCTTGATGCTGTTGCCATATTTTGGGTTGTGTGTTTGTCCCCACAGAAATGTATTTTTCCAACTGTTAAGCACAGAACCCACCTGGGGCAGTTGGCTACGTCTTTTAAAAACTAATGATTGTTGTTAAAAGCAGAGTATCGACTGTGTAGACTTAAGCACAGTGGGTGTGATGGAGCTTTTGATTTTGCCGTATTGATGTAGTATTGACAATGTTTTACAAACAATATTCCAGTAGTGGTACTTGATACAATACTGCAACATATTAACAGCATCACAACATCATCTTCTGCATTATAATATGCCAATGTGCCCTTTATGTTTATGCAGGTATTTTCATATAACTAATGTCTTGATTAGCTTAAACAGAATTACAGTGGAGAACAGGTAAGGTCAGTTTAACTTGATTTAGTCAGCAACATAATGTAGAGCAATCCTGATGTTATTATCATGTTGGTTTAATCTTCACTGGGTGAGGAAGTACACACGCTGAAGAGTCATTTACATGCCGAACCATAATTTACCTCACAATCCTTGTTTTCCCTTTACTTTAATGGCCCTTCTCTTCTTAACGACTCCCTGAAGATTTTCCTGTGAAAACATTTACATGCACACACACATGCCCACACGTGCACTCATATGCACACCCATGCACATAGCAGTTTGTGCTGCTGTGAAGGGATTCTAACTCTAATACAGCCTGTGTCTCTCCGTCACATTAAAAAGCCAATTTCCTTTTAATAGCAACAACAGCTGGAGCTGACACGGCCTGTGTCTGCTGATGGAGCAAACAGCTCCAGAGCTGTCCTGCAGCTTAGGCCCGGGTGCCTGCCTCATTACAGGAAAAGGATAGAGAGAGAGACTGTAGGAGGGAGGAGGGAAGAGGAGAAAGGATGTAGCCTGTGTACTGTGAAGCAGGTGTTAGACATGTTTTTGTGTTGCCAGAGAGATGTTGAGCTGAAGAGAAAATGTTGTTAATATTAGGCATGATGGAACACTCAAGATCAGTTCCTGTATGCACTGTTTTAACTGTCTTCCACTTACAAGTCACACTTACTCATTCTGCCTTCCTCCTTTCCTTCCTCCCCTCCAGTGCACCTGGCTGAGTCCCAGGAGATGGCTGAATCTGCAAGAGTACCAGAGCAAGAAGCTGATGCAAGAGAGTGGCGTGGCCGTCCAGCGCTTCTTTGTGGCCGACACTGCTTCTGAGGCTCTGGAGGCTGCAAAGAAACTCAGTGAGTAGAGCAGGGCTCCAGACTAACTTTTCTACTGGTAGCACTGATGTTATCTAAGGACGCATTCACACTGGTGCTATTTGGTCCGTTTTAAATGAACCCTGGTCCACTTCCACAGATAGTTTGGTTCGTTTGGAATGGTGTGAACGCTCATTCGAACTCTGGTGCAGACCAAATGAGCGAACTCCTGGTGCCTTTGAAAACTGGGGGTCTCGGTTCACTTGCTAGTGAAACCTGGTGCGGTTTGCTTAGAGTGGGAAATGCCAACGGACTATCCAGCGAACCGAAGACAGGAAGCGAACCAAAGAGAGGAAGTGATGTAGAGCGCGTTGGGTAGAAAAAAAACAAAGCCAACAGCGCGAGCTGGGAGAAGCAGAGGTAAAAAAAGAAAAAGCTGAAAAATGTCTTGTGGGCAGACGTGGAGTGGTGAGGAGGTGCAGGGGCTTATTGATATATGGTCAGAGGACTATGTATAGCTGTTGTTTGTGACTGAAGGGGATGGATTTCCGTTTTTGGTCCTGGCCAATCGATGAGCCAGGTTTTTTTCTTCCTCGTACTTTTTTTCTTCCTGGTTAGTGGTCGTTTCGAGCAATACCACCCCCAAACGAGCAGCTGTTGTAACTGCGTGACGTTGTCCAGGGGGTTTGGTCCGCTTTAAAAAGTGCAGTGTGAAAGTGAACCAAACCAAATGAAGGTGTGACATTTTTCGGCATTCCCTGCTCAATCAAACCGGGTCCCTCGGACTATCCTGGTTTCTCTAATTTCTCATTTGGTCTCACCAGCACATGATTTGGTTGCACCCTTTTTTTGTTTTCAAATCACTTGTTATAAAAATTTTATTTGAAAAATGTGCTTGTTTAGCTCAAATGCAGACACCTCTCTCTCTCTGCAGTCACCACTCTGTGGCTGCGTTCAGTGCTCCACCCACAGCACTATCTAATTGGTTACACATCACGAGTAATAAAAACATCACTGAGGGATAGTGTGCCTTTGACAGGCAAAGATAAACACACATTGGAGCTCCTCCGGTGAGCAAGAGGAACTGTGTGTCGAAAAAAGCAGTAGATATTACTGAAGTTGGAATGAACATCACAATCCTCGACACAAAAGTTGTAGAAAATACACCATGTCTCTGCAGCTGTATGCCATTAGGAATAGTAGTTACTGGATGTAACTTCAGTTTTATGAGTACGAGAACTGCAAGGAGAGAGTGAGAAGGTGCCTGGTCGAATGCAAGTGATGTGACGAGTTAATCAAAGTTTATAACAATGCACCGCAGTGACAATACAGCCATTTCATACACCTAACGTATGTAACACAAACCTGCACATTCAACCCCCCCTCTGTTCATATGAGTCAGCCATCACTCTGTTTGTCATTGTAAGTAGAGACTTCAGTCTGCAGTTTGGTCCATACATTTCATTGATTAACCAGAGAGGTATACAGTAACATTGGCTTCATGGTGTACACACAGATCTCGAGCTGTGTGTGAGGCACTGAGTGCCTGCAGGGGCATCGATATCATAATGATCATCATCCACCTGCATAAATGCAACCATGTGAAAATGTTAACTTTTTACGTCTTAGATCAGGAAATATCAGGTCAAAGAATTTAGTAAACAAGACACGATAAAGCAATCAATGCTAACTTAAGGTGCTTTACAGTTTACAGCCCTTGATGCAGTATCAATTCCGGGCACATTTGAGTCGGTATGTATTGACGTTTCTCAGCCATATTTCAGCAGGGATGATCTGAGATTAGCTATGTGATAAATAAAGTGATGAGTTTGCATGCTAGCACTCGGCCCAGTGGCATGACTTTTATTTTAAACAATTTTCAAATGTCATGTTTGCTGATCTCGGCCTCTTGACGACATGGTTATATGAAGAAAAGTGCTCTCGTAATCTCGCCTCAATAACACCTGAAGCATGTTGGAATAGGAAATCCTTTGTCCCTTAAGAATGTGGCCTCGGTATTGCTTCACTGCACAAGTATGACATCATTCTTTATTTAACATTGGTAGTCAGTTAAGGTTTTGTAAACTGTAATTGCCGTGTAATTTCACTGCTGTACACTGTGAAACCTTAACAGTTGTGTTTGTGCTGCATGGCTCTGTAGACCTGGTACACGACGTGCAAATGGCTGTGGTTAATCAGGGTTGAAGTTTTATCAAGTTTAATCACGTCTTCATGCTGTTTGCTTATATGCAGAAGCCTGCATTTTTTGAGCTTAGTGGTTGTGCCTGCTCGGTTTTTCATCACACACTCATCTGCGCTAATTTGTTTCACAACCTCTCGTGTTCAGTTTCTCATGTTTTGCATGCTCCTTTGTTTTTCCTTTTTTTATTTTAATGTATTTATTTTCTAATCCTTGGGTACAATTTGGATTATTGCCCCCACACACTCACACAAAGCCACGCATGGAGGTGACTGAAACTCTAATTTTATTCTTGTAACACAAATCCTCACAAATACATTATACCCGCATGAACAGTGATAGTTTAACACACATTTGTATGCACCCACACATAGCTTTCTCTCCCATCCCTACCTCCCCTGCTCTACTTTCTTCCCACACACAAAACTGCCCAACTTGCAACACATACAGTGTATAATTTCCACCCTCAGCTTTATATTTTATTCAGTGTCCTCTCCAACTACAGCAGTGGCTTTCTGATAGTGCATCCAGGTTGGTTGTCAGCCAGCGAGGTGCCACTCTCGCTGCCTTTGGGCTCCAGCGCCTGGGGCGCTGCTTTCAGGGGCCCTGGTTGCGATGCAGACAAAGATAAACTGAATAGGAGGAAGAGGACATATATTTTCATGACAGTACCTATATTGCTTGGTAGGGGAAGAAATGGAGAGACAGGAAACTCAGTACAATGGCCTTAGAATGGTGCAGACAGCTTAATAAAACCTAAGCCAGACTCAAGGGTTGATTTACTTATAACTCAGGATTTACAGTGCTGTATTAGATGCTAACAAGTCCCATTGCATTTGTCCATGGTTATGGCATAGTTATGGGGCTGTTTTGATGTTTAATCCTGGCATCTGAAAAGTGCAAGGCAAAAAAAAATGCATGTTTGGGTTATTGTACAACATATATTAGGACATTCTATGTTGAACTCCATAATAGTGTGTGTGCAGAGGGACAGGAACTTCATACAAATGGTGGCTGGAAGTGATTTATCATTGCGGATTGTCCACTGTGGTAGAGGTAATTGCATGACTGCAGTTCAGATATGTTTTTATTGGCTTTTTCAACCAATATTTCAAGCTCAGTAGCAGAGAACTTCCACTTTCTTTCACACGCCGTTGCTTTCCAGAAATGGACAAGACACGTGTTAAATAGCCGAGCATCAGGTCTTAATTAGCAGCAGTACATTCAAATGAACTTGACTGAGTGTAAGTAAATTCCCAGCTAAATTGAAAACATGCGCCAACGCAAATTTTTGCAGCTCTGGCAGTAATTTGCGGTTGGCTTGGTAAATCAGCCCTTCTATTCCCACAGTGTGCTTCAGAGCTGCTTTATCGTCTCATCTCTATTTATGCACTAAGCTTTGGTCAGTGTCCTAGTACATGTGTGTGTGTATCTCACACTTTTTGTTTCCTGTGACTATTGCTGGCTCACTATTAAAGCGTGCAAGCGAGCATCTACTGACGCTTCATTCCTTCAGATACACACTGTGTATCTCTCTCATGAATGTGTACAGCTCACTCTCGGGCCATGGTAGGTCATACATGAATATGATAGAGGATGAGAGAAAGTGGGGGATCAGTAACCTCTTTAGTTAAAATCAGTTGGGCTGAAATGCAAACTGAGACTGTCGAGCCCTGACTACTAGGGGGTGAGGGGGAGGCAGGGTGTGAAGCCTGCCCTGGATGGAGCTTTGTGGCATGGCTTTAGAGGACACAGAGCCAGGATTGGGACTTTATTTGATTTTACTGCTAC
Organism: Chaetodon striatus; assembly: GCA_029783705.1. Taxonomy (NCBI): domain Eukaryota; kingdom Metazoa; phylum Chordata; class Actinopteri; order Chaetodontiformes; family Chaetodontidae; genus Chaetodon; species Chaetodon striatus. Next base: position 29,040,731 of record JAPZEB010000012.1, on the reverse strand, counting down.
CATTAGGATTATCTGTTCAGCTTATTGGTCTGATTCTTTATCGATTCCCTTATTGATTCCAGATCAATTTTCTGTGTTGAAAAAAACGTAGTCCTACACAGGTTTTTAGCATCAATGCAACAGCTTTATTATCTCTGATTCTGAACACAGTGTAGATGAAATGAGAAAACATTTGTACTGCATATGTCTTCATTTAGGTTTTCTAGTCAAAGAAAAAATGTGCCAAGTCCGCCCACATGACAGTAATGTCATTATAACGTGATATTTACCCTCGGTAACAGACGTGCAGCTCAGTTTGTTAAACAGTGGCGCTTGTGCACAGAGTGTCAAATACATGGCATTCCTGGCATTTAAGCCCATGTTGTGTAGCAAGATGTTTCAGCATATTGCTGGTTTATCCACCTTTAGTTTAAATGATCACATTACAGACAAGCATCACTGTCTTCCTCTCCGTCATGACTCCTTCTTGTTGCAAGTTTCCAGCAGCGTAGATGCATTAGTCTTCTGTCATTGTTTTGCTATGCACCATTGTCAGAAAAATGTGCCAGCATCAATAAAAAGAATCAGCTCAGGGTAGGACTGCACAAAAACAAAATCATATTGTGATTATTTTGACAGATATTGCGATAATGGTATGAGCTTTGATTTCGGTGGTAATGGCAATTTTTGGATTTTATTTTCACTGGAAAATTATGAAAATGATGATTGGTGTGTTTTGCTGGGGTCTGTGCCAAAGACGTCTATTCATCTGTGTATGGAATATGATTTCTAGGCCGGGGTATCTCTGTAGCACCACAATGTTTCATTTATAATGGCAGGTTGTAACATATTTATCAAAAAATTGCAGCTTCTGTGTTTTGGATATTGCACTTGGCCATATTGCGATTTCAATAATATTTCGATTAATTGTGCAACCCTTAGCTCGGAGGCATTCAGTTCCGATGATTAGTACAATTTGGAACCGGTTCTCAACTGGAATCGGCTCTTGATCCCCTTCCCTACGTGGAATACGGCTCTGTACAGGGGATATGGATGGTTGGTGTATCTAAGCTGACCAGGAGCGACTGAAATGGATTTCTGTGAGGTGCTGATATCCTGCTGTGAGCCCCTGGTACCCCGCATACACAATAGAATGAACCAGTCAAGCATAGAAGCACAGACACAGATGAATGTCATGCGTAGGTTAAGCTTGCCCATATGAAAAACACAGACACTCACACACACACACACACACACAGGCACACACATGCACACCAACCAGCAGTCTCCTCTCCGCTCCACTCACT
>JAPZEB010000012.1:29001366-29039345 GCA_029783705.1 Chaetodon striatus | reverse complement strand
AAACACAGACACACACACACACACACACACACACACACACACACACACACACACACACACACACACACATGCACACCAACCAGCATTATCCTATCCGCTACACTCACTTAACCATGAAGTGGTTAAGTTGACAGTTCAATTGCGGCTATGCTATATAGAAACTCTTCTCACTCCTCTCGTGTACTGTAGAGTGGTCCAACTCTCCTAAAGTGGGCACAGATTGATTTGTTCTATTACTGCTGAGGACAAATAGCTTAAAATCTTTCTCCTTCTCTATCAAAACTTTAAAAAAAAATATCCGACATGGACCATTGATTCCCTTTAACTTGAATGACAACTCAGGGGAGAGTTTACATTGTGGCAGATGGGTGACTCACAACCACCTCATGGCTCATGGAAAGTAGGGCCCCATACTGGGTGAGCCGTGCAGGGAGTTTTCACAAAGTCCAAAGTTTCTCTAATGTGTGCTCCACTGGGACAAAGAGAATGGCTCTGTAACTTTTGTTGTCTGTCCAAAACCAATGACCCAGATCCACTAGTCTCATACGAAGCTTTTAATTTTTGTGTTGTGTGTATTTGACAGTCCAAGGACCAAGCTGTAGTTTTAAACACTAAACTTGCAAACCTTGAAGTTATATAGACCAAATTATGATGTTTGTCCACAATAACTTCTGGAAAGAAAACCCTGGGTCACATATATAAAATCAAATACTGCAGATCAAATGATGCCTCAATTGGTTAGTTTGTATCCACCCAACAAAAGGCATATGTTTAAGTGTATGCTATATTAAGAATTTTATTACTTTACCTTGCTGTCAATCAGTCCTTTCTGATGGGGAGCTGAAGCCATTATCTCAAAGCCACCAGACTCCACTTATAAAACTTTAATTTAACTCCGTAGAAAACCGTTGCCTTGATTGGTTAGTGTGTAAGGTAAAGTGGAGAAAACATGCTGGTAGATTTGGTTCTCAAAAATGATAGCAAAGCAACACAGTATATAAAATAAGCACAGCAGAAATATCAGATGGGATTGTTTCCTGTGTTTAACTCTTTCTTTAAATGTCACAGCTACTGCTGAAATTGACAACAAAGATTAAAACTTTTGCCGATTTTTACCATTAAAATTAGTGGACGTGATTGATGTTAGCACAACCTTACAGTGATACAGTCTATAACATTACTCTAATATCTACTTAAAAAAAAAAAAAAAAGTATTAGCATTTTTGTTCTTATTTGATAATTTGCTGCATTTGTGGATATTTACTCTCTAAACAGATTTTTAGGCATTCAGGTATCCATTCCTTTCTGTCTGTTCATAGAGCTAGACGATGCTTATTTATGCTTTCAAAAATGTGCTATGCTCTTCAGCAGTAAATGGATGTAAGTAAAAGTGCATGTCTCCCTGGCAGAATCAATAATTGATGTTTGTAATGTGATGCCACTACGGTATGCTCCAGTGAACTTTCAGCAGCACTTCCTGTTTATGTGCTTCCAAAAATGTGACCTAAAAACAAGGTCAGGAAAATGAAGCTACAAATGTTTGTGGTAGCCCAACACTGAGCCCATTAAAAATATACAGTATTATATCAATGATTTTTTTTGTTGGCGCATTTTGCTCAGTGCCTCATCAGCCTCATAAACAACCAATGGCTTGATTGAGAGAGTACTTAAATAAAAGAGCACCACAGTTCACACCCATTAGTGTAAAAAAACAAGCATAATGTCATCAGATGGACAAATAAAATGATATTGTAAACGTTTGAGAAGAGACACATTGTCAATCCATGTCAATGAGGAAAAAGATATTAAGCCCTCTGTAGAGCATTACGTACACATCCCATGATGCATACCTAGCTTGAGGTGTGCAAGAGGATAATACTGGTTGGGAAATGGAGCAAGAACTTCTTCCACTAAATCACCTGAAGAGCTGTGTGGCACTTCATGCATTACTGGTGCCGGGTGACACTATTCAAATAACTCCATCTTTGAAAAACCAGTAAATATACAGATTTGGAAGTGGTTGTCTTCTTTGGCTGATCCCCTTCTGGACTGCCTCAATATGTTATCGATAACGGTATATAGCTTCAGTTAATGCAAGACTAAATTGCCTTTCCTTTTGCAGTGATGTGAGCGCACTCATACACACAGATATATGCTATCTATATGTATCTATGCAGGTATTTCTACACAGACCTGGTTGCTATCCACCCGTTTTGAGATATCAAAGCAAGTCCAGTAATGAATATAGATTTCGTCTTTTCTTCTGAAGCACAAATGCACGGCTATGCACAAGCACACAAATATACACATACCTGTGCCCTGCTACAGCCAAAGAGAATGTGATTATGCAGTCCACTTTGTGTGTCGCCACCCGCTTGACAGATGCATCTGTTGAGCAAATCTTGATGGATTTTCAGTCTGAATTTTAAATCAAAACCACATTTTCCCTCCCCTTCCTTGCTGTGAGAGCCCTTCATGTCTGTCATGCCTCCTGCCTCCCCCAGCAATCATTCATTGACAAAGCGGCGATGGAAGAAAACATTGCTTTGGATTCTTATCTTTGCTGCATGTTGAGCCTGTGTGATGAATGGGAGCAACATATACTCGTGTATGTGTACACCTCATATGGGATGAGTTTGGAATATGTTGTCTTTCTTTACCGTTGTCATCTTCCTGACTTTCCTTTGACAAATTGTGTTGTGATTACATTTGCTGAATCTTTCTGTTTCTCTTCTCTCCGTCTTGTGTTCAGTTTTTAAAGTTGCCTTAATTTCTCTCACTCTTCATTCACCTTAGTCTACCTCTGCCTCTCTTTTTCACTTTGTGCTTAGCACAGCCTCACTGCCAGAATGACGATTAACAGAGGTGGGAAGCATTTTAATTTATTTCACTCTGCTATGAATATTCAGTGTAAACAGTGCAGTTTTTATGCATGGCTGTCAAATCTCGTGTGTGCTTATTAGAGGGATAGTTAGTTTGATATGTTGGCTTACTGAATAATAGCAAGCTACCTTGACATAAGCCAACTCATTGATGAGGCAGATGTTTGTGTGTGTATGTGTGTATGCAGGCGTGCAGATTTGGTTATGCTTGTGCTTTTTGTGATGGTGTACGAGGGAAAGAAAGAGACTTACTCATCTGACAAATGCGTCTCCATCAGTTTCAATCTGCCACGCTTTGCTGTCTTAAGATGACATGCTTGAAAGCACTCAAAATGCAGTTGGCAGAGGTAAACATCAGTTCCTGCACTGCAGACATACACCATTTTGTTGGCCACGCTATTATATATAACATTTTAGAAAGGTGAGGGGCTCTTTTTTGGCTACTGGGGATCTTCAAGAGCCCTTAAAATCAAGTCAATGAGGCTTACACTGTGCCTCAGATGATGTGTAAATAAAAGTAGCTCACGGCCAAGGACACTGTTGTTGTGTGTATCTTAAAGTGATTGTTTTCAGTCCGCTCATTTAGTCTTCTGCTCTCTGTGGCAGCTCAGACCCCCTCTATGCCTCTGGCCTGTGATCTGCAAAGTGAGACAGATCTTATTGTATCTTTTCCACACAGTACTGGGTTAAAGTGTACTGCACCATGTCTGCTGTTAGAGTTAGTGCCACTCTTCTCAGGGTGACCCGAGCGTTTGGGGTTAGTTTCAGACTACTTGATTTGCACATCGGTATTTGTTTAATGTATAGAGTAATCAGTGATATGTGAACATGTCTTTTTTTAAATTTTCTTTACTTTTTAGAATAGAAAAAAAATATTTTGTGTAAGCTGCACACAGCATATTGCTTTGCTCAGTGCCTTCTTGCCTGTCTGGCTCTCTTTGTGAGCCAGTAGGAGACTAGTGCTGCACACACATGCACACACAGTTACAAGGCTAAGTACTGGCATCAAACGACTAACGTTACTTAATGGTTAATAATGATTTTCAGAACATAGTTGCACCTTTTTCAGTCTCAGTTTAATGGCTCTGCGTTAGATGTATGCTTACTAGAAAGACATTGAACTGACAAAGAGGAGAGCAGCTCTTGAGACAGTCCTTCTGCATTGTGCCTAACCTTTGTAAAGGCAGCAACATATTTATTTAACTTAAATTTAAACTTAAAATTTATGGTTAAGTGAAACCTGGGTGTTCAGTAAATTAATTTTAAACTGCATTTATAATCTTACATTATTTGTTTACTTATTGTTTTTGGCAAGTACTCAAGTACTGTATAATATTTTCAAGCAAACACTCAAATATTGAGAAAAGAAGATCCCACACACTGCTCTTTTTTTAGTATCATAAGGTGCCACTGGCCTTTTGTTAAGAGTAAAAAAACTGTTGAGGAGGGTTCAGAGGGACCAAAACATCAGTATAATTATTAAATTGTAATTCTGTGCAGCAGCAATGTGTGGAATGTTCTTTTTTCAAGATTCAAGTGATACTTTTCAACGCACTTGCATCTGAGATAGTTGGGTGTGCAAGTATCTCCTTTTTAAAAAAGTACTAGAATACGGTAATGACTTTAAATGCCAATCTGTAATGATAATATTAGTACACATTTTATTAAAAAATGACATTGGATCTTCACATATAAATAAATTATCAGTATGTGCTGCAGCATCAGAAGTGCACAATGAACCATTACTGTTTAAAGTAAAGCGTGAGAAGATTGCAACAACATGCAGCAAAATGGCAGAAGAGTGGAGACATGCACCAGTAGACATAGGGTTTGGTGAGATAATTTGATCTTGCCCTTCATGAAATCCAGTGGTATGGGTTTCCCATTGTGCACTGAGGTGCAGAGGAGACTCCCTGAACAGCTGCTGGATGGACTCCCAGACACATCCACCGCGTTTCCCCATCACTAACCGTGTGGAGAGACATGGGATATACCAGACACAGAGCCAAGGGCATGTTGGAAGGACTTAGTGGCGTAGAGGGCCAGAGCAGCGGTAACTGTGACAGCAACTGGGAGGACAGACAGGAAGTTCCTGGCCATAAAATCCTGCATATTTGTGCTTTAGTGTGTAGGGGAAAGTATACCTTTTTCCAATATTCTGCTTACTACAGGCAGAGGAACAGTGTTCAGGGCTAGTACTGTAGGTGAACACTGCAGTTGCAAGATGTATGGAGATAACCACCACCAATACATGGTCAAACTCAATTTGTGCAATGCATTTACATTTTCTCTCTGCAGCTGTGAAAATACATGTGAGAAGAAGGTAAATATTTTAAGGGAATAAGTATGCATGAAATAACACATTATGGTGAATGTAACTAAAAAAAAAGTGTACTTTTAACTCTTGATTCGCTGTGTGATGAATCACTGTCTGATTTGGCATTTGCTTTGATTTATTAGTGGTGATACATTCAAATGGTTTATTAGTACGGGTGTGAAATAAACTGCTTAAATCACATACAGTATAACACGCATGCTCACACTTGGTCTGCCTCCACATTTGTTTTGCTGGTGATATCAACGGTTCCGCTTTCTCTGGCAGGGTGCAGAGAAGCATTTACACCTCCGACTGGGCCTGGCTCTGGTTTATGAGATCATCTAGAGAGAACCATATGCCTCTTCACTAACCCAGCACACTGTCTAGCCTGTACCATCTGTCATAGAAACACTCCTCCCCCACATGGGCAACACCACAAGCCGTTCTGAGGTTCCTTATTCATGCGTGACGTTTGCTTCTCACCCGAGTCCTCCCTCATACTCCTCCAACCTGACTGGCCTGTGTGCCAGCGGAGATGCTGAGCTATGCTTTCTCAGTTTATTTAGTCACATCTGCTTTTGTTTAATGTGCTGTTTCTATTTTACAGGATTGAGAGATCTTTGACCACTAGCATGGCAGCTGGAGGGCCCCATGTTTGTTGTGGGTGGAAACATTTTTAAGCACTCATGTGTACCAGTATTTAAGGATAGACGCAGTGTTTTACTGAAAATTTGCAGTAGAGCTGTCATATTTCATTTGAAACTGTAACTTCCACTTGAACATGGAAAAAAGTAAACCTGTTAGGTTGTCACTCAAGCCAGGTAGCAGAGATCATGCAAATGAACTAAATGACATCAATTCTACAGCATAGTTTAAGAGTAGACTATATATGCTGTGCGTAAATGAATTTGTAAGAATCTTTTGTTAGTTATCATTCAAACGTGATTAAAAAGTGACGGCTTTCATGACATTTCCTCCAGGATGTTGTGATCGCAATGCAAATTCAGCCAATCCATGTGAATTCTGCAAGACCTTGCAATTTTGTTTATCATGAAACTACTGCTGTGCTTGTGACAGAGTCACACACACAGTGACAGAGCTAACTGTTTATTAATGGTTATATTAATAGGTTTAATGACAGAGTTAAACTATTTCGGTGTTGGTGCGAGATTGTTGGGACCGGTTAAGAGCCCAGTGTTGGATTTTAGCTGCTGCTGTGTTAGCTAGTGGGGGAGAGTTACTGCCTCAAGTGAGGGAATTCAAGTATCTCGGGGTCTTGTTCACGAGTGAGGGTAGAATGGAGCATGAGATGGATAGGCGGTTCGTCACCGGTGAAGAGGGAGCTGACCCGGAAGGAGAAGCTTTCGATTTACATGTCTATCTACATCCCAACTCTCCCCTACCGACATTAGCTCTGGGTAGTTACCGAAAGAATGAGATCGTTGATACAAGCGGCCGAAATTAGTTTCCTACGTGGGGTGGCTGGGCTCAGCCTTAGAGATCAGGCGAGGAGCTCAGAGTAGAGCCGCTGCTCCTTCGCTTTGAAAGTTCGGGCATCTGATCAAATGCCTCCTGGGTTTTGGGCATGTCCCATTGGTAGGAGGCCCCAGGCAGACCCAGAACATGCTGGAGGGATTGCATGTCTTATCTGACCTGGGAACTGGCCCCAAATGAGCAGATGAAAATGGATGGATGGATGGATGGATGTGTTAGCTAGTGATGACAAGGCGGTCAGCACAGGAGGAGAGCAGCACACAGGGACGGTTCTTCAGCAGCAACAGCTTATTGTTTGCAATCAGCTGTTGCTGGCCCCTCCCATCTACCCCCACCATCACAAATACATTCAAATTTTGTGGCAAAACACTGAATGCTTATGAAACAGTGACAGCATTGCAACTCTTTTTGCAATTTTTATTTGCCCCTGCAATTTCATGGCAAAAAATGCCTCAAAATATTGCAACATGCGTCACAGTTTTATAGAAAAACTGCTTGGAAATCAGACATTTCAAGCTGCAACAATCACAAAAACAGCTTGGAAAATCCTGGAGGGACTGTAATGTGCTGCAGAATGTATTTGCCAATCAAACCTGCTTTTAGTTGCATTTTGTGTATTTATTTCCTTAAAAGTGGGAAAAAGCAAGTTTTTTGCCTTAACTTATCATTATGAAGTAAGTAATTGCACGGTGTGATGGCTATAAAATAATGACACCATCTGTGTTTAGATTGGTTCCTTATAAGCCTCGCTTTTACTACTCAATTCTGTCTACCACTGGGCACAATCTCCTGGGATAATGAAAGCTTAAATTACAGCACAAAGGAAGTGCGTCAACCATTGCACGTCACTGTGGAAAACAAAATGCAGTATGGTCTGTGTTGTTTGTGGTTGCTAGACTTAGAGGAAACTGGAAAATGATTGGATTGTCTTTGGGACAGCGGTGCCAAAAACTTACTGACTTCTAGAAAGTGTATACTGTACGTGTAAACAGCTGCCAAATCCAGTGTGCATGAGTATGGTAAAATGTGTACCAACAGTTCTTTATTTTTAAAGATGCAACTTAATTTGACCATAAATGTTCAGTGCTGTAGCATCACTCGTGCCTTAGTTCCTCTTTTATGTCATTTTTCCCCCCAACACTTGTTCACTGACAGAGTCATTATCTGGATAACACTGGCCCTAAATTGCATGTTTTATTAAGGCTATTCCATGCTTCGCTGAGCAGTGAATTGATAAAAAAGCAATGCAGTGATATTTTTTGTCCTATTGCTTTCTCTCTGTGTGCCTTTTCTTTGTATTCACTATAGAACAGTTCCAATTTTTGCCTACCTGGATTTGGATACTGTGTTGTGTAAGGCCGAGGTCCTTTGTCATCAAATTCTATTATGCTCAGCTCTCTGTGTGCGATACCAATCTCGTCTCGCCAATGACTAAGAAAATGTTTGGACAGAGCTAACATTTTATGTAATAATGTTTTGAATGAAAAAGTCACAGCTGTACTACACACCTTATGGGCACATGGGACCCGCTTCCGTTTCAACTTGGGACACAGAAATATATCCCACTGTCAAACATGGTTAAAACATTGAACATGGTCAGACCTCTTCTCACTGCGCATCCCCTCCCTCCTCATTCGCAGTCCCCACTAGAGCCGCTTCGTGCACTTCAACACTTCAAGCGCCTTTTAAGACCACTTTCATCTTCCCCCTTCAGAAAATGAGGCAGAGTCTCTGGTGAAAAGCGCTGACAGTAGCAGTTAGTGCTGAGTAGAGTTGGCTCAACCACGGCCCTTTCACTTCTGTCTTTGTCTGAAGTAGTGTGGGATAAGACGACCCTCTCAGAGCTTTGTGCGTTTGTGTGCGTCTGTACACCAGCTGGAACCCATGTCGTGTCCTCTTCTTGTTGGTGTACTGGACGGAGGCCACTGAGGCAGCTGCTCATCCATTGATCTTACAATGGGTTCTTGAACTTCAAAAGACTATGCAGCCACAGTCTTACGGGATATTGCACTTGTATTGTTGCCATCTTCACGCCACTTGCCATTTCATTTCCATCAGTGAGTTGTTACCATTGCCGTCTCTGCTGTCTCCAGTGTAAACACGGTGGTAGCCTGGATGTAATCGTGAGTCTTCGTAGAAGGGAAAGTTAACTGGAAACATGAGCCCAGTGGAATCTGTGTAAATGTTGTCATGTTATACAACTACGAGAGACGAGATAAGTCAGCTAGCTCTGTTAATAATGAGGTTATCTGCAGTGGTCCCAGTCATAGTGAGTGTGTCTACAGAGCATTTTTTTCCCTGTGAACCAGCATCTTTTTTTTTTTTTTTTTACATTGAGAAGAATGTGTATGTGACTGCATGCAGCTACCTCCCAGAAAAGGAGCTGCATCCACTGGGTCTCATTCATGAAACGTGAGCAGAACAAATTTTGTGTGTAAACCGTTTGCAGAGGGAAACTTACATGTATTTCGGCATTCATTGATGTGTTGGTAGCTCCAGTCTTTTTGTAGGTACTAATAAAATCTAGACCTTCGGACTGCTTGTAGTGCTTGCTCAAATAAGAAACGCACATAAGTATTGCAACTGTGACTGGGAAGAGTTGTTGTTGTTGTTGTTGTTGTTGTTGTTGTGTTGTGGCCCTTAGATGAGAAAGTGTAAGCACAATTATTTAGGCACAAAGTGGCGAAGCACAACCAGCTCTGGTGGTCCAGAGAAGATTGTAAACACATGTCATGTGATATATTGTGATGTTGCTAGCAGTCAACACATGTACATCATATGTAGCTTAAAGCATAGTATACACAGTTAAGTGACTTTTTAGTTTTTAATCGATATTTTTACACAATTACTCAACAAAAAAAAAACATTCTCAAGCAACACTTTGCTAGCCTATTTCTTTAATATTGTCTTAATAATATTGGGGAAGGAGGTCACATAGTTTAAGGTATTGTTATAGCTCAACTGTACTATTCTCTCCAACCCTTGTGACATCTCTAAGATCACAGAAGATGTGCTTTCTCTTGACAGGGAAAGTCAAGATACAACAGTTGGGATGTACCACTTGAGGGGTCAAGAAAAAAAAACAGCACTGACCGGCACTGACTCTGGAAAATATGACTGTGGTGTTGGCACTGTGTGCATGTGTAGATTTACATGGGAAATATCAGAGGCTGTTTTCACACACACTGCTTCTGTGTTTACAGACATTGATGAACTTGTGCCCTGCACATTAATTTGTCATTAGATTGAACCTGTCAGCAGTCTTTGGAGTGCTTTTGCACATACTATATTGCTCTGTAGTCTAATGGTGACAGTTTTTCTCAAATAAACACTGTGAAAGAGGCTTGTGTTAGGATTTGTTTGGTTCATGTCTTGAGCTTTTGACCTCCACTTACATGGAGATGACTTCGTTTTACACTTCTGATTTGGCCACATTGTGTTTCACCACTTTGTGCGACTGTCCACTGCAAATGTGCAGTCTGCAAAAGACCAAAGTTACATAATTATAGAATAATAGATTGTTCAAATTCACATTGCTGTTCCTTGCTCATTTGTGTGGAATATTTGGCAATTATACTACTTATATATACTTATGAGACTGATTTGGTCTGTGCACACTAATAAAAGAGAATCACAAACACAAATTTGCAGCCATTAACCATGCTGCTGCTGTTTATGTTGCCAGTGTTTGAAACAAGTATTATGTTAATAACTTCTACGTAAATGGGTTGTGGTCCATTTACATAGCTATTAACCACTAATGTCAAGTCAAAACAACATTGCTCTTTCTTCTGCATTTTACCCACACATTCTGACCTTTATCTTCTCCTTTGCTCCAGTCCCTCTCTTTTAGCCCTCTCATCTCTCATCTCTTTTCCGTTCTCTCCGATTTGTTCACTCACTCACTCACTTTTTTTTCCCATTCTCCCTTTACTTTAGTCCGTTGTTGCTCTCTTGTACTCATCCGCTGTGTCGCTCTGTCTTTGTCTGTAGTGCCTAACACCCCTCAATTTATCCCCCACCCTCCTGTAAAAAACGTATTGCTATGGCAGTACCTCAGTGTCCTCGTTTGCCACTTTGATCACATTGTAGGGGAACTAAATGAGTGCAGGGAGTTAGCTGGAGTGAGCTGCAGGTATCTCAGCCTCAACACCCCACTCCCTGCAGGGCTCCCGCTGATGGACGGAACAGCTCTCGTCCCTTCAGAGGGCTGGCCTGTCACACAGGAAGACAGATGTTAGTCTGCAGTTTTCCTGTCTCCAGTACCTGCCAAGATAGCACACATCCGATGGGGAGAGAGGAAGGGGAGGGGCTGGTTTGAAACATAAGGTTATTAACACGGGCACAGCGGTCTTCTGACACTGCACCAGCTTCATTCAGAAACACTCTGTAGGTCGTATGATAACAGCAAACACTTGCAATCACGGACATTTTTAGAATCTGCGCTGACGCTCAAACAGACGCACATCAAGCTGGCCTCTCTAAGGACCTGTTGTCATCCCATACATTAGCTGGCTTTTAGGTCTCTCGTTTGGTAAGAAAAAGCCATGCATCTGAAATTGTCTTAACAGCTGTAAATAGGCTTTGCAGGGTAAAGCGGCCTGTCTCTCAAAGAGCTGATTTCTGTAAGCAGCTTAGTGTTTCCACCTCCTCATTACGCACCCTAACCTATTCATGTTGTGGGTGAGACGTGGAATTATTTCTCACACATCCCCTCTATCGTATTAGGATGATACTAATGTGCCAGTAGAAGTGAACATGTAGCCTATTATTTGTTGTCAGGGTACTTTGCATAAATGCAGGCTACCTAGTCGTGCTGGTATTAGTTGGAGCTAAATGTTAAGTCAGGTTCAGAAATAGGAATTGTACTCGTGGAGTGAAATGTAGAAAACACCGTTGTGCTTTGTTGTATGGACCTCAAATCATTAGGCAAGCTTCATTACTTTTCAGTGGAAATGGCATCGCAAATAGTGCTCTTGCCCACCAGTGCATTAGCAGCGGCAGCAGCAGATGTTGGTAGCTTTTAGAATAGTTTTATCTGCGATTGTTCATGCTGAACTGATGAAAAATGGTGAGTCAATAATGAGAAGTGAGCAGCTCATGTTTGTGTGGACTCTTGGTCACTTATTCAAAATATTTTTATGGAAATGTTCTGGAACACTCAGTGTCTGCTGGCCTAAAGTTTGTGTTTTTCTAGTTAGCTGTCTCACAATGTGGCTTGATACAAGTAAATGTCTTCGCAGAGGCTTCGTTGTCAAACAAATGATTCTTCCTACTGATAGCCCCATGGTCATTTAGCACCCATCGTTCCACGACACCATTATCATTACCGTCACCCCTCTGGTTGTATGGCAGTGAAAAACTCTAAGCCAGGGATTTGAACTGCACCTCTCTGTCACTGAGTGGAGACCAGGGCCATCTCAGGATGTCATTAGAAGTGCTGTCTATGTCTGAAAGCCAGGTGGACTTGTCCTCTAATGAGGACTCGGCCGTCATGCAAGCGGTGAGTGGAGGAGGTGTCACACAGAGGTGCCACTGTCGGTCCGGGACGCTGATATTCTCCTCCACTGAGCAACACTGAGAATGGCATCATTAGAGGCAGAGACGGACACAGGGACGGTGGGCTTAACCAGACGAGACAGTGAGATGGTAATGATATATTTAGTTGTACCGAACAAAGAAGTCAAATTGTTGTTATCTTAGATTTTTGTGTGTCTAAATCTTTGTTTGTCCCCTTGTTATACAAGTCCCAACATTTGGTCTTGCAGACATGCCAGTAGCAAGATGACTTTGTAGAGCATGGCAAGGATTTATCAATGTTCGTTGACTTTTAACCTCCACTGAACAGAGAAACATATTAAGGTGGAAGAATTCGAGGCCATTATATGTCACGATAGATAAAAAACTGAGGGTTTTATTTTTTTTTGTATCTTTCCTTTCGGTTCACCTACCATCACTGCATGAATGGAGAGCCATTTTCTGTCTGACATTTTCGCAGTCTGGCAGAATTGGAAAAGGTAAAAGTTTATGGAAAGCTGAACCAGTCCAAGATGATACCAGCATTACCCTTATGGGTAAAGGAAATCATCACACAAGGAGTCTAAATATTAAACACGACCAGTTCCGTTAACCAGCCCTGTGGGTGTCACAGTGTAAAGTTCAGTGTGTAAGATTGAGGGGGATTTAGTGGCGTATAGAGGTGTGGATTGCACCTTGCAACCAGCTGAAACTTTACTTGGTAAGATTACCTTCAGTGTACATTGTTCTTGGGTTTTTTTTACAGGGAGCCAAATTATTCGGAGTCTCGTTTTCCAGAAACAAAGGGACGAGGTGCTTAAAACCAGTATAAACTCTGAATACAGCAGTTTCACATCACATTGTAGAAACACGGCAATGAACATGACGATTTCCATAAACAAGGATCTGCTTTTTATGTAGATATAAATGGCTCATTCTAAGGAAAGAAAAACAATGATTCTTATGTAGGCGATTAAACACTAAAGAAAATCTACTTATTATATTCCATTTCTGCTAATATATCCCCCTTGGATCTTTAAAACATAATGTGTCTGCATGACTAGTACACTGAACATTGCACAGAAATAAGTGTTGGCCCCAACTTGAATCTTTTAAACCAGTTTCATATAGGTCCTTAAAAAGTCTTAAAATGTCTTACATTCAATGTTACAACAAAAAGGCCTTAAAAGTCATTACTAGTCTTAAATTTGAATTTTTGAGGCCTTAACTACTACAGATATTTTATCTAATTTTATTTATCCATTTTTAATTTCTTTTTGTAAAAATGAGTGAAACCTTTCTATGTTAAGTCCATATTTCTAATATTACAGATCTGAAAAAAACTTAAATACTGTAATTTTACTTCATACTTGCACTTACCTGTTGGAAAAATGTAGATCAATTTAACTCACTCTAATAACCATATTCCCACATAACACTTACCTCTGCACACGACCACATATATACTACTTGCCTGCAATGCTTACCTGTGATGCATAAAAAAGTAAAACATGATTTGTCCAAAATTCTGTCCCAAATTTGGTAAAAAATGTCTTGAACAGGTCTTAAAATCATTCAATTTAACTGTCTGATACCTGTAGACACTCTGTATACATATTAAAGGGAAAACACCATGTAAATAATTCAGTTTCCTGCTTGTGCAATTACCAAAGCTGATCGGATAGTTGCCTTGTTTTATGTCATTATCATCCTGCATTGCCTACAGTACTTTGTGCTGTAGTAGGTTATGAGTTCATTGTTCCCAGTTTTAGTGAGCCATGGATGTGACACAGCAAAGCACCCTGTGGTGAAGTGACTCAAAAGCTAGAGCCGCTTCAATAGCCTTCTGTAGCTATCAATATGCAGTTGACAACATAATTGAAGTTATTTAAAGACACACCATGTGCCACTAGATGGAAGCAAATGGAAGCACAGATTGTTGTTCTTTCTACTTATAGAGCTGGAATACCCCTGAATTATGAATTATATTTCAGCTGCTTGGAAGTTATTCCAGAAAATACTGGGGAAAGAATAATTAGGTTTACATTATTTGTTTTAATGGTCTTGTCAACTGACATTTCAGACCTTTGTCTTTCTAAAGCGTAGTATGGCAGCAATCAACTCTTTCGCATCATAACCAGGAGGTTTACTGTCATGATGAGCGCAGATGCTGAAGGTTGAGAGGTCTTTCGGTTTTCATTTCTTCCCTTTGCTGTTAATGGCATCTATCCATAGGAAGGCTCAGGCTCTCTGTGTTGTTTGATTGTGGCTCTGTGTGCCTCTGTTTGTTTTCTCCTCTCTCCCAAGAGTTTGATTAGGCGTCTCCATTTAGCCGCCACATTACTTTCATTACAGCACACACACACGCTGGGGAGGGCTGTCCTGATCTTTTTCTCTCTCCATGCAGATGGTAGCCACATCTTATTCTCTCTGGATTGGCACACAGCCTACATCTGTCCCTTACCAGCCAGCATCCCCCTCATGGCACAGCCCTCGAAGGCTTAATTAAATATCAGACCAAAGCTAACTCTGCTGCCGGCCACCCATGGGCTACACACAGAGAGGGAGGAGGGGGTGGAAGAGAATAGGCCTTTCAAAAGTGCACAGAAAGAAACAGGGTGAAAGAGACAGTGATTGTAAAAGTAACATCCTCTTTGCCAGCTGCTGTCACTGGCAAGCGGACTGGGAGTTGATTTGCACTCATTACTGGGAAATGAGTAAGGCCTGAGGATGATGACCACATTACTCCGATTGCATGTGATGTGATTGGAGATGTTGTGCAATGTTAATCTCCTCCCATGTCCCCAAGATATCGAAAATAAATGGAGATGAAAATCTTACTCTGCATCTTCAGTGGGCCAAGCATGATAGAACTGATTATGCAACCATGGCCCCCTCCCTCCAAGATGGATTTTCATTCATCCAATAATATAATAAGCAAGGAGGTATTTCTTATTACTGTGGCTGCAACAAGTTGTGTTCATTTTGTTTGCTGTTTTTTAAGTCTTATTCCTCTGTCAAATGTCCTTGTTATCATATTTAGTCAAAGTCAGGCTGTGTTTTTTGTTTTTTTTTTAAATTTGACTTAAAGTCTTAAAGCATTTTGGTCTTGTCTTCATCAAAAATAGCTATTTAGTATAGTTTAAGTGATTGAAAACTATTAACAGTTGAGTCTTTTTAGTCATCAGATTATATTGAACATTATAGTAACTCTAGCGTAGCCAAAACCAATAATTTTGTTATTTTAGTCAAACTTATTTATATAGGCTAGGCTATAAGATTTTATTGTATCATAATCTAATGAAAAACACATGCAGTCTGGTTTAGTGGTCTGATGGGATCAATTAAAGGAATACATCCAGACATGAGTCATGTTCTGATTTACATATTTTATTGAACAAACATAATTCAACAACCGACCAGGGGCCCAACACTCTCTTTAAAACCACTATAAAAAGATAGTTCTAGATATCACCTTAGTTCTTTCTCTCAAGCCATCTTGTTGTCATTGTCAACTTTAACCCAAGTATGTAAGTATGTAATATTTAATCTCCTCTTTTTTGGCAACAGAAATAGATAGAGATTTAAAGGTGCTGTACGTAACTCTGGAGAAGGATAGGTGATTGCTGAGTTTCATCCCCGGGTCATCAAATGCCACTGCACTGAGGTGGTAGTCGGACCGAACCACAAACCCAAAGCGTCTGTATTTGTATTTATTACCTGGGAATGAGACTTAGCAACAAACTTTCACCAGCGTCACATACAGAACTTTTTTTAAGTAAAGGTGTTTTATTTCTAAGCTTTATTTTAGTCTTGTCTTTTTCATTAACAATGCATGTTGATAACACTAAGTGTTAAATGATGCTGGTGCCACCTTGTCATCATATTGTCATCATATTCACTTAGTCATGGAACAAAAGTTCTTTGTGAACATATTTAGTACAGTTTTCAAAATTAACACTGGCAACAAGAAAAGAAATGATCAGTGACCTCGTGGTTCCACTTGGAGTTTCAGGCTCAGTAACACGTGGAGCATCCAAAGGGTATCGTGAGGTGCCCCTTTGGAAAACCTAATTTGGACCAACAGCTTATGTTTAATCTTATTTGCACATTTAGATATAAAGAACAGAGAAAGGTAAATAATAAAAACAGTTTGCATGTGCAGGTGAGGTAGAAACCCAAAAAGGGCTTTTCATGGTACCTAAAGGGAAGAATAGAATATGCACAGATCTAAAAATACAACATGATTGTAAAGTGAAATGTCAATAAAGGTAATTGTCTTCCACACAATCAACACTACTGGGGAGAAATGAACAGAACATCAAATAAATCAGTACTATGCAGAAACAGCAGCCACACAGCACAGAGATGATTTACACAGTGCCAAATCTTTTTGTCATTAACCCACTTTTAAGTTTCTTTTTGTTTTAGGACAAGGACATAGAGTCAGTGAAGAAGTTCAAGATCATTGATCATTGATCATCATCAACTGGGCTCCACTGTGTCTTAATGAATACTGCCCTCTTGATGTACGATTCATTGGTAGGTAAAGGTTGTTGATTAGTCTAGTTGGATAAAAATTAACCTTAGAAGAGCTCTCTCTGTTCGGGGGATCAACAAGTGGAATTCTTTCCCCACAAACCTCAAACTGGATCTTGACTGGGATCATTTTAAACTCAACCTGAGACAGAGCGTTCAGTCATGTACTCATGAATGACCTGGTGCTTCTTGTTTTTATGGTGCTTTGCTATATTGTATCATTGTTTTGTCGGTATTTTCTTGTTGAGTTCCAGTATTAATTATTGACCTTGTGTTTATTACTGTCTCTTGGGTATTTGTTGTTGACTTATATGTATTTTAAAGGCCTATCTAGGGATGGGCCTTGTAAATTAGCTGGGGCTATGAATGCTGTGGTTATACAAATAAACATAGTTCATAGTAATTTTCAAGTCAAACTCTTGCTGCTGTCTGATGAACATAATCAAAATGTGATGTGCATCACTTTTCCTTGGTGTGACCTCTCAGTGTACAGATTCAGTATCGAGTTTTTTCACTGCACCCTAAGCCCTGACTCTCCCACAGTGCTCGCTGGTGTCTTCACTGATTAACTTAAGACATGTGCCCTTCTTTCCCCTTGTTCATGGCAGTGTCTGGGTTGAACATAAAGGCATGACTTGTCTCTGATTTTACATACTACTACTCCTTTTCTATCCACTCCCCATTCTGCTCTGCACTCATTAGGGACCAACCTTTGTCTGAGTGTTAGAGGCCATCTCATGTCTGTCAAACTACCAGATAATGGCCACCCTGCTCTTTACCATGCACCATGTTCACTGTGATCTTTGAGGACATCATTATCCTCTTCATGTGTTCCAACAGAGTGTGGTGCTTCAGTGTTAACCAGAGAGTTTGGTATCATTCTACACAGATTTTTTTTTTTCCATGGCATGCTCTTTTTTTTATCATACACTCTTTGATATGCAGCATGAATGCATTTAATCACAGCATGTACAATGTTCCTCCCGTTTTGTCTCTTCTTTTAAAAAGTTTCCTCTTATTATCAGCACATTGCTCTTTCAGTGCCCATTCATAATTGCTGATATTGCTACAATATCTTGTTGTGTGCCGCATAATAAGCAGGTTTGCTATCAATTACTAGTGCAGCAGGAATGAACACCTGCCTTGTTCTCACTCCATTACCTTCCCTGGCACATTACATGCCTTTTAATATATTTAATATATCTTCGCTTTAAAACCATGTCTTGCTTTTTTATTTATTTTTTTTTGAAGGTCCTCATCAATGTGTCAATACTCTTACCTTTCTCCACACCTCAAACAACGCAATCTCCCTATTGGGTTACATCTTTGTTCTTCTTCATGTTTCTTTTTTTCTTCTTTTAAAGCAAAAGTCATTTCCTCTGTGCCGTCCCTCTCCGCTGCACATGCCCACAGGACACTCTATTTCATCTTGCTTTGAACTCTTTTTAATTTTGCGCAGTAGCGGTTTTTTATTAACATATTTATTCATTTATGACTCCTCTCAAAGCCCTCTGCATATGAGCACACCTTTATTCTCTCATTCTCCCGCTTTCTTTCTCCCCTCTCAGCTCTCGACTCTCCACAGAGAACGGGCCTTGCTAATGCAGTGTTAGTTTAATCCCTGCCACCCTGTCAGAGGCTATTTTCTCTTGGTCCTTTTCCTACTACAGCAGCAGCGAGCACGGCCAGAGTTTTCAGGCTCTCTCAGCTCACTGGCTCCTGTCTAGACGTTCTCCACCCTGTTCGTAGAGGTGTCTTTTTTTTTTTTTTCTTTCACGCAGTCAAGGGAGGAGCCTGTCTCCAGCCCTCAAGGTCAAGGTGTCTTTCTAACCATTGCATGGTGGATCATCCCCTTCCACTCTCCCTAACACCCACTTCCCACCCTGATGGCAGCCACCTGTCAATAGCTGAACTCCCCCACCTAGATAATAATAACCTAGCCAGAAACCATCTTTCATCAAGTGTCCTCGCTCCATTTGAATAGAGGGAGATTGTGGGCAGGATGCTGAAAAGACAGCTGAGGAGCCTCCTCCTGATGTGCGACTACTTGCAAGGTGGCAGTGACAGCAAAGGGGATGCAGGTGGTTATATAATTAGAGCAAGGTCATGTGAAAGTTTCCAACAGTTGTCCGGTTGCTCATTTTCCTTCTCGCGCTGAGATTGTAACCAGATGACAGTTGTAAGGAAATGCACCAGTGAAACAATTCAAGTTCATGTTGTTTGTGGATGGTATTCTTAGCATGGTATTCTTAGACTGGCTTGTTGGTTCGGTCCACCACTTTGGTCCAGACTGAAATATCTCGACAACTGTTCGATGGATTACTGTGAATATTTTGTGAAGACATTCATAATTCAAAAAAGATGCGGCCTACTGACTTTAGTAATCCTTTTACTTTTTATTAAAAGTTTTGGATCCAAGTAAAATGTCTTAGCTATAGAACTATTGGTTCGATAACTGCTACATTTGGTTTAGACATTCATCATCTGACATTTCCTGCAGCACCATAATGAGGTCAAAATTATAATTTGTCCAGTATTTTGGTTTATGATCAAACACCAGCAGAACTAATGAGAGGCAGCCTCAGATGGTCTTTGTGTTAGTGACTGCCCGTTGTTTTGATGGCCCATAATTCTGGATACCTAGTAGTCTGAAATATGTCCCATTGGCCATAAGAGATTTGCTAGTACTCTTTGCCTTTGTTGTTTGGGATGGTTAGATTTAGGCACGAGGACTGAGATTGGTTAAAGAATATCACCGTAAGCTAGTCAGAGGCAGAGTAGGGCGGGGCATGCTTTTGCCATAGTAGGAAGGTCTGATGACATCATTTTTCATAATAATTAGCCATGGGCTTCTGTTTGGGAGAATTTGTAGCATATTTTAGTAGAATGACACTTTGAGGCAATGCATGTTCATTTTATAGATACTGGGCTGACGGAAAAAAGGCCTTTCGATCCAATGGGACATTTTTCGGACTATTGAAACTTTGGATTATGAGCAGTTTAAACAAGGGCGTGGCAGCCTTTGTGTTTAGAGCTAATTGGCAAATGTCAACATGGATCACTCTAAACTAAGATAGTGAACATGGAAAATGTAGCTGCTTAAAGTCAGCATGTTTTCTCTGAGAGCATGTTAGCATGCCAATGTTAGCATTTAGCTCAAAGTACTGTAGTGCAGAAGTACAACCTCACAGAGTTGCTAGCATGACTGAGGACTCTTATGCTGTTATCACACTACAAGCATTACAGCAACAGGCTAGAAGTCATTTTTAAATGAAAGCCACTGACATGGAGCTACAAATTGGCGTCTGGCACTTGCCACAGACGGACATGATGCGCTACAGATCAAAGCTCAGCTAACCTCAACTTTTTAAGCGCTCCAATAACCTGGTGACGCATAAACAAATTATATGTTTTTGTTTCAAGCTGTGGCGGCATGGCTCTGTGTGGAGCCTGCATGTTCTCCCTGTGTCAGCATGGTTCTTCTCTGGGTACTCTGGCTTCCTCCCACCATCCAAAGACATGCAGGTTAGGTTAATTGGTGACTCTAAATTGCCCGTAGGCATGATTGTGGGTGTAAATAGTCTGCAGTAGTCTGGCGACCTGTCCAGGATGTACCCCACCTCTTGTCCAGTGTCAGCTGGGATAGGCTCCAGCCCCAAGTACAGACTTAAGATGAGGTGCTTTGTGGCAAGTGGCAGACACACACAAGCCTGTGATGATATAGATACGTTAAGTGTTTGAGCAACACTTCAGTGGCAACTCTGTGATTATGTAGCCTCTCATGCTGTTGCATTGTCATTACGTGAACACAGCATTAGTCTTCTTTGAAAGATCTGTTATGTCCATTACAATGCGAGTACAGTAATTCCTGTACTACACTGTAATTAGTAGTGAGTCAGGATGATTTTCTTGTGGATGGGTGCTGATCTCTGGAGTGTAAACTTTCTCTCCTTGCAGACAAAGTCCCTAATCTTTTCACATATCACACATTCACCCCTCTTTTTTCCCTCTAACCCTGCTTCCTTCAATCAGATGGACAGATAAGTGGCAGACCCAAGGGGGCATTCAAGGTGCTGAGCCTATATCTTAAGTGGTCTGTCTCTCTCTTGTCTTTCTTTCCCCTCCCTTTGTCTCTCTCTCTATCCATCTCTCTCTGTCTTTCAGATGCCAAGGAGATCGTGTTGAAAGCTCAGATTTTGGCTGGTGGCAGAGGAAAGGGTGTGTTTGACAGTGGCCTTAAAGGTGGAGTGCACTTAACTAAGGAGTGAGTATGCCTCTATCTACATTTCACATTGTTGAGTGACTGTAGGAGATAGATTCATATTATTTCTCCTGCGACAGCGACTTTGAGAGTGAGGAGGCTCAAAGAGCTCTCTGAAGATGCTCCCCAGGCACAAAGACACAGTCAGGATTACTTGAGCTGCAAATAAACAGTTTTTCTTTCTTCCAGTGTCTTGTTTTCCAACAACTACCCTCAATTAAATGTTGAAAAAGTGATTTTAAGGTCTGCAGAAGCGTTTTGCACCCCATACTGAGTTCTCCTCTCTCGGGTTGATTGGGTTTTGTGCTGCTGCTGAGGTTTATTTTGTTCTAGCTTAGAGTTACAAAGTGTGATGAGTGTATTCCTTCAGTAAGGGCTCACTCCAGAACCGTGTGCATTTTTCAAAAGGCTAAACAGCAGCTTGAAAGAATTTTTCTTCGCTCAGGCACTGCATTTCCTTCTGCCAAGTTTCCAGTACTAAAACAGTGCTATCGTTTTAGTAAAGGTACCCACCACTCCCTGCCGCCTTAAAGGCAAAAAAGGTGATTTATGACGATTGTCCCAGATATGTATCATCGTCACCCTACTTCAGGGTTCGGAATGGCCGGAAACTTTCTCAAAGTGAGATATGCTGAAGTTCAGTGTCCCCAGACAGTGACATGAGTGCACAGTTCACCTTCCTCTCATCCATCAAAAGATGAGTACAACCCCGGCTTCATTTTTATTCACTAACAAAACCAGAGCAGGCTTTCAGAAGCAGCCCCGGCACGCAGTACAAGCAGAGGTTCATTCACAGCGATGTGTAGATGTACCAAGTGTATCCAAAAAGTGTGCTTTGTCAGAATATGTTACATTAATGCCCAAAAAGTGCTGAGGCATATCTCTCTTCAGCTGAACAAAACTCTGGAGAGATAAAGAAATACTTATTCATCTGTCAGGTTCACCTGCTTCTCTCATCTTTCATCTTGTAAGTGTATGCTTTTCAGTGATTTTTTGTTTTGTTTTTTTAAATTAAGACTGTTGTTTAAAACAAGAACACTGTTTGACTTGTAACCTCTCTCCTTCAGCCCTGCTGTGGTTGGTGAACTGGCCAATAAGATGCTGGGTTTCAACCTGACTACCAAACAGACACCAAAAGATGGAGTGAAAGTGAAAACGGTGAGCCGCTGCAGACTGAAGGAAAGAAAGATATACTTTGCTTTTTCTTCTTGTTTTTTTTCCTGACCTCATTTCAAGGCATTTTGAGTCCAGTAATGCAGTTCTGTAAAATTAATGACTGTGAAGGCAGTCTGGCTCTATGGTTTTTTTTTTTTTTTTCCCCACTAGGTCTAAATAGTAGCCTTCCACTGTTGTTTACTGTGGGTTTGCGCTGGCTGGTGTTATGGCTCATTGCATAAATTGAACTGGGCCCACTGTGAATTTAAAGTGTTTGGTAAACAACTGTTTCTATGTGCCACTAACAAGCAGGAATATCATTTTCTCTACTCGCATGCTGCATGCAGTACCTCCTCAAAACAGACACTGCCAGGTGATGAAGCCTTCTCAGTCTGCGCCTTGTGTGTGGGTCGCCCGCTTTCTTTCTTCGTCTCACCCTATCTCTTTTTACCCCTGCTACCCCCTGTTCCACCTAACTTCTTCTCCGACTCCTGCTGCAGAGTTTTGGTTGAATCAAATGAGTGTCACCCTTGTCATTTTTATAGAAAGCACCTGCGGACCAGGAAGTCCACAAGGTTAGAATTAACTCCATGTCTCAGAGGCAGAGGAGAAGGTAAACAAACAACAACATAAACCGGACAAAAGTTGAATTAGATGTGGGCGAGAAGAGACGTGACCTCCGATTGGCCGTCATATAGTCTTACTGAAAACATCCTCTCTCAGCGTGGGCGCTGAAATCAGACCAGGCAAGAGACCAGCCATTGACTGACCTGAAGGATGGAGTACAGTTAGGGATGTCCCATTCAGGTTTTTTTGCACCTGATCCCGCTGCACAATTCCTACACATTAAACATTAAGTAATTCCTTAATGTTTTTTTTTTACTTTAAATTTTATTTTTTACAAAATAGCAAAGTGTAAAATAACCCTGTCTTTAGTGTCTTTGGCCTTGTCGTTGTCTCGAGGGAATTTATCTGTCCCTGTTTTTTGAGACTGTTCTCCAGTCTTTGCTGCTTTAGTGCAGTCTGTTACCTGAATGCACTGAATTCCATTAGAGAGTATTTGTTTTTGTCATCTGTGCATCATTTGAGCAGATTACATTATACATTTGCCTACTCTTACTGACTTGTAGCTTGCAGGCTTTTGTCTCACTTGCAGTGCATTAGTGTGCGTGACAGTACACTGTCTGTCGCTCCTCAGCCTTCAGTTAAACACCAGAGATGAGGTATAGTAAAATGAAAAAGACTCTCACACTGAGCTGAAATGAGTGCTCATAATGTCGGTAAACAACATAAACGTTGCATTTTGCTGTTGTTTATGGTGTGTGGTGTTTTACCGCAGGTGGGGCTCAGAGAGTTGTAGAGTTAAAGATGGCTGCACTCATTGCATAATTGTGAATAAAATTTTCATTAGTAAAAACACTTGGGTGACAGCTGACTTAAAAAAAAGGATCGCATCGAGCACTCTGTAGCTCAATATAGCCAATCCTGATCAATAAAAATGCCTTGATCGGCCCCAATACCGATTTTTTTTTTTTTTAGATTGGATCAGGACATCCCTAAGTACAGTAATGGTGCAGTCACAACCTGGTCTATAAGATGACAGCCAGAGTTTAGCTGTCAACTTGCCAGTGGAGTTCGCATCAACCCTCAACCCATGCTGCACCACAGAGCAGAGCACACCACAGGGAACGGGACAGCACTTCACCATCGACATGGATTTGCTGTCATGGCACAGATAGAAGGATGAGTAGAGAAGATAAGGGCAGATGAGACAGGGAGTGTAAAAGATGGCTGTGGAAGAAGAACGTAGGAGGCTAAAACGGGTGTTTGAGGGGGAAAGGAAAGAACGAGACAGTTGGAATAGAATATGTTTAGTTTGAGTGAAGAATCAGGCTACGAGTCGAACAACAGGCAACTTAAGAGAACGTTTGAGCGACTGGAGAAGACAACATTTGGACAAGAAGATAGGAGCGCTGTCTGTGAACATGGAGGGTAAAGAAGGCCATCCATCCTCATTTGCTGGGCGACAAGGTGGAGGCAGAACATAAGGGCTGTGCATGTTCAAACAAACACTTCATCCAAAAACCTGCAGCCCATTAACTGCCACACAACTGATAGTTTCCTATCAGGTTTTTTCTCTCTCTTCTCCAAATGAGCCTCTCGCTTGCTTCCTCTTTCTGCTTATCTGCTGGACTCTCAGAGTTACCTTGCTCTCTATTTGCCTCCCTTTCTCTTACTCACAGCATAAAAGATTTTCTCTGAGCTACGCTTCATAGAGTCTGCCAATCAATGGACGCTGCTTATTTGCCAGTGTCATTGTGTTTAATCTAGTGTTGAATATTGTGGACATTTTTAAAGATGCATTGTAATGTAAAAAATTCAGTTTACCAGGGGAAAGTCAAGAAAAATCAAAAGGTATTTTTTATTAGAGCTGCAGAAGGTACTCTTCCTGTGATCATGAAGTCAAGGTGGTGTTGTTGCCTCTCTTTCCTCCGCTGTGCCATATCCAGGTGATGGTTGCTGAGGCTCTGGATATCAGCAGGGAGACCTACTTTGCCATCCTGATGGACCGCGCCTGCAATGGTCCTGTCATGGTAGGCAGCCCCCAGGGAGGTATGGATATCGAGGAGGTAGCCGCCAACTCGCCAGAACTCATCTTTAAGGTATATCATTAGTTACTGTTCACATTTGAAATGATACGGGTACCTGTAATTTGGTCCTCTGGTACTTTTTGATTAATTTACATCTCTGTAATAATAAAGATGTTATTTTTTTAAGAAGCTGCAAGGGTGACTTGGTTGACTAAAAAGTAATGCTGCTCCACTGCACTCTACTAATTGCACATTGAGCTTCTCTTCTGTCAGTCTGCTCGTGTGTGTCTGCTCATCTACCAGTGATACTAGGCTATTACAAAAATTATATAGAAAAGAAAAGAGACCAAACGCTGAAACTATTGTGACATATCCATGCTGCAGCAATAGTTTTGGATTGCTTGGAAGCCAACAGATTAACTGTGGAGCTCTGGCTTCTCAGCTCGGGGGCGCTTCAGTCTCTTGTCTGAAGTTGAGGAGCCATGGAGCTCTGAGGCCGGCTTCCCAGCTTCACAGCGCTTCGCAGCACTTTCACCTTTTATCTACAGTAAGCCTGGCTCTCTCACCTAGATGCACTTTCAGGTGCTGAGTTCGGCACCAATGATTTTAACATGAATTGGTAATCGGTAGTAGCGAAGTAATTTGGTTGGTACAAAATCTTCCTCAAAAAACAAAGAAGAAATTCAAATTAATTGATCTTGTCCAGCACTCTTGAAACTCTTACCATTGTTGCTTAAAGATCTTGCTGACTTTAAATCATGCCAGGGCTGGGTTGTTCAGCAGGGCTCTCAGATGGAGGCAGTGCTCAGTCTGTATTTTCTGCTAATTTAGTTAAATTAATTGTCCTGTCTGCATGCACACTGCAGCAGCTGAACATGATGTACACATACAGCAATACTTTAAAGCTTAATATAAACACATCCACAGACTTCTGCGATATATATTGCTACTAATGAGATTCTATATACAGAACTTGAATCCACTGTTATCACTCGGCTACTTGGCAACAGGTCCTTGTCATTGTTAACAGATGTACAATCTAAGTAATACAGATGGAGTTTGCCTCCATTTTCTGTTGTGGTATATCCTCATTTTGCTATTGTCTGCAGATGTTGGAGCAGATTGTGAAGATACAGCTGAGATTTATATCATTCATTATTTCCACCGAAGATTTCAGATTGTATGTGCGATACACAGCTGTGGTGTTGCTTATCTAACACACATGATAGCCCCTCATTAAAATCTATATGGTCCAGACCGAGGTTATACAGAATTGGTGCATACCAGCTAACGACAGCAGCAGTTTTAGACTTCACTTTCTTCACCACTGTGCACACTGAAATCCTTCATCCATTTTTATACCTATGAAAAAAAAAAAGTTGATAAGCGAGCTTCTCTCTATCTGAAAGTCAAAGATACGAGAGTCTGATGATCATAAATCCAGCGTCTCAGCCCCAAGTCTCTTTTCTCGATGTCTGGCAGCTTGCCACTACTTAATTATGATGTCTGCAGTTTAATATGAGCATCCGCTTTGTGTCAAATTATAGCCCAGCATTTGAGCCTCTTGTTCTCTCTCACTCCATTTCTCCATTTGTTTCCTTCCCTCTTTCCTTTTCTCTTCCTCTGCAAAATCCTATAGGAAGTCATAGATATATTTGAAGGCGTGCGAGACGACCAGGCACTTCGCATGGCAGCTAATTTGGGTTTCAAAGGACCTCTGCAGAGACAGGTAATGGGTGCGCTGAAGGCTTTAAAGACACAATGCAAAAAAGAGGCAGAAAAATCCAGAATGCACACACACACACACACATATGCACAGACAGATGTATCCTCATTGACAAACACACCAAACTTTGGCTATTATTAGTTTTCCGGAGGCAAGTTGTGAAGTGTCATTACACTAGGCTCACTTGCCAGGTGGTCTATTGTCATATATCTGGCAGTGACGCACAGCGCAGTGCTGTGCCAGGCTGAGGGAGCTGACATCACTAATGGTACCATCATCTGATAGAACATGCCTCACATTGATTTTGTGAGTGAATCATCCAGTAAGAAAACAGAACTCGTCACAATGGGCAGCCTATAATTTTGAAGACAGTGAACAAACATTTTCTCTTGTCACCTCAAGTTTTACAAATGTTGCTCAGGCAGCGTTAGCTTGTAAAAAGAGGCCAAGGAAGAACAGTACAGAAACACCCGAGGTTCACATTCAGAATGGGTCTGTGTGCTTTGATATAGAGTTCATTTCAAAGCCATTTGTCTCTTGGCATCAGATCACTAATTTGTTTTCTTTACCACAGGCACCGTGGCATGAGAAATCAGATTAGCTCAGAATCTTAGCACATGGAATACGTATAAATCAGCCAAGTGAATCTGCCGAGAAGTAAACTAAAAGTCAAGAATGTTTTGAGCTTCGGTTGCATCGAAGTGGATGCGATCCTTTTTTTTTGCAGGATACTGAATGGGCATTGATTTTAAACAGGCAAGGGGAGAAATAGAAAGTGATTGGTTAAGTTTCTGCATTGTCAGTATGCTTTTCCTTGGCTGCTGCGAGTCAGCTGCCAGACTGTTTAATTCAGAGATAATTACAGCTCCTCTTCTTTTAACACCTTTACCGTCTTGAATGAGCTATGGGATGACAGGATCTTTGTGTAGATGCAAGTGTGTGCCTACACCGATTGTGTGTGTGAGACAGGAAAAAAGTAAGTGAGATTGGTGGACTGTGTCTGGAACTGTGCATTTAGAAGTCTTTCAGTGCGCTGTCAAGCTGTCTTCATTACTAAAGAACAGTTGCAGCAATACAGAGATCAATTGAAATGCTTTTAAAATGGAGATTTTGACAGTGATGATTTAAGTGTTGTGGCATTTCTATGTTGCTCTGTTGACTGGCTGCATTCATCTTTGCCCATGGACTGCTTGTAAATATCAATCCTATGTGTAAAAAAAAAAACAAAAAATAAACAGCCAAGTATAATGCCATATATATAAGAAACCACATCAGTATGTGCTGCAATCCATGTCCTATTTGCCAGTTGTCACCTTTTGAAAAAAAAAAAGAAGAGAAAAATCTTCCCTTTCAGCACAGAGACACACACATTCATGCAAAACAAACTCAGACAGTGTAATGTTGAAGGTGATTTGCCGTGTTTTATGTAGCCTGTGTGGGAGGCTGAGTGGCCTTGGCGGGGCCGGCTGCTCAGAGCCGAACCATGAGGTAATTACTGTCCTATGTGGACTTCACAGGCAGCAGATCAGATTAAGAGGCTCTATGATCTGTTCCTGAAAGTCGACGCCACTCAAGTCGAAGTCAATCCTCTCGGAGAGACTCCCGAAGGACAAGGTACCTTGTATCGTGGAAAATGCCTGTCTTTGTGTGCGTGCGTGTGTGTATGTGTGTGTGTGCTTACTTGGCTTGTCTCATGTCTGCATTTTATGTGTCTGTGCATGTCTTTGCATGTTTGTCATTAACTGTCCCTAGATCATGTTAAATATCTGCAATATTTCAGCACTTTAAATACAGAGCATTTTTTTGCAGGAACATGCAGCCACCTATTAATCACTGACTGTGGCACACACCATATCCTCGGGTCTGAATGCATTTAAGAACGTGAAGTGTAATTGCAACACATTGACGTCAGTTTCTTGTCAGCATGACTTTGTTTGGATCAAATTCCAAATGGCTTCAGGGAACAGAGATTTCCATATTCATAGCATGTTGATGTTTGTTGATGAGTCCTAGTTGCTGATGATTAAGGAAAGGCGTACAGTCTATCATCAACTAGTAATGAGGAACTCCAATGAGCAATTACAGCCGCAGCAACATCCTTCATTTACTCTACGGTTGTCAAAGAGTAACCACTCATAGATAATCTATGAATATCTCAAAAAAAAAAAGAAATCTGAATGCTTAAAATTACATACTGTATATCAGACCTTTAAAGTCACTAAAATTACCTAAATTTGAATTGGTTTTCATTTTAGCAATAGCAATTTTTGGTTTGTTTTCATTAGAATTAGAATAGAAAGAGTTAGCAAATCAGAGGAATACCCTGCTCAAAATTATGTAAGTGTCAGATTTATCGCGCTATTCACTTCCCTTTTTGTGTCCTAAAAGAACAGTTTTCTCAAGGATCCATCAGTTGTAAATCTATCATAATCTAGTATTTAACAATGAGCTGAACCAAAGAATAAGTTGGTACACTGGAGCTCTCCTGGTATGAGCGAGAAATTCAGTGTCTCTGAATAGAAAATGAATTAAAAGGTTATGAGATAATCATCCTCAGTTCACTGTCTTTATAGTAGCACAACCTAGCCTATTACATGTTTAGTCCATTGAAATTAACTTTGAGTAATTAGATTCAGGATACATTTATTGTGGAGTCAAGATGTCTCTAATGTCCGTCAACTCTTTATACAAACAGAAATTGCCACAGTGAGACTGAAGTGTAAATACAGACCTTCAGCTCATGATTATTATGCTGGAAAGGCTTTGTAAAACAGTGGTAGTAATGTAAGATTAATGGAGGTCTAAATTGGTACTTGGCCTTTCCTAACAAGTGACAGCCTCTCAGTTGTACCGCATTAAAAACAATTTCAGAGTTGTCACTTGTCATTTCAAACTGTCCCATACGAATTGTCCAAAACATGTTATTAGAATTTTATTGTATTTGGTCTTGCATATATTAAAGGAGCAGTGTTAGTGGCATCTAGTGGTGAGGACTGCAGAGTGCAACCAGCTGAAACTTCTAGGATGTGCCAGGCTTGAACTCCTGGTTAGAATTCCCTTAGTGGTCATTGTTCAGGGGGTTTTTACTGGGAGCTGAATTATCCTCAGAGGTCTCCGAAACAAACAGGTCACATTCCTAACTATTGTGTACACACAAAACGAGGCCAGAAAGATGATGTCTCTCACACGTTAAAATTCACGTTACTTATAGATCCACTTTATCATAACCATTCAAACCAGCCCCAGTGTTTTATTGTGCCTTTTCTAGCGAGCCAGAACTTTCCACAAACACCTTACAGTTGTAAAAACTATACGACAACTCAAATTTTACATTGAATTGAACATTATGTTCATTATTTCATCAGCACCGTCTCACCATCACCATTCCCACCCCCAGAGCACAGAGAGGGCCAGA
Source organism: Chaetodon striatus (assembly GCA_029783705.1). Classification (NCBI taxonomy): domain Eukaryota; kingdom Metazoa; phylum Chordata; class Actinopteri; order Chaetodontiformes; family Chaetodontidae; genus Chaetodon; species Chaetodon striatus. The sequence goes on along the minus strand of JAPZEB010000012.1, from coordinate 29,009,448 downwards.
CACACCATATGGTTTGCGGGGAAGCGCACCACAACCTTTGAACATCAAATAGCATTAAATAATCACAAGACAGAGCATCAACAGTCTTCAGTTATATCATCTAATACTGCAAGTATACAACACCAAGAACGATTTAAGTTTTCATATAGTTTTTGTTCGTAAAATGGCTACAGTGAACATGACTGTGCACACACAGAGTGCACTGGAGACACCACCATGGGTGCCACACATACTTTGCCTACTCCAGTCACCTTACATACATCTTCACCACCATATGGATTGTGTAAATGCGCAAAGTGTGGAAATAAATCCACTGACAGTTAATAAACCCTATGTCTTCATTATGAGTCCTAACCATAATGCAGGTCAAGTTCACCATAACAGACTTAAATAAATTGTAATAAATCACCTATCAAACTTCTAATTTCAAGTAATATCCCCGGGTCAGGGATACCACTGATTATTGGGATCGTTTTGGCCAGGTGTGAACCAATTACTCTGATTGCTGTAAACATTTAAATACTGAGGTTGTTGCCATGATTCACTGTAAGGACCCAGTGATCAGCAGGCTCATTTCTAGATTCATGAGGTGCTTTGCATTCAGCATTTATGGTCGAATGTGGGCATGTGGAGGGCAGAGGATGAGTCTGATCTACTTGCGGACACTTCCAAGTTCATTTGGGGTTTATAAAAGGAAATTGCGCACTGGCAAGCGTATATATGGTTTTATAAATCTGAATATTTTCTAGCGCACACCATTTTCAGCTTTTGTCCGCATGTACACTTTTGGTATGGGTCGTACACATCGTTTTATAAATGAGAGCCCCAGTGATTTTTTTGTTACAGATTAATGTTTCTCTAACTATGATGGCCGACACAAAAACCCAGATGCCCCTTTTATAAACCCAGTGTTTGGTTTGCCTATTCTGGGCCACTGTAGAAACAAGGTGGTGCAACATGGTGGACTGTGGACAAGGACCTGACACCTGTGTAGATATAAACAGCTCATTCTAAGGTAACAAAAACACAGTGGTTCTTACTTTTAGGTGGTTATTCACTAAAGAAGACAAACATATTTACTGTATTATATTCCATTTCTGCAAATGTATCTCCCTAAATCCTACACACTGGATCTTTAAATATAACTCTGAGTACAATATAAAGGGCCCGCTTTTTTAAATTGTCTCCTAAAACAGCTGGAAGAGCGATCCTAAACAGCTTTCTCTGTAGGTGCGATACTGTAATTTGGAGCTGGTTTTAATTTCCTTTTGTGTCAAATATAGCCTTGTTTCTACCAAACACTTTTGGTATAGTACCCTTAGATCCTTAACTTACCTAAACCTTAGATCTGTTTTGTATTGCCACTGCTTCCACTTTTCACTGCTCCATCCAGCTGTTGCTCTATTTTCTCTTCACCAGTGATGTTGAGGAACCTTGGTGGTTGTCCGCAAAACGCGAGCTGCTTCAAGATATGATGGGATATTTAAAAGTGACGGGTTTGTGAATTGAGTGTTAACCAGGAGTGATTATTCTCTCTTGACCTTGTTTCTAGTGCCATCTTCTAGTATCCCATCAGTTTGCTGCAGTTGGTACCTCAACATAGGTGTGACGAAAAAACAGAACAGAATGGTTGGTGGCTTTGTCGGTACTACACGCTACTTTTGAGAATGGAAACGCAAAAATAACCATTTTAATGTGTAACAGACTCAGCTGGACTGGATCAGACTGCCAGGTAGAGACGAGGCTTAATAGTTTGCATAGAGATTCAGATCACTCTTTAACATAGCTACGGGTCCAGCTTCAATTCATGAGCTCAAAGCCTGCCGCAGTCCAGTTTCTGCAGTCATTGCGTGCGCCTCCCTGTCTCCCTTTCTCAAGTGTTCCCTGATAGATCAAAACACTTGAATTCCCCAAGAAAAAAGAAATGTGTAAATTTCACTCCCTCAGTGTCACTTAACACAATAAATTGCACAACATGACACAAGTGCAGGTTAGCAGGTAAACATTTCAGGTGCCTATCATTCAGATGAGAGAGACATTATACATAGTCACGTAGCATATTCAAGCTGTTGTACCGCTGCTTTCGTTGAACTTGTACTGAACTTTGTTTTTCTCCCAAAGAAATAAGAGTGATTGTCTTGTCTGTGGCACCGAACACAGATTGACTGTGATGTGTCCTATCGAGACGTATTACAACACGCTGAAGATGCATCACTTCTTTGATGTTATTTAGTCTCCTCGACAACAGATTCTTGTTCAAAGTATGCTTTATCAAAGATTGACAAGAGAAGTTTCTTGTTTCATGATTTCTTATGAATATTAATGAATAAAATGACTCCTTTCAAACGATGAATTTTCACTGAGAGGTATGAGTTTCCTTTTCTACCAGCAGGAAGAAGCAGTGGCTGTGATTGAGGCAGGCTTTGTAGACAAGCTTCACATTAAAATCAACCCATTCTCTGGTTCGATTTGTTCACATGTCACAAGGGAGCGCTGCTATTTTCTGGGAGGCATTCAACAGACGTGTAACGGAAAGGAAAATTTCTCAAGGGTGGAAAATTTGTATTTTTTTTGTCTCATTTGGTAATAGCTGAATTCATTTTGTAGATGGACTGCAATAATAGATGTGTCAAAACAAAAACAAAAGGAATTGTGTAGTGGGAGTGCAGCTTTACCTGGAGGACACAGTATGTTGACTCCTCAGTCCCAGGAGAGCGTGCCTGCTCCATGTACCCTGTGTCTGTTTACGTGTTAAGTTTGTGTTTCTCTGTGTGTTTGTCACTCTCAAAGCCAATTCCCATGTTTCCACATTTTGTTACCTTTTCTCACTCTTACATATCTGCCTGTCTGTTTACCTGCAGTGTGCTTTTCAGTAGGAAAGTTGATGCTGAAGGTTTGATAGACATAAATAGCAACAGACAGTACCATAATAGTCATGAAAGTCATGAAATTTGAAAACAGCTCCCAGCGTGCTAAAAACGATCTGGAATTTCATTTCTTAAAATGAATAGTTCAACATTTTATCTGCTCTCCTGCTTAGAGTTGGGTGGAGAGATTGATACCACTCTCATATCTCTTTGATAAATTTGTCAGCTGGCAATGACAAGACAAGACTCACTGGGCCTTGCCCTGTAAAATTGAAATATGACGGTTAATGCAGACTAGACGTGAGATGACGCAAAAGTTAATACGCTTTAGATTTGCTGGCAGGCTGATTTGTTACCTTGGGACACAGCTGGGGCTGGTCTTTTCCCGTTTCCAGTCTTAATGCTAAGCCGAGCTAATTGACTGCTGGCTCCAACTACATATTTGCTATACAAACAACACCAACAGATGACAGTGGTATCAATATCAATATATGTTTTTCAAACTGCTAATTTTGTGAGGATTACTTCCATACAAAACACGAATATTACGCAGTGAAAAAGCGCCTAATATTTTTTAAATACGGTCAATTTTCGGAGCTTTTTCTGTAGTCTGGACCAAGACAGCAAACTTTATTACTCCTTTCAAGCTTGACAAAGGCAGGGCATACCAGATCAACTCCTGTCATTCTTACCTTTCATAATAAAAGCCCTAAACATTCACACTACGTAACTGTTTATCAGAGAGAAATTCACTCAAACATTTGCTGCATTTTAGCGCAATAAAAAAGTTGACAGTAGCTTAGGCTATACAAAAACGTATCCCTGATATACTGCTAGGTGCCGCTCTTCCTCAAAAGGATACTGGTAGTTGGCGCCGGTAAATCTATTTGCAGCTTAAGTAAACTGACATTACGTCACATTCGTCACAGTGTGTAAAGGCCTAAAAAAATAAAAAAAAACATACTTTACCTAGTGTGTAGTGATTGCAGCCAACTGAAACTCTTCCTGTGTGCCAGGAACTAGAACTATGGTGGCCAACACAAAAACACGTAAACACAGAAAGCCCTCTCTAGAGCCAGTGTTTGGTTCTCCCATTGTGAGCTACTGTAGAAACAACATGGCAGACCCTGTGAAAGAGGACTCACTCCACATGTAGACGTAACCAGCTCACTCTAAGGTCATGAAAACACAACATTTCTTATTTTCAGGTGATCATACACTTAAGAAAACATAGTTTTGTAAATTATGTTCAATTTCTGTCAATAGATGCCCCTAAATCATACACACTGGACCTTTTAAGTTGCAGGCACAATTTAAGTGTTGCTGTGTGTACAAAAAGCCCTTTGACTCATTTATTGCGTTTCTTGGCTGCTATTTTTTTCAGGTAGCTTCATGAGTGCAGCTCTTTGAAATGCACTCTCTTTGAAGTGTGAAGGAAATGTCCATTTACTATAATGGTCTGTCCCTTAGAGGCAGTGTCAGAAACACAAGCCTTCGCGAGCCAACCTTTGAAATAATTAAGACCAGTAGGCCGAGGGGACACCCCTCAGTTCATTAACTTCAGGTTTTAGAAATGATAATTAGCTGGCTTTTCACTTCTGAAGCCTTCCTTCTCTTCCCTCTTCCCCTCGCCTGCCAACTCTCCCCTTCTTACTTTTGTGCTTCCTGTGTTGCTGTCTTTATTCCTAACTCTGTCTTTGTCATCCCCTCGTCCCTCCAGTGGTTTGCTTTGATGCAAAGATCAACTTTGACGACAACGCCGAGTTCCGTCAGAAAGCCGTGTTCGCCATGGACGACATGACTGAGAGCGACCCCACAGAGATGGAGGCAGCCAAGTGGGACCTCAAGTATATCGGACTGGACGGAAATATTGCCTGCTTTGGTATGGAAACAAAACCCTGCAATGGAACTTATTCCTGCAAACACACACACGCACACACACACAAACCATTAAATGATTTCTCCCATAAGCGAACCCCTCCTGGCATAAGGCTTTAATGTGTCTCTTAAGTCACATAAGTGAAAAGCTCGGACACAGTTAAAACTTAGTCAAAGTAAAGGCAGCCTGGGCTCTCCACCAGTCCACATTACAAGCAGCTTTCCGTGGACTCCAGAAGGAATGCTGCCGTAACCAATGCGTTCTAATTAGCTATAATCCGCCCAGAAAGTCTCCAGTGAGCCAGATTGTTAGCATTCTCATTAAAGGCCCCCTCTCTTGTCATAAATCAAAGCTTTTACAGTGTACAGCAGCACTAACAGGTGCTCTCTCGTCTTACCCCGTAGCCTCATAAACACATTAGATGTCTGTTAGCACTACCACCCCCACCCCCCGATGCACACATGCACACATACACACACGCATTTTGCATCCCCAGCTCCCAGCCTCTCTTAAAGTAACAACAGCTTTTAAGGCCCTGCAGCTTCCTTGAGAGCTCTGTAAGCCACCAAAGTGACAGCTGTTAAAGCGAATTTCCCTTTTATTGAGACCTCGGTTGGGGAGCTTGCCAGGACACAAGTTCAGCTTGGCTAAACCAAATGAGGTAAGACATTTTTTGTGCACTTGGCTCCCGCACAACTCAGCGGGGTAGCCGCGCCGGCAGTTGGCTAAATGATGACACAGGCCGCAAAAAAGCATAGCAGAGCCTCTTTTAATCAACGCTCTTTTCTCTGAAGTCGGGAGTCGAGTCCTAATCAAATTTTCCCTGTGTTGCTCGACTTGAAGCATTGAATATTCCTGATTAGAAGATTTCCAACCGATTCACTTTTTAGTTTGACATTTTTTTTTCAGCTGTTTGCTCTTCTTTGGTTGATAATTTACTGCTGGATTCCTTTGCGGGTGTTCGTACAGTACATGTCATCTTTCCTTCAGCGGCGGTAATGTTACTTTAATTAACTCATGGCTGCTGGCGTCACACTTTCCTCTCAGGGACTTTTGTTTCAATTTCTGGACTCTAGCCTGAACTTAATGGTCAGATATAACTTCATTACACTTAATAAATTCATTAGGTCATTATAAGGATATAGTGCCATTAACTCTCACTCAATATATAAAATGGCTACACCTGACACCATAAGTCTCACTCTGAGAAAGTACCTGAGTCTACTTTTTAGTTAACCTCTATATTTTAGTATACATTTTAGCATATTAATAGAAGTGACCTGACAGCACATTTTTTACAGTGAACGGAGCTGGTTTGGCCATGGCCACGTGTGACATCATTGACCTGCACGGAGGAAAGCCAGCTAACTTCCTTGACCTCGGGGGAGGAGTCAAAGAGAGGCAGGTGTACGAGGCCTTTAAGCTGCTGACTGCTGACCCCAAGGTAGGACCAAACAAGTGTTTGTGTGCTTTTTTTTTTTTGTGTAGCCTGACAGTTCAGCACATGAGCCAGATTGGTCTCTTATTTTAAAGCACAGCTTCAAAGATAAAGTCAGAATTGTTCCTTAAAAAAAGGGTTTTGCCACCTGTTGAATTGCCTTTGATTTTGCAGTCATGTATCTTGTCATAGCACGCTCATACAGCCCTGTCTGTCTGGTTAGCGCTTTGTCACTGAGACAACAGCGCTCATTAGACTAGGGACCTTGGCATATGTCCATGTTTCACTGAGGGAAGCAGAGTCTGGGAGTCTGTGTGATAATATGCCATCATTTTCAGTTGCAGTGGCATGATAAATTGCAGCTCTGTACTCTACAGCAAAACTCCACTTTAAAAGACTCGTCATCACGTGTGCTCTTTCACACATGTACACACACACATTAACATACAGCACAGGCTCATATGCAGCTGGAAAATAAGAATGCAAATTTAACTCAAAGCTTGTCTCTGAAAGTCTCGCAGCTCAGGATGAGTGGCAGCTTTGGGTGTTTTACAAGTGATTCAGCTCTATGTTCAGAAAGCTAATAACTCCAAACTAAACAATATGAGCCCTGTAACGATACCACAGTGCATATTGTGTGTTGACAGTCATCACACCGCTAATTCCCCCGCTGCTGTCACTCCCACATCCCTGGAATGATCTCCGGTTGCGTCTCCTGTTAGCATCTCTGGCAAGGCGTGGTTGTAATGCAGAGTAGCATTTGATACCTGTTCAGTCTTCTACCCCCTGTTTTTTTTTAACCTTTATTTACACATGCTGATTTGACTTGGCAGGGAATGCTTCCAAAAATCACTCTTACGCTAGTTTTAAAACATATTTGTACACCTCGGAGTTGCCATATTCAACCACAGCTTTCCAGTCCAGAGGTGGGAGTACCCCAGTTTACACATTTGAATCAGTTTAAAGACAGTGGTCCTGAAATTTTGATTATTATTTTCAACATTAATGAAAACTGTCGCAGCCTGCTTACACCTTATAAATCCTGCTGACATTTAAAACATTTTTTGGTAATTAACAACAAGCCCCCTAAATGAACAATAATGGAGAGTAGGGCTATGAAATCATAATAAAAAAAGTTAAAAGTCTAACACATCTTAAACCTAATGTTAGTTTCCTAGCTACTGTTAAACCAGTCAGTAAGCTAATAAGTTAGCTAAAAAGACACATTTACATATCATTCTTTGGGGGTTTTGTAGTGACAGATGAAGCTGGATGTTGTGAAGGCCATGTCAGTCGTTTTTGAGCTGCAGACTGCTGTTCTGTTCTTGCTACCATCTTTAACAGTATTATCCTCAAATACAAAATTGTATTATTTTTAGGGCTACCCCAATACTCGACCAAACGTTAGTCGACCAGAGAGGTCATTTGTTGGCAAAATTTCAATGGTCGCGTAGTCACAGGAGAACAAAAAAAACAAAAAATGAAACTATTAGGAGCTGCGCCTTGTCAAAATAAATCAAAACCTATATGACTGGACCATGTGGAAATTTAATTTGAAAGGACAGACACAGAAGTGTTCACACTCAGCAGTCAGACAGGAGTCAAGTTAATTTCCAGGGCTGGTACCTGCGGTAATTAAACAGGCTAGTTCATAACATGTCGGGCAGGAAAGCCAAAGTGTGAGATCATTTTGAGAAGGTGAAGGACGAACCCAAGGTGATATGTAAAATCTGCAGGCAAACATTTGCCCATCATTCGTCGACTACAAACATGACGCATCATCTGAAACATGTCAGTAGCTACATGCCCATTAGCCACTCGGCACAATCATTACTGCTTTGCCGACAGCGTCATTAACAGGCGGCTCGCTCAGTGTGTGACGTGCACTTGTAGATAAA